>CM028357.1:38937429-39361465 GCA_016618105.1 Dendrobium huoshanense
TTCGGTTTTCTGACCCGTTTGTCTACCCGGGTCGGGTTAGGGTCGACCCGTTTGAACCCGGGTCAGTTCCGGGTTCGACCCGAACCCGACCCGTGACCCGAAATTGACACCCCTATCTACCATCACAGATGATTTCTTCATTTCTTTTAGGAAAAAATTTCATTTTCCTAATGATCTGGTGATGAAGGTGCCGACGAGAACTAATCGCGCTTGCTTCCCTCTCTTGGGATACATAACGGTGTACGAATTCAGCTTACGAGCGGGGCTACGGTTTCCGCCGGCTCCTGAATTGATTGACATTTTGACGATCTGTGGAGTGAGTTTGTCTCAATTTTCTTGTCGGGCCATGTCGGTCGTAGTGGGCCTGATTGCGCTTTTCAGCGACCGCGGAGTGATGTTGTCTTCAGATTATCTTGCTCGGATGGAGCGTCTCTTTACTGATACGCATGGTCTTATCTCCTTCAACATCTTAATTATATACTCATTATATCACATGCTTAATATATTACATGGTCAATATCAGTAATCAATATATTAAATCAATAATAATAATAATAATAATAATAATAATAATAATAATAATAATAATAATAGTGAATCAGTAGTAGTATCAGTAACATTATTGATGTTTTTGTCGGTACCAATAAATCTAGTGGCAGTAATAGTAAATTATTGTTATAACAATAATCCATACAGTAATAATGAATATGTAACATATATTTTAGTAGTCACACTAAACAAGTTAGAAGATATAGCTATTACATATTTTTTAGTATTATATCAATATCAGTAAAGTATTGGTTTAGTAAATAGAGTCGTCAATCTTTGCTTGTCGGCATAATAATAACTCTATATAACTTTCAATCGTTTCTCTAAAATCATTGCATTGTTGTATGGATAACATCATATCATAATATTTAAAGAAAAGTCTGTCAGTCCACTATCCTGTAATGGTAAATCAATTTTCAACTAATAGGTCAACCAGCCTTTATTTATCTTTACACGAATTCTAATAAAAATAACAGCGACTATCTATTATTCAATTACATATTCATTTTCATTTTCAAAGCTTGTATAATAATATGCTTAAATAAAAAATCTATTGAATAAAAAATGCACCATTTTAAAATATAATCAAATTACCAATAATTATGTAAAACATCATTTTAAGACTTTAATCATACTCAAATACTATTTTTTTAGAGTCCAAATTATTTTTATTCAATTAAAACAGTATAAATTTTAAAAAATCAAGCAGAAAATTTACAGAAAATACTCAAAATATTTATAATCTCAATATCAATAATATATAAAAAATTACATTATGAAAATTTTGCTAGTGCAAAGTATCAGCATTTTTCGGTAATAGTAATAAACATTAATCAAAAAATCTCAAAAATATTGAATTTTTGAAAATAAAGATAGATATAATGTGACATACCTCGATTCGAACAACTTTCTCAATTTGGTCTGACGTCTAAAAATGATCTGAATAGGCTCAAATCGGAGTTTCTCTCTACAAAACCCTCTCCCTATCTTTACTTATGCTAGTTCAGCATTCGAATGAATCAAAATAGTGGATTTTAAAATATATAAAAATTAAGATAATTGCCTAGCGCTACGTCGCTATCACCTAATGCTGTGACACTAGTTCTTTTTTTTCAAAATATAGAGACTGGAGCGTTGCGATGTTACTATTTGACACATTGGTACTATAGAAGCAGTGAGGAGTTCAGACACGTAGCGTTGAGGCTCTCTAATTGTAATGTTTTCATATTTTGCTAAAATTTGCTCCAGACCATTGAGACTCTAGAGCACACACAACCATTTTCAAGCATTAAAAGACTTTCAAATACATGCAAATGAATTCAAAAACGAAATTTCAAATCTTTACTTTTTACAATATCAAGTTGTTACATAATGTGTCTCCATAAGCATTGGTATAGATACATTTGGGCAATATTCCTAAGGTAATTTGATTATCTCAACTTCCTTGCCCTAAGACTTATGATCTCCTTTGTGAAAAGGTTGGAATTTTATGCAAATAGTGACCCAAGTATTATTAGTGAATCAAATACTCACTTTTTTTTAGATGATGACATTTTCTATTGAATATTATTTTTAATGATGGAAATGGCAATATAGTGATGTGTGTACACTATTTAAGCTTTTAGTGGCTCAACCACTTGAGTTGTTCAACATTATGGATCTCCATATGAAAGTTAGCTTTGGATACATTTAGTGGGATATACTTAAGTGATTTATTTGATGTCAAGGTAGTTGAGATTAGTGAGGAGGGTGCCTTTGATTTGTTTGTTTAGATTTTCTTCATTTGAAAGCTAATCAACTTGTTATTATGAGTTCATGCATTTTTTTAGGATTGTTTGAATTATTTCTAATGAGCACTAATTGCTTCATTAACCACAATCTAAGTCTCAACATAGCGAATACAGTCATTACAAGAGTGTACCATATCACACATAATTTACAAGTGGAATAAATCAAGTTGGAGTCCATTGAGGTAGATCCCCATTAGTAATTTCACATCAAACCTCAAGATTTGGTGAACTCCTGATGAGAATATCTAAATATTTTCATCAATGGATTCCCAATCAGTCTGGAATATCTTGAAGCAGTGGGATGAATATTTTATTCATTATAAATTATTTAAACAATAGCCTAGTAAGTTTGATAGAAGTATAAAGGATCTCACCGGGTGAGCTTATAAGTGGTGTGAGGTTGTCCCTTTAGTGTGGTATGAAAACCTTGAAAGAAAAGTTCATGAACTATGCATTAGATATGCATGAAGATCATGTAGTGATCCACATATTTGTAAAGGTCAGGTGATTAATTATGACTCTATAATTGATAGTTTTAATCTTGTGGGAGCGTGGTGTCATAAAATAGCACTGACAAAAGATGATGATGATGATTATTGAAGGGGTAGTTCGGAGTCTACCCATAAATTGGAAATTCTTTCTCGACCCAGACATTGGACTTCATCATAAAGATGATTATGATGGATGACATTGAATTTTATAGTGGCAACTAGTGGATTGTGGTATTTAAGGGTCATGTGATATGAGTTCATCGTATCATGGAGGTCCTTATTGATTAGAGGGGCAAAATTTCACCTTGGCAATGGACCAGAACTATGTGTGTGCCTTGACATAGCCAAACATAATATTTAGTTAATCCTGAGGGAAGCAATCCTCAACATAAGTTTGTAGCAATATGACTACTTGGCACTTCTCAGTTCTCATTCAAGAGTTAAAGGATTTGACATTGAGATTCCTCAAATCTAAACTAAAGTGGTCTATATTGTCAGGGACAAATGACTGAGTCAAATGACCTCATAATATCCTTAACATGGAAAACAAATTATTAATGGTATAATAATAAATATAAAATTTATAATGATATTTCTATAAAATCTTTTTCTAATTTGTTAATATTTGAATAAGTTCTTATAAAAATATTCTTAAGAGAAAAAAAAACAATTTATTTACATTATAATTAGCTTAAGTTATAATTTTAATCAAAGAAAGGAACTTTGAACTAATTAATTAGGGCTCTTTCTTTTCATGCTCAAACAGCTAAAAGCAACGAGTTAAACACTGCCCTCTATTTTAAGCTTAAAACCAGCTAATAGAGAATAATTAATGCTATGTGGTTTGTTAATCACTAAGTTTAGTGCTACTAAATCAAAGGGGTTTCATGTCTTATCAAGAAATAAATGAGCTTATTAAAAATATCAAGTTCAGATAGAGACTTTCATCCACTCCCAAACCCTTTTCTTCAATCAATAACTATGCTTTTATTATTATTATTATTATTTATGAAATCAGATCTGAGCACCGTTGAATTAGAATATTGTGATTTTGTTTGAGATGAATTTATCGCTGTTTCTTAAAGCAATTTTTTTAAACTAAAAAGTTCTTTTTGAGAAGCAGTAAGAAAAGCCATCTCAAACGAAACCTTTATTTATTAAAAGAAGAGTTTTTATGACTTTATTAATCAAATGTTGATGTGACATAATTTTTTTTTTCTTATAGATAGTTTGAAGCATAATGTCCTAATCTTTGAATTTATAATGTATTAAGATTTTATATATCAAGATCAACAAGTGCTAAAGAGGAGTTGGTGGATATATCTTTCTTCAATTAAGGGCATCATCTTAAAAGCACATCCTAATCATTAGTATGCTAACAATTATGATTAAATTGCTTATCAGTAAAAGAAATGTTAAGATTGTATTTATGATGTATTCATAATGTAATATGATTAATTTGTAATAAATAGAGAGAGTATTTATTAAGATTTGTATTCATGATGTAGATGATCTTTGTTAAATTTATCAGAGGTGATTTGGTTAGATGAAAAAGGAACGAGGAGTAAAAAAATGAATGTTATATTATAGGAATGAAATTTATTTGAAATATTTATGGTGGCTTGGATGAGTATAAAATAAGTGTATGTCGTTATTTTTTGTTTGGTTTGAAATAAAATAAATATAATCTAAATCCCAAAGATGATTGTGGGAGGCATAAGGTAGTATGGGAGATGGAAGGCGGGTAGCAACGACAACAGGCAATGTTAGCGACCAGTGGTTGGTGGCATAGGCGGCGAGTGGTGGTTTTTGACGAAAGTGATGAGTGGTGGTGATTGCTGGTGGAGGTGGTGTTGGCTTGCAGTAGTGGAGAGCGATGGTTGCCTTTAGCGGTCGGTGGTGGTCGACAGTGGCAATGGGTGGCAATGACAGACTGTGGATAGTAGGGGCCACAAAGATTGATGCTAATGAAGAAAAACAAATTACATTGTATTTGAAAATAGCCCAAATTTAATCATTTTCAAATGCACAAAAAAATATACTAAGTGCATTCCAAACGCACCAAAATTTTATAATACATTTATTTTACTTCAAACAAAATATTAATATTTTTAAAACTATTATATTTGAAATGCTTTATACCAATTGAATTATAGTGTCTCAAACTTTTTCCTCCCTTCCCCTATTTCACCCTTGCTCTCTATCTTCTCTCTCTTCATTGGTTATGTCTCTTTATTTTAGATGACTTTTTTTAATGTGGTATGCACTTAAGAGGTCATTTGGAGGTGGTTTTTTTTATAGATGAGTAATTATATAAATCTAAAACTTTCTTTAACTCTGCTGTCTCTACATACAATAAATAAGATCTCATATATCTCACAAAATAAATATAAAATTTACTTTTGACTGTTCACTTTCCAAACAAATTCAAATAAAAACTGGATTTTATAATAAAGAAAAAATCACATATATGTCCAATATATATATATATAAATAAATATATATATAAATATATATATATATATATATATATATATATATATATATATATATAATATGAACATTTTTTTTGAAACGAGAGTATCTATTCGCTGCCACTCCAAAAGAAGCGTTTGGCGGCGTAACTAATCTCTCGACAGAACCTAGCGAGACCACCCACCGGTATCGGGCCCACACTTGCTTTGCCCCACTAAAAATTGAGGCTGCAATAGAGGGGATTCAAACTCGGGATTGAGGTTCCCAACCATACTCGCCCATCAACCATCCTAAACTTCAATGAATTTATGAACAAAATTTAGTCTTCAGCAGCAGGAATCTGTAACCAGTCAAAGCAGCAGATCCTAGAAATGGTGAACTTAGCTCAAAATTAAAGACCAAGATCAAAATAATTCCTATAATCTTAACAAAGCAGACATTCAGGAGAAAAAAAAAAATTTGAAGGAAGAAGAATCAGGTAAAAGCAAAGGTTGGTTACCTGAAAATTCTCTTAACCACAGCAGTTCAATTAACCATGGTTCTAGTCACAGCCTTTTGCTTGGACACTAGTTAGGCAAAAAAATGCCATTCCATATCGCCCCACATGCCACAGTGAACTCTCCATTACCAGCCACTTGGAGATTCCATTGCTCCCACTCACACTACTTTTTTCTTTCTCTTTTACTTTATTTTTATTTCTGCTTCTTCTTTTTCCTCATCTTTCTCCTATAAATTGCACCGCTTCTCATTCCTCAATTCCCCTTTCCCCTCTCCACTCCTTCCCTACTAAGGTTTCCTCAAAGGGCTGAAGTTCTGCTCCTCCACTCTTCTTTTATTTTTTCTTCCATTTTTCTCTATGCTTCCAGCAGTCTCTTCGCTGCAAAATCCCATCTTTCTCTGCCGTTCTAGAGATTTTGGTCTGAGAGTTCCGACCACCTTTCCTCTTCCCGGAATTTTACTCTTCAATTCACATGCAGCATCTTTTCCTCTTGATGTTTCTTATTGATGCCGCCTATCCTAAGTGAGATCTTCCTATCAGAGTTTATGGTAAATTCCACCATCCAGCGTAGGACTCATCTTGTTCAATCATTCTCTGTTGTCTTCCTTTACTGGTTCTATGTGTTTTCATAAGATTGTTCTGATCTCCAACCACCTGTGCCCTCTCTATTACATAATTTCCTAGTTTCTTCCATATAATATATCTATAAATAACCATCTTTCTTCCATAAATAACAAGAAAGAAAAAATCTTGATGGCTTTATCCAGCGGTGGCTCTTCCGGATCATCCAGCCTGCTCTCAAATTCTGGTTTCAGTGAGGATTTACTTGCAGTGATGGACCAGAAGAAGAGGAAGAGAATGCTCTCTAACAGAGAGTCAGCAAAGCGTTCTAGGATGAGGAAACATAAGCATCTGAACGATTTAATGGCGGAGATAAGCCAGTTGAAGGAAAAAAATAGCCAGATCAGAACCTCACTTAACCTCTACACACAAAACTACCTGGTTCTGGAGACTCAGAACTCTGTTCTAAGAACTCAGGTGGTTGAGCTCACCTCATGGCTGAGCTCCCTTAATGGCATCCTGCAATGCATGAATTTGAACTGCAGTAGTGTTAATCCCCAGATGATGGCCTCTGAACTCCTCATCAATCCATGGAGCCCTTTCCTCATGAACCAGCCTGCAATGGCTTCACCAGACATGCTTAATTCAGTACTACTAGATGATTTTTTTTCTGTTTTGAATTAAGGAATATGAGATGATTTTGGTTTGTCTTAGAGAAATTATTGCATCTGTATGCACATCACATCACATGTAGAGCTACCTGTAAATATCTCTACTCACATATATTTTAATATTTTAGATAAACGACGAGTACATATTATAGGTATTGTATTATATACTCGTAATTTATCTAAAAAGTTTTTTAAGTACTTAACTTTGTATTCAATATATAAAAAAGTAAATAAATATATATTTATATTATTAAAAATGGCTCTACATGTGATATTCAGACATAATAATTTCTCTAATTTTAATAATAGTTCAAACTTTTAACTATCAAGAATATAATTTCATTTTCAATTGATGAATCTGAAAATGGCTATGAATAGTTAACGGTTCTGATCATCAGTATATGTCCATCTGGTACTAAGGTCATCTCTAACCCAACTGCAAATGTCCGTTTGTAGCTATCGAAAGTCTCCGCCTGAACCCCAAAAAGAAACACATGATGACGTCAATATTGCCGACGCACTATTCACTGAATCCCTTTTTGTGGTGAAAATGAAGATGAGAAAGAATCTACATGGAATATTCATTTTTTATGTTAGAAATAGTTTGATTAAAGATGAATTACTATTTGATATGACTATTACTCTGTTTTGGAGCGAAAAAAGAGAAGTTTGGTTGGTTGGAGATGCTCTAAATGCATAGAGATCATTACGTGCAAAGTCCAAACACAAAGAACTATTCAGTTTTGTGATTGTGAACAATTAAAATGCAGTGACTATTCATCACTTTTACTGTTCACAGTCACATAACTGAATGATTCTCTATGTCCAGATTCTGCAAGTAATAATACCTTACAAGCAGGGCCATTAATGTAATCTATTGGTGCTTCATTCATGCAAGCAGAATACAGCCATTAATTTCGCTTTAGATTTTTCATAAATGTCTCAATTGCGTGGAAGAAATTGTTTTGGTGAAGTTAAGGTGACCGATGTGATCGGTGCCCCTTCGTTTATTCAACAGGACAGCAAAGTCATGATTTCCCTCTTTAATTTTAAAGATCTGAGATTTGTATAAAGGTGTCGGTGATGGCAGCTTATGACTTTGAAATTCTCATAAATATTATCATGTTAATAGTTATTATCTATATGTTAATAATAAGAATGGTCAACATAGCATATTTCAAAGTAAAGCTTTATTTTTCAAATAAAATTACATAAAAATAAGATTAGTTTGTACTTATTAGGATCAATTAGGTTTCTCACATGCATATACTATTCTCTTCCTACTTTAGTTGGTCTCTTTTGATAAAGTGGAGTTCAATTTTAACTTTTTATATGAATTTATTTGAAGAGTATCAATGATATAATCCATGAAATTTGGCTTCTTTGGGAAGAAAGATAATTTTTTGTTAAACTACTAAAGTTCTTAACTTTATCTAAACAATAATATATAGAAATCTAACAAAAAGTTCTAATAAATTGTCAAGATTTGATAAAATTTCAATAAAATATTCCTAGTTTATTACGACTATGAGAAATTATTCGTCTGAGGAAGCCATAATAATTAATATAATTTTAATCAATGCTTTAAAAATCGGATCGGATCGGTCGGTTCAACTAGTTGAACAACAAACGAGCCGATTAGCCGGTTATGATTTACTATTAAACTGGTGTCATACAAAACTGCTATCGAACCGTTCGAACCGGGAGTTCGACCACCAAACCGATCCATGTTTTGAATAACTGGGCGGTTCATTTGAAAAATGATTTCATATCAAATCGGATGACCTAAAATTAACTAAGACAAAGCTTATACTTATGCGAAAAGAATAAAAAAAAATAAAATAAAAACCCTACTTATCTCATATTTATTTTATTTTCATAGCTTTACCAATTGCAGATATAAATTATAAGATCTCAAGAGAAATTTTGATTTTATCTCTCAAGTTATGACTACAAAGAGGTCAGTTGCTCAAAATAATAATATATTTAATTTTAAATTTACTGAATTTATTTGTTATATTTTTTAAGTGCTTCATTTTATAATTCTATTCAATTTTTGTTACATATTTGCAAATGATTTTTTTCATTATTATAATATTTAAATATAATAAATATTTATTACGTCATCCAATTCGACCCCGATCGAACCATCGAACCGCCAACCTCATCTTCTTCCGGTTCGTTGTCCGGTCCGATTTTCAAAGCCTTGATTTTAATACAATTATGATATTAAATAATTTTTATTTAAGACATTAAATAAATTTAATCATAAATTTAATAATAAATATATCTTAACTAGTTCAATAAGGTGGGTTGCATTATTATTTATATGAAATCTTTGTAAAATTACTAGCTTATTTGATTCATCAAATCAAATAAATTTATTATAATTTGATCTCAACTTATAAATTTACTTTTCTAGGGTAAAAATATTGAAGCTTTTAAGGGTGGTCATTATAGAAGGGTTGAAAAATTGAGGGCTTTTTTTGTAAAATTAGGAAATAATATCTTTTACAAATGATTTAAGCTATTGATTCTTTTATCATACAAAATTTACTAAAAAGATAAAACCATGGACGCTTTAAAGGGCAAAGAGGGTCTAGAAATGTCCCATGTATTTTTTATATACAATTATAATTTGTTTGATCAATTATTGCATTGCTGATGTTAGCCCTTTTCAATATTTCTTTTTACAAGATCAAAACTTTTGTTTCCATATTTGATGGCATCTATAAAAACTAAAAATGAGAATTTACATATATACCACTTTGTACTATTATATTCATATATCTAACATCTAAAATTTTAATATTACATATATATCACCTTATATTATTTTAATATCAGATATGCAACCCTCCAACCACCCATATATTTCATTCATACCACCCATATTTTATATGAAATCGAACTATGGGTGACATGTATGTAATATTAAAGTTTTAGTTGTTAGATATGTAAATAGAGTAATATATAATGATATGTATGTAAATCCCTAAAAAAAAGAAAAATAAATTTAAAACTAAATCCGTATAAACTATTTTTTATTAAAAGTCATTATACTTGCTATATAATTAAAAATATATATTAATTTGAAGAGCGAAAAGAGTACCAATATTTTACCCTTATTTAAAGTTTGTAGCACCAAGATCTTAGGGAGAAATTATTCTTTGTGGAGATCAAATGCAAAACGTCGTCCGAAGATCAACCAGAACACACCACGTTAGCAGTACCGAGCCACGGTACCCAGCACAAGGGTGACATTGCGCATTTTGATTGGTCTCTGGATGACGTTCGACATTCGACAGAATAATTAATCCATCTTAGCATACCTAATAAGCCATGGGAAAAAGCTTGCAAAAGGAGTTAAGTCCATACTTGAACCCCCGCGCTAACAAAGATTTTCTTGTATTTTTTAGTGTAGCATGCTCACAATACATAGAAATAGGTTTCGTTTGGGATGACTTTCTTACTGTTTCTTAAAGCTGTTTTTAATGCAATTTTTTTTTTAAATAAAGTGTTTTTGTACTAAAAAACTGCTTTAGAAAGCAATAAGAAAGCTGTCCCAAATAAAACCTTACTTATTAGAGACCAGTTAAACTCTAACCATAACTATAATATAATGATGAAACATAATTAACCACGTCTTTACATTTGTATGATTTTTTTATTATAATAAGTAACTCATTGATGCCATTAGCTTTTTTATAAGATCTAATCAAACTTTGAATATGTAGTTTTTGAGGGGCTTGAGAAGTAGGGAAAAAAAGTTGACCACTTGTGCGTTCCAAGCTTTTTATTGTTTTCTATTTTTAATAATTTATATATTATTATAAATTTTAACGGATAGATTAATGAAGCCATGAAGGATTAATAGTGAATAATCTCTTCATTTGAGATTTTTTTTTTAATACTCATCCTTAGGGTTAAAATTAAATTAAGTATTATATTATTAATTAATTCATTAATGTACACTAATTTTTTTTATTTTCTATTTATTTATTTCTTATATTCTCTTTTTTTTTTGGGGACTTTTTAAGGCAATTAAAGCAAACTCATAAATACAACACATATATAAACTTCAAACTCAAAACTTTTTAGTTATAGCCAAAGCTCCTAATCAATAGACCAAGATGAGTTGCTTCTTATATTCTCTTGCTTGTATAATCTTATCTCTTATATGTAGTTTCTTATATTCTCTTTAGGGGTGTCAATTTTTGACATGACTCAAAACACGACCCGAATACGACTCGAAATAATCCGGGTTAGGGTCAACTCAGACCTGAAATGGCTTTGGTTCGGGTTCAACAAATCAACCCGTTTTAAAAATTGGGTCGGATTCGAGTTGACCCAGCAACCCGAAATTGACACGAAAACTCGTATTTGACCCGAAAACCCGAGATTGACCCATTTTGACAAAAAAAACTAGCAATTTTGGGTCAACCCCAGGTCATTCGTGTCGGGTCGGGTTGACCTGAATAGTGCCAGGTCAGTTCCGGGTTCGACCCGAACCCGACTCGTTGACCCGAATTGACACCCCTAATTCTCTTGCTTGTATAGTCTTCATCTCTTATATGTCTTTCTTTGTGCAAATTTATAAAATACAGCCTTTCTTTCTTCCCGTGAATGTAGGCACCAATGCCATTGTATTTGTGCATCATTTTTGTGGATTTCTTACTGTTTTTGGTGAATTAGTTTGCCATTGCAGTGTGGTTGGCAAGATTATAACATTTCTTGTTTGATTAATCTAATACTATTGTGTTATTGCTAATCAAATGTTAATCAAATAAGTTTCAGAATGGGTACAAGAATCCTTTAGTTGTATTGTTGCATAGTTTGCTTAAAAGATACCACTAATTAATTAGTTAGCTGAATTATTATTATTATAATTAAAGAATTAACCTACTTTATTAATTTCCTAAATCAAGATTGCACTAAGTTAATTACTGAGTTCTAATTATAGCATAAAGTTAGTTGGAAAATTAATATTCTATTTCTTTCATTTAAGTAGTTTATAGGTGTGTAATTGCATAATTTGAAATAAGAGCCTTTCTACGCAACTTGAACCATTATTTCAAAGTCTTAACATCTATAATTCGAAAAGATCCTGAATCAGCTAGATTTTTAGAATATTAATAAGGAAACATGTGCCTGATTAATGACAGTCCAAAATAGGGCAAATTATTCAATGTGGTCGCCGAATGCCATCCAGAGACCAACCAAAATACTCCACATCACCCCCCACTCGGTACCACGCTCGGTACTACTGACGTGACGTATTCTGCTTTGTCTCCGGATAGTGAACTACGTTCGGTATCCGCACATAATAATTTCTCCCAAAATAAGATGTTTGAATATTATTTTTTGAACATTAGGGAGCTTTAGATGTGGTGTTGATCCCTTATGACTTTCAGTGATCATACCTATCATGTAAG
Source organism: Dendrobium huoshanense (assembly GCA_016618105.1). Taxonomy (NCBI): domain Eukaryota; kingdom Viridiplantae; phylum Streptophyta; class Magnoliopsida; order Asparagales; family Orchidaceae; genus Dendrobium; species Dendrobium huoshanense. The sequence goes on from CM028357.1 coordinate 38,949,901, forward strand.
AGTTAGAGCCCTCAAAGATGCCTCTGTTGTTTTGGGGGCTTCATAGAAAGCTCTTATACATATATTTGGAGTGGAGGCATTTGTCTTCTTTGTATGAAGGTTGTGAGAACATTGATATTAGTCCCTTTACTTAACATTAATCATATACTGCACCCATCATAGGGAGTTAGATCCCTTAAAGATTTTTAATTTGATTTAGAGGCGTTTAGTTTGTATTTGGAGGTTGGCTCATCTTTGATTTGAAAACAAGATGATTGTCCCAAAAAATCCTACAATAAATCCATCGATTATGATTTTTAATAAACATATAAATAAAGGATGTAAAGAACCAATAGAGTTATTTATCATTTTTGTTTTATCATTTAACAAGCGGCCTTGTGCTTTGAGTTGTTTTATTGTTGTATAGCTTTTGAGTTAGAGGGCCCATGTGTGAAAGTTATCAAGTTAAATGAAGCTAAACTTTTAAACATCGAGACACAATTTGATGTAATGGTTGAAATTTCATTAAGAAACTCTAAGGTTAAGCGTGTTTGTGCAGGAGTAATTTTGGGATGAGCAACCTCCTGGAAAGTTATATCAACGGAACAAAATCGTGAGATCATTAGGCAAAAATAGACAATATCTCGATAGTTAAGAAGAAAATTGAGTATCACACAAGATGAAGTGCTACATGACGGGAGCTATCATTTTAACTTATATGTGCTACTCATCCAGTTAAGAAGTCTTTCACAAAATTTTCCTTTATTTTCAAAGGTAGTAATGGCCTTAGTGACCACTTTAATTATGATATTCTGATAAATGTGCCAATCATTGAGGAACGACAAATCTTTTAAGTGTTTATTGAATTTAGAGGGTAGGGTGAGCCATTTTCTTGTTAGTGGGCCTCTCTAATTATGATTTACTAATAATTGTGCATATCATTAGGGAAAGAAAACTTTTAAGTATTTATTCCTATATTTCCACTCTAATTTTCTTGTCGATGGATCCTAAGATTACTGTTAGGTTTGAGATATTAAAGGATTATAAGAGTGATACTGGCTGGCGAGATGAGTAATTTATTTTTCTTAAAATTTGAAAATAGATAGTTATATATTTTCGTAATTTCTTTGAACACCAGTGTATTGCTAAATCAAACTAAATGAATAAATTTTAATGATCCAATAAACAAGTAAAAGAAACTTACAGCGTTTTTACTATCGCCTGATCCAGTGGACTCCAGATAATTTCAGCCAATTGATGCTACCCTTTCCACAATCTGTATTTGTTGAATATGACAATACAATAAATTTAAGATATTGAATGATGAAAAGGGATTTAAAGCGCACCATGAATCGTCTTGAATGTAATTTTCTACTTTCTGCATTGGCTACGAAACAACTTACAGTTATATAATTCAGGCGATGGATGGCAATTTCTTAGGATATCTCCAACCGAACGTCATGCATTTGATTGCCGGTGAACAATGCTATGCGATTTTTCTGTCTCAATCGGATTTGACAAAGAAACACATGAAAGAGGAAAAAGACAGTTACCTTCGCAGAAGCACGCAAAATAGAGTTCGATTGGAGATGAATCACGACATTTTTGAGTTTCACTGCATTTTGGAGTGAAAAATGGGATTTTCGGTTGGAGATGCCCTTAATAAACATTGCTACCTTTCAATCTTCTTTAACTTTGGCAATATTGTTGGAAGTATGCTTCTTTCTCATTTTGATGGCATCCATGCTGAATAAAAAGAGTTTGACAGTGGAGAGATTATTACATGTGATGTCCAGACAGAAGGATCATCCGGATTCTAAGAGGATACATAGTAAATACATAACAAATATATAGTTTTATATTTAGTTGTGTATTTACTATGTACCCTCACAGAATACAGATGATTGTACCGTACTGACTCTGCACGGAATAATTTTTCTTTACAGTGGGTCAATTTTGGTGGTCTCTTCGCGGCATTTCACATAAAATCATTCATCTTGTGAAATAAAGCCTTTCACAGCCTAAGTTGGCATTATATGACAGCTGTAATTATTAAAAAGAAGAAATTTGGAGATGGCAGTCAACATCAAAATCTAAGTTCCACTAAATTCTCACCATCAGGAAAAGAATCAATAAAAGTTTAGAAGAAATTGTATTAATAAATGATAAAACTGCCACAGGGAACTTTTTATCTAATGAGGATAACTATAGTGTTGCAATATAAGCACGCATATACATTTGCTTTATAATATGCAGATAGAAAGCAATGAACAGTGTTCAACATGGGATAAAATATCACTATAGTGCTGGACAAATTGACAAAGCATCATGGTCTGGTTCTTTGATTTTTGTTATTCTTTATTTAAACAAGATTTTATGGGTTTCTTAAGGTCTATCTATTTCTTTTGGCGAAGTCCGATTCATAAAAGATTCAAACTGGTTCTCATTCAAAGACTTGATGAAATTCGTTCAAAATTTCATAATTATTTGATTAACTTGGCTTCGTTTGGAACAGTTTTCTTACTGCTTCTTAAAATAGTTTTTTAATACAAAATTAAAACTTTTATACTAAAAATCTACTTTAAAAAGTAGTAAGAAAATCGTCCCAAAAAAAGCCTAAATATGAGTGCATATCTCATCATAAATGTATCTTAAACAGTAATATCAAAAGACGCCATGATTTGATGTGTAATAAAATGCTTCAATTTAAGCATTTATATCTAAAGGAACATAGTGATCAACAATGCCCTCAAATTCCTAATTTTTGCCCCTGTAATATTAATGAAAGCAATATAAAACGCCATATTATTCCCAATAACTAGCGTTTTGCTTTTTTCCTTTCCTTCGCTTCTTTTCTTAGTGCTGTAAGCATAGCTTTTTAGTCATAAAAGATACCCCCCCAACTATGATTGGGATTACAAAGTTTACTAAATTCCTAAATAAACATATATATTTAAACGATATTTTGATTTTGCTTTCAAAGACCTTTACCATCACCATTAATTTTTTGGGAACTTAGATACATCTTTAGGATAAAATACGTCAAACAGGGAACTGAGCACGCCAAGTTAGTCACAAGTACTTAAAATGAAAAATTTAGCTTAGAATCTATGATGTAATTACTTTCATGAAAAAAAAAAAAAACTAAGTCACCCATCCCACACTACATCTAAATCTGAGTCTAAATGGCATAATCAATCACTTATAAACATAATTAAAAATATCCCAAAACCATTTGAAGTGTCAAGCATCCTTTAAATTTTGTGTGCTTACAGTATAGAAAGCGTCTTGACAAAAATAAATTCAATGAGTCCAAGATGGTACAATTTAGAATTTGTTAAGGAACTGAAGTTCAAAAGACACAAAAGGGACAAGAGGGATCTATTCACAATATAAAATGCAGTGTCTTAGATTATGATAGAAATGATTAGAATATTCTGTCACGAAATCTATGAATAAATCTTATTTCTACACATTCAATAGAAAATTTTTAATGGAGAGAAATTGGGGATTCAAAGAAAATTCAAGAGTTTTGCTGCCACCAACTTATGACACCCATCCACTGACACCCATCCACATGATAGCGCAATCTCTCTTACTATCAGGATAACAATCATATCAAACCTTGATGATTGCTAATGGCCGACGTTCAACATCTACTAGCTTATTGACCCACTTGTCTCCTCTTTTATGAGGAGAATAACTAAGTCCATTGCATGATCTCCCCTTATGTTAGGATAATGACATAGTAAACAATCCAGTCTCTTGATTTTAACTTTCTTTGTCGACAGACTCATAACACCCACCAAAATCTGACATTTGGCGCTTTCCAACTACTTACATTGGACATTTGTTTTACTGGTCGCTCGATCTCCCTCCTATCAAGAGAATATCTAATAAGATAGATTTCTAAACGTGCTCCTGTTACCAAGATAGCTTGCTAAACTACCACTTTGGAAACAGCTAAAGTAAAATTACAAAGGAAAAATTCGAGAGAGACAGCTTCAGGGTCAAATTTGAACCAAAAATTTGAAAGGTGCTTTTTTTAATATTGTCCTCTGTGAAACGTAGGAAGTTACCAGGCAAACTGAACCATATTCATATATGAACAATTATTTTGGAGCAGATGAATCAAAGGCCTGTAGCCTGCATAAGCAAAATTCAATCAATTAGATAAAGATCGCCCTTTCAACGAAATAAATATGTTAGTACAGCCTGCAACATGCTACCCTCAGAAGCTCCATCACTTCATAGTGGTTCTTCGCAATGTAAAACAGCAACATTACTCCGTTTGATGGACAACAAAAAACAGGAGTTCAAACAGTTTTTTAACCGAAACAATAAATATTGAAGAAATGAACAGAAACTATGCCTGCTAGTCCTATGTGGTTAAAATAAATTTAATTTATAAATGTGAGAATTTAAGCATGACTCAGTTATACAAAAGTAATTTTCATACAAATGTAAGTTCTTGACCTCAAACCAATTTGATGAAAATAATAACGGTAGGATGATAGGATCCAATTCTGACAATTTTTTTCCTTTCTACTAGAAATTAATAACACAAATGTTAAAAATTGCAAAAGCCACAAAAGGAAGAAAACAAAGTTATAGGAGGCCTGACAACATTAAATTTTGCATTTAGCAAATAACAATAAAAAAAGCTATCAAGAAGAAAAAAAAAAGTAGAAAAGAAATAAGCTATAATTAAGGGTGTCAATATTTGACACGACCCGAAAACCTGACTCGAATCAGACACGGAAATTTCGGGTTCGGGTTAGAGTTTTCGACCCGTTTCAAAAACCAGGTCGGGTTCAGGTTGAGCCGGAAACCCAAAAATAACCAAAATTGACCCGCTGATTGAGCTGCCCCCCCCCCCCCCCCCCCCCCCCCCCCGCGTGACCGAGCTGCCCGTCGCGTGATTGAGCTGTCCCTCGCTGCGCTGCCCGGCTGACCCGCTGCCCGCTCGAGTGACCGCGTCGAGTCGCTTCACCTGCTCGCTTGACTGGCCAACAGCTGGCCCCGCTGTCGCATTGCACGTGGCCGCCGTTGCGTTCGCTGCAGCCGGACGCCGGCTGACAGACCGTCGATGCGCCGAAGCCTCCGGATGCTGCTGCCGCAAATCTGCTCACGGGTTGCTGTGTCCTCGGGTTGGGTCGGGTTGACCCAAACCCAGCGGGTTCGGGTCCGGAAAATCGATCCGTTTGTAAAAACGGGTCGGGTTCGGGTTGACCCAAATTGTGCCAGGTCATTTCCGGGTTCGACCTGAACCCACCCGTTACCCGAAATTGACACCACTAGCTATAATGCATCGATACTGGTACAGGGACATATATATGATATGGCAGGGATACAAAATATGCTTGTTATTGAAAATATAGGACATGAACAAACAATTAACACAACATTATAATATTATATCTTAAAAATTAGCAAACTATATGAAAGCTAAACAAATTAAATAATATGGAACTAACTCATATAATAATAAATTTATTTCAACAGCTTATAAAATAAAATATATTAAAATTTATTAAATATTTTAAACTCAATTGAAGAAGAAATCTACATGATACTATAGATTTTGAGGTTGAAGTTGAAATTTTTTATTTTTTTAAATAAAACATTAATATAAAAAGTCATAAGAAAATAGAGCAAAATAAAAAAATATATATAATTAATGTTAAGTAACTATTAAGCTATTTAAGTAATATATTTTAAAGCAAAAAGAGAAGGGTTGGCATAAATTAAGTTATAGATGTAATATACTTTTAAAGTTAAATTTGTTATTTAGTACATGTGCATTTGGTAATTTATTTTATTGCCTTTAATTGAAAATGTAGATGGCATGTCCAATATGTAGCGCATTTTGGATTACTAAAATAAACAGAGTACAAACAAGTATGAGGACACCTATAAAATTTTCCCTTAGCAAAATAACATTTAAAAAGAAAAGGAGAGAGAAGAACAATAAAAACTCTATTATGCCATAGACAAGCACATATCAAAGCACAACGAATGAAAGAACTAAAAGATGCATCTCAATTGCGAAGATGTAATGCCTCATGTGGTTGTAAGGACCACAGACAAAGTTGGGTAAGGACTGATGCTTTTTATTCTTTTACCTTAAAGTTATCAAGTAGGATGTTGTAGTCCTACCAAAAGGGTATCCATTATATCTTTCAAATTCTAAAGCTACATAAAATGCTCATCTACTATTCTTGATAACTAATATTTTAAATCACAGTTGAACATTTTCTTAAGATCCTTAATGAAACATACATTAAAATACAACATTTAGGATCAAGAATTTGTAACTAATATGCAATGTAAATTTAAAAACAATCAAGCAATGCAACATACGTGTAAATTTTTGTTAAAAAATAAGCTATTATTCTTAAAACAACTAGTTACTATTTTTTACAAAAATTAAAAATGATAAGATCTAATTCAAATAAAAAGCCTTTGACTTTCTAATAAAATTAATGTCAGAAAACTTAAAGCCACACAAATTAACTAAAATTTCATGCAAAAGAAAAGAAATCATATTTTAGTATATCTAACAAAATTCAGTAACTCCTTCAACAATAACCAAATATAAGAAGAAGAAGAAGAAAGAGAAAGAGTTCTTATTTTACTTTACTCTACATACACCCAACTAAACAGTAAAAACAATTCTCTTATATTTATTTTACAGACAACCAAACAGTATAAACTATAAATAACAGCAGAAAGAAGAGACTGCCAAAGGAGAATTCAAAAGTCCAAAGGAAAAACAGCTAACACTTTAGCAGCGAGACTTGTAGCTTAGCCATAGTCTCGCAAGGAGGAAACCATAAACCAACTACAATTGTCACCCAAACTACAGTACAGAATTAAGGCCATCGACCAACTGAAACCGAAAAGCCAAGCTTAACAAACTTATTAGACATACCAACAGAGGAAATTAGGAAACCCGAATGGATCGGCTGCCCTCAAGTAACCAAAGAGGCCACCAATCAAGGCCTAACATGAAAAAAACAGCCTTCAAAGATGAACATGGAACCGTTAGAAATAGGATAACAATATTGACATATAAATACAAATTCCAAACAACTCAATTACTGATTATGATTAAAATTCAAACAAGAATTAGATACCTGCTGGGTAAATTTCAGTAGTCGTTGGGTTCAAAAGAGAGAAGTCCTCATCTTGGCTTCAGATTCCAGGAGTACTTATCAATGTTGGCTTGAAAAGTTAATGAGATGAGGATCAAAATAGTCCTTAACTCTTCACGAACAATTAAAATAATCAACTATTTAAAAGTCTAATTTTAGCCTCCTGACTTTTTCAATAGTGTGCTAAATGATCCCACGAAAAAACTAATTTGATCCTATTTAAAAAGTCGAGATCAAATTCATATCCTAAATAATCGGGATTATTTTGATCCTTCCGAAAAAAATTATAGGATCAATTCAATCATTTTCTTGTAAATAAATACTTTGAGCATTTAACAATATCCTTTGACGTTTTAGTACACAGAAATGATATTTAAAGACTAAATTGACCTCCACGTTTTTTATACAGCAGCACAAATCAATCCACAATGCAAAAGCAGTTGTTACCAGTAATCGCCACATGAACAGAATCCATTACTGAAATGATGGAACTTTATTCTATCCCTAATGGTTATCTTTCTATCATATACCCTTGATATTACTTTCATTGCTGAGTGACAATCCTGGCAAGATCTCAGGTTCTTCACAATCAAGATTTCCTCCCCTGGGCTTTTATTAATCAACCCAAATGCCAGAGCAAGTTTCTCACTATGGTGATTCAGTTGTGAGGCCTTCTCTTCATCCTCCATGTCAAGTATTACTTCTGAAACAATTGGGGAATAGCCTTCCTGTCTCAATTTCTCAGCAACCTCGCCCCACTTTTCATGGATAATTTTCGCATCTGGATGACCACTATTCCCTGCCTCAAATTCATGAATCATCCCATTAACTTCAATCCTGCTGCACCCAGGCAACTTCCCAACTCTTCTCCTTACCATCGTTTCCCTTACCTCAGCCTTTTTTCCCCATTTCCCAACAGAACCAAAAACATTACCCATCAGAACATAACTTCCGATATCGGAAGAATCCATTTCAAGCAGCGGCCTTTCCTCCATTAAACGCTCTGCTCGCTCCGTATCTCCATGAAACTTGGACGCCCAGATCAGTGTCCTCCACAGAACTGCATCGGATTCGATAGGCATCCTCTTGATGAATCCTTCCGCCTCATCTAAATGCCCAGCTCTTGCAAGCAAATCCACCATGCAACCGTAATGCTGGATCCTCGGCCTCATCCCAAACTTATGCATATTATTATAAACTCTATAGCCCTCTGCGACCCACCCTTTACTCCTACATGCAACCAGAACCGCAGTAATGGTCCGATCATCAGGCCTAACTCCCATCTCCACCATCTTTTGAAACAAATCAAGAGCCTCCCTACTCCTTCCATGATTCGCCAGGCCAAAAATCATAGCAGTCCATGCAAAAACATCCTTTACAGGCATTCTATCGAACATATCCTCCGCAAATTCAATCCTTCCGCATTTTGCATACATATCAAGCAAAGCAGTGGCAACATTGGGAATGGAACTGAATCCTTCAACACGAGCAATGCGGTGGATTCTTTGGCCAGCAGCAAGGGCTCCAAGATCCGCACAAGCTCTAAGTGCGACAACAGCCGTGGCATCATTGGGTGGGATACCATCAGCCAACATGGAATCGAAGAGGTTAAGCGCATCACGGGGCAAATCAGCATCGACAGCGGCAGCTATGGCGGAGGTCCAGGAGACGACATCTCGTTTGACCATTTCATCGAACACCTGGAGGGCGGGGAGGAGGAGGCGGCAGGAGGAGTAGAAGGATATGAGAGAGTTGAGAGAGTGATGGGAGGAGGAAGGGTGGAGGGAAGATTTGAGGAGGACAGCGTGGAGCTGGCGACCTGTGGCGGAGGAACGGAGGCGGGCGGCAGCGGAGAGGAGAATGGAGAAGGTGAAGCGGTCGGGGATGGGTGCCAAGGGACGGGAATGGAGGTGGAGGAAGAGGTGGAGAGCGCGGTTAGGGTGAGGGGATTTGGAGTAGGCGCGGAGAGTGGCGTTGGCGAGGTAGGAGTCGGAGTGAGGGGCTGTTTTGATGAGATGTGCGTGGAGCTGGGCGGCATGGCTAACGGTAGTGGTCGCCGGCTCCATGGGAGCTGTTGATAAAAAAATCGAATCACTTGTGAGTGAAATCTTATTTTATTTTTATTATATTTTAGTGGTTTATTAAATTTTTAAAAATATTAAATAATGGGGGTGATGCAGAAAAAATTTTGATGCATCATAAAAATGAGTTTAATTAGACATGAATTTTGATGTATAAGTAAATTGTAATATTTCAAATTCAGATTTAGGATCATATGAGATTAGTTTTCAACAAATTTATAATCAAATTTAACGTCTTGAGAAGAAGAATACATTGACATCAAAAGGTGATTCGATACATGTTCAAATGAGTGCAGATGCAGCACAATTAAAAGTTTCATGATATTAATTGGATTATCAAACTCTATTTGAATTTTTTATGCTTATAATTAAATCACGTATATCAATGAGAAGAATCATCTGAACATAAGATCGCTTAATTATGACATCGCTAAGACACTTAAATGTTGAAGGAACATTCAACAATTGAGAGAACCAACTTAGTTGTTCGATGGAGTTTTATAAATTTTTTCTATACTTACAGGAAGTGCCTATCTCAAAAAAATCCCCACTATCTACTTGAAGGAGTTTGTATTGTGGTTCGAGATTTAAGAAAGCTCATGGGCTATAGGAGTCGTGGAGCTTCAAAGCACCATTGTTTGGTCGTTTTTGTAGAACTTGTTCAGATTATAGTAGGTGACTCTCATTCTACTACTTTTTTTTTTTTTTTTTTTTTTTTTTTTTTTTAAGATTTTGATTTCAACCATTTGATTGATTGTATTTTCTATGAATTTATTGAAATTCTATTGCGTAACTTTTTAAATGCTAGAGATTTTGGCTGTAATATTTTTTTAATTTTCAGGGTCAAATAGAAGTATTTGAATTCTTCATGATTTTTTTCTGAATAGAAATATTTTAATTTAATCATATTTTTAATACAATTATTGTGAATGAATATAGACATGTGATTGAGTAATAGCTGGTCGTTATTACTGTTAAAAATATGATATTAATATGTGTAAAAGACAAATAAAAACTAGTTAATTAATCCAGCCGTTGGTTAAAGATTACTTGACCTGTACAGAATAGCGAGCTGATGAGCTTTCCTTTAAATCTTATGGTGGATGTTATTCTCTACTAATACAGTGATATAACAATAAAATGATTGAGAGTAATAAGGGGTTATTACTGTGCCAACGAGCAAAAAGTGAAGTCTATAGACTATATTTATTGAGCCAACGGTTACTAACTATAGATTACTTATACTAAAAAAAATTGTTTAAGTCTAAACTTATTAATTGACTAATATAATTATTAAAATACATGTTACTCATTCATTATTAATGTAAGGCTTTACTGGTCACTAATTACTAATTTATTATCACTATATAAATTTATTGTTACTCATATAGGTTTAATGATATCGATACAGATGTGGATATTGTTATCGATAACATCGTTTGTTGATTTATTGTACAATATCGATATTGTCCCTGATACTAATATTGATGCTACTACTGATATATTATTACTATTGTTATTATTATTATTAAGGAAAATTTACATACATACCATTTTATAACATCTTATTTACATATCTAACACCTAAAACTTTAATATTACATGAATACCACCCTATATTATTTTAATATCAAATATACCACTTACATTTCTTTCCTACCACTCATATATTTCATTTCTACCACTCATATTTGGTATGAAAATGAACTATGGTGGTATGTATGTAATATTAAAGTTTTAGGTGTTAAATATGTAAATAACATAGTATTAAGTGGTATGTATGTAAATCTCCATATTATTAATTCACTATATTGTTTATAGATTGACTAATTATGTGATATGTTGAGCATGTGATTACGATACTACACTGATATTAATATAGAATGTGATTATTATTATTAGTTTACTACATTGATATCTTAGGGTTTACTACATTGATATCATTTACGATAGTCTTTGCCGATGTTTTGGTTTTACCTATCTATACAATTTGTTTACAGTATAGGCTATTACTGATTGATAATAATGATATGACGACTTCTTTTTGGTTTTGACACATATCATGATTTTCACACTATACTGTTTTACTAATTATCGTGCCATACTATTTTACTGTTTATCGACTCTGCTACTAATGTATGTATGTTTTATTATTTATGTACTGATTCTTGATCATATGATCGTTATTATTATAAATTGATCGTTGACATGCATATTGCTCATTTACTGTATTTTGAATTTAGTTATAGGCTTTGGATAACCTACTATACTTTTTAGCTCATTATATGTGGTTTAAATAATATCAAGTCAGAAAAGAAGATCAAGAATATGAGATTGATCATGATTATCTAGAATATGATTATGTTGGTCACATTATATTTATCATCATGTTTGGATACACGTGCCAAAAAATCAATAGTAATTTATTAAAATTTTTATATAAATTTGTGCATCAAAAGCTTTCATGCGCAAGTTCATCTGTTACCTAAAATTTCTTGATCCAAGTCTCTTCTTGCGAAATAGATTGCATCATTTCATCTGGATTGTCGAGAATGTTCAATTTGGGCTGTTCATCTTGAATCAAACAATATTTGATATGCACTGAAGAGTGAGAATTTGAATAAATTTAATAATAAAAGAGATTTAAATAAAAAAATAAATTAATTACAATACAAACTTAAATTAAAAATTATAATAATAAATAATTAAAAAGACATCATAAAATTGAAATATAAAATAATAAAATAATAGAAAAATAAAATAAATGAATTTTATTAAAAAAAGAAATAAAATAAAAAGAAAAAAAAATTGTTAAATAACTAAATTAAAAAATTTTAATAATAATTAAATAGTTAAAAAAATGAAATTGTAAAAAATAAAAAAAGGAATAAATAAAATTTTACAAAAATATAATCAATAAATATAAACAAGAGAATATAAAATTAAAGAAATTCCCCTATTTTTTAAAGTTTTTTTAGGAAAATTTACATACATACCACTTTATAATATCTTATTTACATATCTAACACCCTAAACTTTAATATTACATACATACCATCTTATATTATTTTAATATCAAATATACCACTCATATTTCCTTCCCACTACTCATATATTTCATTTCTACCACTCATATTTGATATGAAAATGAACTATGGGTGGCGTGTATGTAATATTAAAGTTTTAGGTGTTAAATATGTAAATAGAATAATATAAGATGGTATGTATAAGTTTCAAAATATCTCTTAATTAATAATCAAAACTCTAAATCAATAAATCAAAGTTAAGCCGCCTTCTAATTTTTAAGTAGAACCAAGAAATCCTCGACTCTTTTTCTTTTAACAACTCATCCAGTAAATTTCTCACTGTAAAACAAACTTGTAACAAAATTTATTCCTATTGGTCCACGTCGTTACAAAAGGATTGTTCGTTACAATCATTTTACTTATGCAAGAAGATTACTTTTTTTTCCCCTATAAATCGGTAATGGAGAACTGCTTTCTCAGTTTTTTTTTTCTTCTGACAAAAATCTTCTTTTTCCTCTATATTTTCCTAAGCAGAGAGCTTATTAGCAACGTTTCTGACGTTCTGGATTCGATTCTTTTGGAGACTCTGATGGATAAGAGTAAGCTCGACGCCCAGCCGAGGCTCTTTTACTCCCTTCCGCTCCTTCTTTTTCTTGATCCAGATTCCATCATGAGATCAGGCGAGAATTCACATTTACAGAAGGTTTCCGATCATCGATTGCAATCCTTCTCTGAAACTGGGCGCTTCAACAGCGAATCAATTGATGCCTATAATTAATTCTCTTGATACAGAGCTTTCCACCGACGAACATTCAGAGGTAACATCCACGCTGCTTCACATCTTTAGCTAGTCGATTGGAAATGGTTCTTACATTGCTCAAATCAACAGTTTCTCTGTCTTTTTTTTCGGCAATTCGTCGCCGTCGTCATCATCGGCGTCGGCGTCCTACAGAAAGACATGCAAGAAGTCTTTTTGATGAAGAATGAACTCATGAGGAAGCTTACAGGAGAAGACAAAATTGGCTGAAGTTATTTGACAGGTATATATATTTCTTTTGTTAAAATTTGATCAATTTATCTTACTTTCAAAATCTATAGAAAGTCTAAACACTTGGCCATTTTGTTGAAAATATATTACATCAAAGTTAATTCAATAAAGAAAAATGCTTCGGCATTGTTTGAGACAGATTTTTTACTGAATTTTAAAGTAATTTTTTAGTAAAAAAAGTTGCTTTGAAAATAATAAGAAAATTGTCCTAAATAATTGTACAAATCTAAACTTTCTTAGCTAATTGTACTTAGCCTGTTTTACAAAATTCATTTAATGTTACACCTAAAATTCTACATAATTCATTCATCAATTTGCAATCAATTACAACCGAATTTTTTTTTTTTTTTTTTTTTTTGCATAGTTGCAAATAGAATATGATGTTTTTCTAAAAATAGAGAATGAGAAAACAATAAATTACAAGAAAAAATAATAATAATTAGACAAAATATACAATTAAAAGAGTGTAATATTAGTTTTTATTTTTTGGGGGAGGGGCAGTTTATAAAAAATCTTAATTATAAAATCTTTTGATGAAAAATTTAAACTCTCAATCAATAAACTAAGAAATGTTGCGCTGTTCATTTCATTTGGTTTGTAAAACCATCATAGCAAATATATGTATCATGTGTTGCATATTCATCTTTCAATTCACTTATAGAAGATGAATATGCAAACTAGTCATCAATGTCCATAAAATCACCATATGAATCTACCTCTTGATGGGTGCCATACTTTACCTCTATTTCATTTATATAAAAGAAGAATTAATTAGCTCCTCGTCAATTTCCATTAAATCACCACCCGATGAAGATACCTTATCCATCACATCTTAATGTTGTTCTCCTTCTAGTCATTTGTCATAGTATTCCTTTTCCAACCTTTCTTCATCATCTTCGTCTACCATCCATTCATCTCTTCCACATTTACATTTTTTGCATCTGAATCACATGAGATAAAATCTTATTGAAGTCATCTGCCAGTCTCATCCTCCCAGCTTCTCACTTGAGCTTAGACAAGGAGATTTCACTTCCCTATCTACATAGTTCTTTTTTACCTCTGCATCCCACGTTGGAATCACTGAAACATTAGCTATGAATCCATTCATCCTTAGCATGAAAAATACATATTTAACTCCTAGATATGACGATTTCATATTTCCCATATCAACCACAATGCAAGTATGCAACTCAAAATTTCTCCGAAAAACTCATGTTCTTCACTTTGTGCCACCTTCGATACAATAGCATACATTGTGCCCATTTTTTCAAAGGCTTTTATCTTTTACACTTTTGAATAGGAGCACGCTCCCTGTCTCCCATTGAGCACAAAAAAATTCCATAAATTGATTCAAGGGTAAAATTTTGATAAATTGTGCACTTGTGATTTCTTGAATTTTAGCCGTCAATTATGATGTGTCCTTGAATTAAGTATGAGTCTCACATGCCCATCTAAAAAAATTAGTGTATCATAATGGAACTTTCTTTTGCATTAAAAGAAAATGTTGTTTAAGTATATACAAATGATAAGTGCTGAAGTAAAAAAATCCCTATTTATGAATTAAATTAAGAAAATAAATTAAAAATATATTAAAAAATAAAACTTATAATCATTATTTCAAACATTTATTGGTTGGGGATGTGGCCAATTTTTTCTTTTAGTTATTATTCGACCCGTAACGATCTGTGACCCATCATTCATCATGAGTGTAGTCCGTTGCTAATTAATAATGGAATATAACTCCTATGAAGAATTACAAAAGCAAGCTTTATTGATATCCAAATTTGGTCTGCCTGTTGATGAGGACAATCGATGACTCTTTCAAGTGGGGATTGAATGATTGAAAAAATTGATCACCTCTAAATCTTGCATGCCCAATAAGGACAATCGATGCCTCTTTGAAGAGATGATTGAAGCCTCGTTAGGACAAAAATATCTTGATCATCTCCAATTCTAGTATGTCTAATGAGGATAATCAACACCTCTTTCAATGAAGATGGTACCCTTGTTGTCGGGACTGAAAGTCTTGATCACCTCTAAATTATTATGTGTAATGATGACAATAAATGCTTCTACGAGGAGAGGATCCGGGAATCATCATAGGTTTAAAGTTTTGATTGCCCTCAAATTTGGTTCATCCTATAAGGACAATCAACACCTTTTTTACACCTTTTTTTATGAAAAGATCAGAACCTCACTGAAGGGACTATGGGCATTAGTCATATCTAATGATTTTTAAATTTTTGCTAGATAATTTTTCTCTTTTTTCATAGGGTAAATTTGAAGAAGAGAATCAAGCCTTGATGGTTTGTATCAAAGATGAGAGAAATTAATCTTTAAAAGAAAAATGGGTAAGGGGATAGATTAGGGGGCCATGCATGCGTGGTTCTTGTTAGCATCATCAATAGTGGCTTGGCTCAAGTGGGAAGCTGAGAGGATGGGAATCACATATAAGTTCAAAAGATTTCAACTTATGTGATTTTGATATAGAAGATGTAAACGAGGTAGAGAAAGTATGACTAGAAGAGGAAGACGATGAAGAATGACTTGAAGAGAAGTAATAAATGGTTGGAAAATCAAGATGTGATGGGTGAGGATGAGTATCTTGTTTGGATGGTGATTTCATGAAAATTGATGAGGAGTTAATTAATTATTCTTTTATTAGTGAAATAGAGGTAGAGTATGACACCCATTAAGGTGTAGATTTTTATGTTGGTTTCGTGGAGATTGATGAGTAGACATATTCATCTTCTATAAGTGAAGTGAAAGACAAATATACAATAGATAATACATATGTTTGATATGATGATTCTACAACATAAATGGAATGGATAATGCAACCTTTGTTAGTTTATTGATTGAGCGTTTAGATTTTCATCAAAATATCTTAGAATTGAAATTTTGTAATAATTATTGGAGCCCCCTCCCCCAAAAAAATAGAAACTAGTAGTCCACTCTTTTAATTGTATGTTTATGTCTAAATTTTATTACTTTTTTCTTGTTATTTATTATTTTCTCTCTCTATTTTTAGAATAATGTAATTTTAAACAAATGTGCATGATATTCACACTCATACACAACTCACACAAACACCACACACAAGCACTCATGTGATTATAACCGTGCCTGTCAGCCAAATATTAACCCGCATGCATAAACAAAGAGTTTGCATAGTTCACACTTATAATTGTTCAAACACCCAAATGCATAAAATAAGATCATAAATCACTCAAATATGCAAATGAATACACCATACACACAATCACACACCATAAGGGATCATAGAATTCAAACACTCATAATTCATTCACACAAATTGAAAAAGCAGATGCGCACCCAAGCACATACAAACTCATATGTTAATGACACCCGACTGAATGGATTTTTCTTTTAATAGAACAAAACATAATTTTAAAATTTAATTTAAACTATACGCTTTTAGAATGGTTTATTTTAACACAAAACAAAAATAATTTTTATTCGCTATATTTATGAAGTTGATAAAATGATTTAAATTATTTTTTAAAAATATATTTGAATGATAGTTGATATTACATAAAAGAAATTATATATCATTATCCTACTATTATTATTATTATCTTAAATACACATACAGTTTAAACATACATGCAAAGTATATATACATATGCACACAAGCATACAACCTTAATAAAATAAAATTAATTTTGTATTTCTCTCTTTAATTACAAATTTTATTATTAAATATTATCTTTTGCAATGTAATAAATTAAATTATTATTAAAGCATTAGACTAATAGACTAATTGTTCTTTCACTTGAATTCATTTCTCAAAGTCAGTCCTTTTGTGCAGGAAGAAAAATTCAACATATTTATATTATTAATTCAAGAATTATTGCATAAGTAATGGATATTATGATTTATTGGAAGATAAATATTCTATGTATTCAAAAAACTAAATTTTTTTGAGAGAAAGCACAATATATTAATAATTTAATATTTAAACTTTGGTATTGAGGTAGGAGTATTCGTACAAGAAATGATGTAGGTATGATTATAAATAATAGTTTGAAAGATAACATTATAAAAATTAATAGAATTACATATATAATTATAACTGTAAAGATTGCTATTGATGCAAAAATTATTAATATTATATGTGTTTATGCTCCTCGAATAGATTTAGATATGTATTCAAAATTAAAATTTTGGAATGACTTAGAAGAATTAATACAAAGGATGCCTCTTGAAAAAAAAAATTTAGAGGAGATTTAAATGGATATATTAGTAGAGTGGTAGAAGATTTTAAAAGCTTTCATACTAATTATGAGTTTAAAGCAACTAATGAAGGTGATAAGATCATATTAGAAATTGCTATGACTTATGATTTTGTAGTTGCTAATATCCTATTTAGGAAAAGAGTGGTGCATCTGATCACTTATAAGAATATAAATACTAAAATTCAAATTGATTATTTTCTAATATAAACCGAGTTTCTCACAGGCGCAAGCCCCCGTGGTTAATTATATCCCAGGCCGGAGCCTGAGAAAACTCTCGATTAAGGATCATACATTATCCTCTCCTAAAATGGGATCGGCACGAGGGTATAGACTAGGAAATCCTACTCAAAGGGAAGAAATGTTCGAAGGGCTGAATCAACATACGTGGCTCATACTAGCATTCGGAGACTCTAGGACACTAGATAGAAATTGGGAAAAGAAAATCAAGCACTCAATCACATGCGTGAGAGAAGAGATGGAGGTGGCGTCATCTTGTGACGCAAATAAGTAGGATTTATAGTCCCTGAAAGGAAGGGACATACCTACTATTTAAGGCATACTACGAGACCGAATGTAATAGCCTCGAATCCTACATCTAGGTTGGGCTTAGTGTTCTACAAAACACTAAGACCCGTGTCCTAGCTAATGCAGTGTAAAACCTGGACTTATCCCGGCCTGGATTGTGGAGATAGCTAATCACCTAATCTCTTCAAAATCATGCTATCAAGTCAATTATGAAAGATGGGTGGGAAGTACAGTTCTTTGGAAATATGACCGACATCTAGAGGATTTCCTAAGTGGTCCTAGACTTATGTTGGGTAAATGCTCCTAATTAAGCAATTAAATTTTGATTAAATTGATTTCTAATGCAATGCATGCTAGTTGAAATGCCAGCTCATGAATGCTATAGAATTTTAAAAACAGGCTTATAAAAAATAAATTTTTAGAAAAGACTGGGTCTCCCTAGGTCCGGCACTTCATTCTCATAGGCCATATTATCCAGACTCTACCCGCAGGTAGGGAGATGTCTTATAGTAAGGAAAGAAGAATGCAGTAATATGCATGCGACCCGGGACAATTCTGGCAATTCCCTAAGTTCGTTAAGTTTCTTTGTTATTTAGAACTTAAAATTTTAGGAGTTATTTATGAGTAGAAAAATTTTGTAATCCTTAAAGAGCCTAACGAAAATCCAAGCAAAAGCAAAAACGGCATGCAAGAAAGAAACATAGGAAAAGCAGGCAATTTCTACTGCGTAATCAAGTAAACACATCAATATAAATCTAAAATTAATCAACTAAATGGTCATAGGCAAATTGCCCTTATTACAACCCAGATGTGCAAAAAATAAAGTGGCCGGGCATCACTGCCAACAACCCAAATTTCTAAGCCTATGACAAACGCAAATGACTTTGAGTGAGATATTGGTCTTCAGTCTTTTGGGTGTCTTCTTCTCCTTGGACTCCTTGGATCTCTCCTCCTTGAACTCCTTGGATTTCTCCTCCTTGGATCCGTCGTGGCTTGAATATCCAAACGAAGAGACAATTCTCCCTTTTGGGGATGATTGTCTTTTCTCTTTGAATATCTAAAGCCATTCAACTCGATCTTTCAAATGGAAGAAGACTCTCCCTTTTAGGGATGCCTTCTTATTTTGGAATTCGAGTTGGATAACAATATCCCACTCAGAGTGCATTTTCACAACTCTTAACTATATTATAAATTTTACATCCATTTGAAAAGCAGAAATAAAATCTAAAGAACCTGCAGAGTTATCCTAATAAAAATCACAAGCAGTTATATATGAAAATAAAAATGCTCAAACCATTGACCATGTGTCAAGCCATGCTCTTAATTATGAGGGCTAAGCAGCTCCACCTGTAGCAGTTATAATTATTTTTAGCCCTCATTTTATTTAGGGGGGCTGAGCAAGCACCTACATAAGACAATATTAGAAAATATAACGGTGCCCCCTTTTATTAGCCTGAGCATGGCCACCTGCACGGAAGAACAATGTATATGACGTTCCTAACCTAGGGGTAAATCTAGCGCTCATCACATCGTCCACAGAGTGCAGGAAAAGTAAGCAAACACATCAGCAATTTCAAACAGCATGCAATGAAAACCATGGAAAGCTCCGGCACACAGCAGAAAAATAAAACCCAATGGCCTAATCTTGATCTAGAAGTGGTGCCCTAGCAAACCATTCTATGAGTGTGTGAGGCTGGTGTGGCTGGGATAGGTCCTAACTTAGGGTAGTTGTTGAAATTGTCTAGAGTTAAGGTATGTTGAAAGCCAGAGAAGGGAATTTTAGTTGAAATTCAACTATTAGTGAATTAGGATCCATATTAATTATTTCAGTTTGTTGATCAGTTTTAAGTGCTAAAGGTATTCATATTTGAAGTTTAAATTGCATTAGCCAATTTTGGAAAGTTCCGGGTCCTCTTATGAACTAGACTAAGGATCCAAAAAGTCACTATGGATAAGCTAAGTTTGGGTCTCCTAACACCTTAGGAAAATACTAGACCTTAAGAGGAGTAGTTAGCCAGGTAGTACGCTAAAATTAGAGTTTTCTAGGCAAAGTTATGAATTTTAGAAGTTTCGGGCCCTAAATGAACTACAGTTGACCAAATAGTTGACTTTCTAATCTAGGCCAGTTTCTGGGAACCTAAATTTTTTAATAAATACTATACCCTAATTGGAGTCTAATGCAAGTGAGTTTGCCTAATTTGAAATTTTTTATAATTAGTTATGGGTTTTCTAAGTTCAGGGTATTTAAGAGAATTTCTAAATTTTCTAATAAAAGGCTGATTTTATTATTTTGATCCAAATCAGCTCCAAACTGATTGGAATCACTCCCAAAGGTCAGGGATGACCTGAGGAGGTTATGCATTTCTATTTTATTATTTTGATCCAACTTTCTCGTATTTAAAAGAGCACTATATTAAGTTGTGCATTTTCGAAGTTTAAATACGATAATAGAATATTTTTAAAATAGTGCTCTTTTGCTGTTTTCTGAATAACGGCAGATATACCTAATATTTTGAAACAAAAATGATCCCAAATCATGCAGAATTCAAATACGATCAAAATAAGGTATTATGCGTCGAAAATGGATCAAAAACGAAAAAGTTATAAATTTTTAAAGTTTAAAGTAATAAAGGGATTTAAAAATAATTTAAAATTACAAGAATTTAAAAATAATTATTAAAATAGGATAAAATAATATTTTATGAAAATAATTAAGGGATGTTTGAATTTTGAAATTCAAAATTCATGGAGGGAATTAAGGATTTCAAATTCAAAATTCATGAAGGAAATTAAGGAGGCTTTAATGCTTCCTTAATTTTGGAGGTTGGATTTAGAATGAATTAAGTCATCATAATTAATTCAAAATCCAATGGAGGGAAAATTTTAAAAACTTTCATAAAATAGATTTTATAATTTATGAAAGAATTTGAATTTCAAATTTGGGGAAATTTGAATTCAAAGACAAACTAAATTATGACAATCCAAAATTAGAAATTACTTAAAATAATAATAATATGAAACATAATAAATATAATTTTTAAATAAACAATGATAATAATAATACTAAAAAAAATTTAAATGAAAAAAAAAGAAAATAAAAAATTCATTCTCTCGATCGAGACATCTAAATTTAATGAAATTTTAAACATAGATTAATATCATGAAGAGAAAGCATGAGGTGATATTTGAAAGATCTAAAAAACACTTATAAAAAAAACTATATAGATCTAAGCATAGTGACATAGATATAAAAATGTGAGGAATCTTACCGTTGGATCTTCAAGTTCTTTATACTGTTGAGCTTGTAGATTGTCCTTGTATAGTTCTCTAGTTGAAATCACGATCAAACAAGCTCTGGATCAACCGGATCGAAGCCTTGGATGGATCTAGCCTTGATCTCGTTGGAGGATCGCCGCCGACGGAGTTTGACCGGTGGATTTGAGTGGAAGAAGGTGAGAGAAGTTGGAAGAGCTCTCACACCAAGAAGTTAGGGTTGAGAGTGGCTAGGGAGAGAATAGAAGTGAACCCCTCTCATGAAGCTCTAAAAGAGTATTTAAATGATCAAGGCCTTAAATCTACGGCTAGGATTCATCCTAAGATTAATTAAAAGAGAATTGAGGTGATTTAGCCATCAGTTTAATTGCTTGATTTATGAACAAATTTAAGCTCATTAAAAAGAATTGAACATATTAAATTAAAATCAAGCTCAAAATAAGATCTGATTTGGGTCAATTTTGAATTTAATTTGATTTGCTCAAATTAACCCAATTAAAAATGATAACTCGAATCATAACAAACTTGATGCGGCTAAGGTAGACTAATCAGGCTTAATCAAACCCGATCGAGCCTAATTTCGAGCTGATTCGAGCTCAAATTGGATTTGACAAGCCTTAATTAAATCGATCAAAGGCTCTCGAGGGCACTCGAATAAAAATTGAGGTCAACAATGCTATTAGTAGAATTCAAGTAGGATGTTTGAAGTGGAAGATGCATTGGGCCTATTATGTGATAGAAAACTACCACTTAAACTTAAGCAAAAATTCTATGAGATAGTGGTGAGACCTGCAATGCTTTATGGCGCAAAATGTTAGCCAGTAAAAGGAAACATAAAATTAAGTTAAATATTTAAGAGATGAGGATACTTAGGTGGATGAATGGATTCATTCAAGAGACAGAATGAGAAATAAGTATATACATGAAATGGTTGGAATAGCTCTAATGGCAAATAATATTAGAGAGAGTCATCTTGGATAATTTTGGACACAAAATGTTGGCCTTTTGATGACCCGATTAAGAAAGTAGATGTATTAGATTTGGCTTATATTAAAAAAGGTAGAGGTAAACTTAAAAATCTTAGTTAGAAAATATTAGAAATGTCAATGTTTATTAAATTTAAATGAGAGTTTGATTCTTAATATGACACGACGGAGATGAAGGATTTGTATAGTCGACTCCACATAGTGGGATAAAGGCATAATGTAGTTGTTCTTATTGTTATCTAAAAAATGTTGGTTAGAAAATATTAGAAATGACTTTTTTAGTAGGTTTAAATGAGAATCTGATTCTTAATAGGACAAAATGAACATGAAGTATTTGTGTATCCGACCCACGTCATGGGATAAAGGCTAGCTTGATGTAGTTGTTCTTATTGTTATATAAAAAATCTTGATTAGAAAATATTATAAATGACAATTTTCTTTGATTTAAATGAGAATGATTATTTATAGGAAACAATGGAGACGAAGTATTTGTGTAACCGACCCCACTTAGTTGTTGTTCCAAATCAAGCATTTCTAAGATCGGTAATCAATCTAAGGTACATATAAAACACAAAATTCGACTCAATCCGAGCCCAAATGAGTCCAAATCAAAGACCCAAAGCAAATTTGGAAGGTTCAAACCATAATTTGGATTACCTAACAGTTTCCAAATGTGACAAAACTATATTCAAATTAAGCAGCTCGAAAATTCAAATGCAACAAGCTCAAGATCACCAAATTTTGACATCATTAAGGCATTCAAATGCCCATTAAACGGTCCATAATTTATGGAATCAACATCGATTATCCATTCAAACAACTCCAAATATGCCCATGATCTTTTTATTATTTACTTATTATGCCACTCTAGAAAACTATAAATAGACCCTTCATTTCTCATGAAAGGTGACCCAAGCAAGAAGAGAAGGAAAAGAGTTCTCTTGCCATCAGACTCATCGACCACCGTCAGATTTCTGCCCAGCCATCAACTGACACCAGATTTTTGCCTGTTTACCAACTGACGCTGAATTTTTGCCCGACCATCAAATGACGTCGGATTTCTACCCGGCCACCGACTAACGTCGAATTTCTATTAGACCACTGACTAACACCAAATTTATGCCCGGCCATCGACTGACGCAAGATTGTTGGTTGTAAATAGTTCATTTCTCTATAGTGGATTTTCTTATTATGCTGAATTCATACCTTCCCACTTAAAAATTCTTATATATCTTATAATTTGTTGGGGATGTGAAGTAAACAATGCAATAAAACAAACAAGAAAAAAGAGAAAAGTAGTGGAAAGTGAAAAACATCGGTATTTAACGTAGAAAAATATGAAACCAGGAAATAACAATGAAGACACACCACACCAATAAATTCACTATGAAAATTGAAAGAAAATTGTATAGATCCCCCTTCTTTCTCAATCTCTCATTGCTTCTATTCACTCTTATCGTTCTCATTCACTAGGCAAAAGAGGAAAGCGACCTCTATAAAACACAAAGGGACACCACCCTTGTGAAAAATTAGAAAGGTAAAATTGTTCAGTCTGCCTCGAAGAAAATTTGGAGTGCTGCAATGCTCAATAATCTACCTCCAATCTGCCTGATAGCTATGTGGTGCTGAATTTAGAGCACTACGGTGCTTTGCTCTTCATTTTTTCCTAACAAATTTTTGCACTGACAAAGTGCTCGGGCACATAGTGCCATGGCGTTGCACAAAACAAAAATTTTGCTAAAAGCACCTAAACTCAAGCAAGGGGAGGACCCATCACATCCCACCAGTAAGTATTAGAAATTGGCTTGAGAACTGAGGTAAGAATACAATTCGATTGATCGAAACCTTATTCCATACTGACTAACATAATTGACAAAATGTCTTTTAGCGAAATTTTATCATTTCATCAATTTAGTCTTCTTTTGGGACAACTTTTTACTACTTTCTAAAGCTAGTTTCTATTACAATCTTTTTTAAATCTTAAAATATAGAGAGATTGGTAAACAATTTATGAAACTAGAAAAAATTCGAACCCAATATCTCCTGGTTGATAGTAAGATGCTTTTATGAAACTAATGATTCAGTTTTCTTTGTTTCACTAATTGTTCATTTTTTTGACCTTTATTAAGAAAAAATCATTTTATAAAATGTAACGTAGAAGAACAAATTTCTTGCTTGTTATAATATTTCATTTAGCTACAAAACAAAGAACAGGCTCAATAAATTGAGTTTGAATTATTCTTTTATGATGTCTCAAATTAATTTTCGGTTGTATATTTAATTTATTTTAGGATGATTTTAATATCAATCCAATTATTTTAAGAAATAATTTAATTAATTTTTAGATTTTGCATATTATTCTTTTATATTTTGTAGGTGAATTGATCAATGCTAGATATATTCTACAACAATACTAAAAATATGACTTTCCGCAGCAGTTGGTAGGGGTAGTTTGAAAACAACTGCCAAAATCTACTTTTTGCACCGATTTTGATCGCTACTATTTGCATCGGTTTTAACTGGTGTCAATGTTAACCCGAGAATGTGGTTAAGCTTACAGGAAGAAGAAGATTGAGAAGTGGAACATTAATGTTTTACATTGAGTTCTAATGTAAAATTACAAGCCTTTATATAGGCATATTCATGACCGTATATAACAGAAAACGGTTTTATAAATGTACTTTCTTGATGTTGGAACGTTCCACTCCATTGTCTACCAACAGCCAATAACACTGGTGTAACTCGAACGGCCAAGGTTTTGAATCTTCGTTTCCATCCTATCTTCAAAGTTTCAATTACTTTGATTAATTAACTTAAAATCATGATCTAATCAAGTCAATCTGAATTTATTAGATGTTTCTTTATGCAGAATTTAGTAAACTCATTTATAGTAAATCATATAAATATACATTTAATCAATTTTAAAAATATTAATGTTGATTATTTTTTTTAATAAGTATTATAGATTTTTTTCTTTTACTTATAGGTAGCTAATGCATGGAGGTGATTTGGGTGATGAGGTAACAATGAATGATTAAGTAATTTTTATAGCTTTTTGGGTAGACGTATTTTTTTCTCTTACTTGTTTTTCTGCTCCGATGCAGAGCATCTTAACTATACATCACCTCAAACTTATCTTATCAATTACTATTTCTTTTATTTCCAATTTCAACATTTTATTCAACATGCCCATATTGCATTTTTGTTTCTTGGTATGTATTTAAAATTAAGGAGAATTTTAAATATATAGTATTTTGACTACCAGTTTTAGAACACCATTTAACCAACCGTTATTTGACCATCATCTTTTAAACAATGTTGGAACACCGGCATTAGTACATTGACCGATCGCCTCCACCATAATACCACTTGACCACCCTCTCATTGGAAAACAATTGGATTAACCTATTCACATGAATGCCGAACACAATTTTTCAGCATCTGTTCCTTGATTATAAGGAGCTGGTTTAAAATTACATCACTAGTAAAACCTATCACTATTATGACATAATGCCAATCATGCTTATATATAGTAGACAAAAAGATGCATGCACCCATAAAGCATTAGCATCCTCATTGAGGCAAATTCTCAAAATATTGTATCACTTTTACAAGAAAAAAATAAAATAAAGTTTTACTCATTATTGTCATCTCTTTTAGCCTCCGAACATCCTTGTCAAACTGTAGTCCTCCTACCACTACCATTATTGTTCTCTAACTTCCATCGGCCGACAATATGTATAACATATTATATGAATGAAGTTAGAGGATTCATGTGGCATGAAAACTATTTTTAAAAGAATATTTATTTATTTATTTGGTCTTACTATTTTGAGAAAATAAGACATAGATGAATAATTCAAACTTAAATCGTGATATGGATGTTAAGAGTCAAAGTTGGTGTCAATGACATGCATCAATCTTTTAAATGATAAAGTGCGTTAATATTATTAGTGATGGTAGATGATGAAGTAAGCAAGCGTCGAAATAGCCAAATGAAAATTGTTAGAAAATTATAAGTCAGGGGATCATTGTCGGCTGATGGAAGTTAGAGGACAATAATGATAGTGGTAGGAGGACTACAGTTTGACAAGGATGTTCATAGGTTAAAAGTGATGACAATAACGAGTGAAATTTTATTTTATTTTTTTGTGTAAAAGTGATACAATACTTTAAGAATTTGCCCAAATGAGGTTGCTAATGCTTTATGGGTGCATGCATCTTTTTCTCTACTATATATAAGCATGATTGACATTATGTCATAATAGCGATAGGTTTTATTAATGATATAATTTTAAACTAGCTCCTTATAATCGAGTAACAGATGCTGAAAATTTGTGGTCGGCATTGATGAGACTAGGTTAATCCGATCATTTTCCAATGAGGATGGTCAAGTGGTGTTATGGTGGTGGCAATCGGTCAATGTACTAATGCTGTTATTCCTACATTGTTTGAAAGATGATGGTCAAATAATAGTTGGTTAAATGGTGTTCTAAAACTGGTAGTCAAAATACTTTGCATTTAAAATTCTCCTTAATTTTAAATACATATCAGGAAACAAAATTGCAATATGGGCATAATAGAATGACGATTTTGAATAAAATGTTGAAATTGGAAATAAAAGAAATAGTTATTTATAAGATAAATTTGAGGTGATGTATAGGTAAGATGCTCCGCATCAGAGCAGGAAAATAGCCAAGAGCAAAAAATATGTCTACCCAAAAGACTATCAAAATTACTTAACCATTCATTGTTACCTCATCACCCAAAACACCTTCATGCATTAGCTACTCGTAAGTAAAAGAAAAAAAAAATCTATAATACTTATTAAACATAAATAATCAATATTATTTTTGTAAAATTGATTAAATGTGTATCTATATGATTTATTATAAATGAATTTACTAAATTCTGCATAAAGTAAAGCATCCAATTAATTAAATTGACTTAATTAGATCATGGTTTTAAGTTAATTAATCAAAATAATTGAAGCTTTGAAGATAGGATGGAAATGAAGATTCAAAACCTTGGATCTTCGAGTTACACCAGTGGTATTGGATGTTAGTAGACAAAGGAGTGGAATGTTCAACATCAAGAAATTGCATTTATAAAACCGTTTTCTGTTATGTACGGTCATGAATATTGCCTATATAAAGGCTTATAATCTTACATTAGAACTCAATGGAAAACATTAATGTTCCACTTCTCATTCTTCTTCTTCCGGTAAGCTTAACCACATTCTCAGGTTAACATTGACACCAGTTAAAACCGGTGCAAATAGTAGCGATCAAAACCAATGCAAAAAGTAGATTTTGGCAGCGGTTTTCAAACTACCCCTACCAACTGCTACGAAAAGTCATATTTTTAGTAGTGTTGTCGAATATATATAGCATTGATCAATTCACCTACAAAATATAAAAGAATAGTATGCAAAATCTAAAAAAAATAATTAAATTATGTCTTAAAATAATTAGATTGATATTAAAATTTTCCTAAAATAAAATAAATATACAGCTAAAAATTAATTTGAGAAATTCATGAGACAATAAGTTTAATCTATTTATTGGGTCTGTTCTTTGTTTTGTAGCTAGACAAAATATTATAACAAGCAAACAAATTGTTCTTGTACGTTACATTTTATAAAATGATTATTTCTTCATAAAGGTCAAAAAAACGAACAATTAGTGAAACAAAGCAAACATAATCACTAGTTTTATAAAAGCATCTTACTATCAACTAGGAGGTATTGGATTTGAAGCTTTTCTAGTTTCATAAATTGTTTACCAGTCTCTCTATATTTTAAGGTTTAAAAAAATTGTACTAGAAATCAGCAAGAAGTAAAAAAGTTATCCCAAAAGAAGACTAAATCGATGAAATGATAAAATTTCGCTAAAAGACATTTTGTCAATTATGTTATAAGTCAGTGTGGATACTTAACTCGTAGTTAAGCGGTGAAAGCTAAAATGCTTCGTTCATCACCCAAATTATTTATTTATTTTGATGTATAAGATGATGATCGCATGTTATTTCTATCAAGAATTTGGAAGAGTTGGCCTTGATCAGCAAACTTCAAACAGGTTCACCTTTATTTTATTTAATGTTTAAAAATAATATAGATATACAAGTTACAGTGGGGTAATGATGGGTCTTTGGTATGTGTAGATGGTGGACTATTGTGAAGGTTCTGGCTGTCGACGGTGAACAATCTTTCAGAATTTTGGAGAAAGTAGTAAAGTTCATTTGTGATTTTGCTTGTTACTGGACTCTCATTCTTCTTTCTTACCTTTGAAAATTATTCTATTCTTTTGGGCTATGAATGGGCATGGTTGGATCCCTTAATTTGTCAAAGTTCATATACCATAATCGTTTTGATATGTTGTTTATGTGTATATGAGATTGCATTGAACATTTAGATTTTGTGTGTTTTTTTTATAAAAAATTATGGACATTTGTGGTGGTTATAACCGCCACAAACGTTCAGATTTGTGGCGGTTAAAACCGCCACAATTGTAGCGGTTATAACCGCTGTAATTCTAGAATTTTGTGGCAGTTATAATCGTTGCTAAATCTATCACTTCAACAGATCTATCCCACCGGTCCTAAAACCGCTGTGAAATGTCGTTGCAGCGCATTACAATTACAACGGGGGTCAGTGGTTTAAAAACCGCTGCAAAAACATTTATGGTGGTTATAACCACCGGGATAGGCAAAAAATTGTCCTGCGATATGTCAATTTTTTGGTAGTATTGTGCCCATCTTTTTGAAGGCTTTTATCCTTATACTTTTGAATAGGAGCATGCTCCCTCTCTCCCATTGGAACAATTATTAGGTCAGGTGACCTGACGTAGCTCTACGTTCATATGCCAATAATATTTCGCCACGTCTTCTTACTTTTTACCGTGCGGCCCGACGACCCGACCCAGATCAGATCCCGAAATTGCTATGTTCACGTATTGCTCGGTATTGTTCGGTATTGCTCAGTATTGCTTGGAAAAACGAGAAATACCGCTCTGTGAAGACCAATACCGAACAATACTGAGAAAAACTCTGTATTGATTGGTATTGCTAGGTATTGGTCTTCACAAAATGGTATTTCTCGTTATTGTCGAGCAAAATCGACCAATACCTAGCAATACCGAGCAATACGCGAACATAGCAATCCCGGGTCTGTTTCGGGTCAGGTTGTCGGGCTGCGTAAAGAGTAAGAACACGTGGCACTATTTTACTGGCGTCTGAACGTAGATCTACGTTAGGTGACCGGACCAAATAAAAGTTCCTCCCATTGAGCACTAAAAATTTTTATAGACTGGTTCAAGGATGAAATTTTCATATGACGTGCACTAGTGATTTCTTAAATTTTAGCCGTTAATTTTGATATGTCATTGAATTAAGTATGAGAAGCACGTGCCTATCTAAAAAATTTAGTATAAAATAACAGAATTTTGGGATCTTTAGCATTAAAAGAGGAGCTTAAGTATATAAAAATGTTAAATGCTGAAGTAAAAAAGACAAATTTTTTTAAAAAATCTTATTTATGAATTAAATTATTACAAGAAATTAAAATAAAAAAAGATTAAAACTCTCAATCGTTGTTTCAAACATTCATCACAAGTGAATATAGTATCTAATTGATAATGGAATATAACTCGGTAACTCCTATGAAGAATTGCAAAAGCAAGCTTTATTAATATCAAAAATTGGTCTCTCTGATGATGAGGACAATCGATGACTCTTTCAAGGAGGGATTGAAGGATTGAAAAAATTGGTCACCTCTAAATCTTGCATGCTTGACGAGGACAATTAATGCCTCTTTCAAGAGATGATTGAAGCATTGTTAGGACAAAAAAATCTTGATCATCTCCAAATCTAAAATGCCCAATGTGGGTAATCAACACTTTTCAATGATGATGGAACACTTGTTGTAGGGACTAAAAGTTTGAAACACCTCAAATTATTATGCCTAATGATGACAATAAATGCTTCTTTGATGAGATGATCCAAGCATCATCATAGGGCTTAAAGTTTTGATTGCCCTCAAATTTGGTCCATCCTATAAGGACAATTAAAATCATTT
The DNA here is from genome assembly GCA_016618105.1 of Dendrobium huoshanense. NCBI lineage: Eukaryota > Viridiplantae > Streptophyta > Magnoliopsida > Asparagales > Orchidaceae > Dendrobium > Dendrobium huoshanense. The sequence continues at coordinate 38,980,309 of CM028357.1, forward strand.
TTAAGATAAGGCCATAACATCACTGAAGGGACTCTGGGCATTAGCCATATCTAATGATTTTTAAATTTTTTGCTTGAGAATTTTTTTCGCTTTTCATAAGGTAAAATTAAAGAAGAGAATCGAGCCTTCATGACATCTACTAAAGATGATAGAAATTAATAATAAAAAAAGAAAATGGTTAGGGGGATGTATTAGGGGGCCAAGCATGTGTGGTTCTTATCGTCAATAGTGGCTTGGCTCAAGTAGGAAGCTAAGAAGATGGGAATCATGTGTTCAACAAATTCCAGCTTATGTAATTTAGATACAGAAGATGTAAACGAGGTAGAGAAAGAATGGTCAGAAGAAGAAAATGATGAAGAATGGCTTGAATAGAAGTACTCTATGACAAATGGCTGGAGAAAAGAGAAGAGCATAAAGATGTGATGGGCGAGTATGAGTATCTTCTTTGGATGGTGATTTCATAAAAATCGATGAGTTAATTAATTATTCTTTTATAAGTGAAATAGATATAAAGTATGACATCCATCAAGAGGTAGATTTCTATGGTGGTTTCATGGACATTTATGAGGAGCTACATATTCATCTTCTACAAGTAAAGTGGAAGACGAATATGCAATAGGTGATACAGATGTTTGTTATGATTATTTTACAACGTAAATGGAATGGACAATGCAACCTTTGTTATTTTATTGATTGAGAGTTTATATTTTTATCAAAAGATCTTAGAATTGAGATTTTATATAAATTATTAAAGTCCCTCCCTCAAAAGAATAGAAACTATTAATATTCCACTCTTTTAATTGTATGTTTATTTCTAAATTTTATTATTTTTTTCTTGTAATTTGTTGTTACCTCTTTCTTTATTTTTAGAAGAATGTATTTCTAAACAAACATGCATGGCATTCACACTCATGCACACAATTCGCCCACACAAACATCACACACAAGCACCTATGCAATTATAATCGTGCATGCCAGCCGAACATTGACCCGCATGCATAAACAAAGACTTTACATAGTTCACACATATAATTATTCAAACACCCAAATGCATTTGGTCACAAATCACTCAAATATGTAAATTAACAAGCACACATATAAATAATATTTAAATTATTATTTTTTAAATATATTTGAATGATTGTTATTATTATATAAAAAAATTATATATTATTATTATTATTATTATTATTATTATCTTAAATACATATACAATTTAAACATACATGCAAAGTATACATATGCACACAAGCATACATCCTTAATAAAATAAAATTAATTTTGTATTTTGCTCTTTTATTACAATTTTTATTATTAAATATTGTCTTATGCAATGCAATAAATTAAATTATTATAAAAGTAATAGACTAATAGACTAATTGTTCCTTCCCTTGAATTCATTTCTCAAAGTCAAAGTGCTTTTGTGCAGGAAGAAAAATTCAACATATTGTATATTATTAATTAATTAATGATAGCATGAGTTGAATTTTTAAAACAAGATGTGCATACAATAATTAAATTATATTTGGTTAATGTGCAAACAAGATTTTTATTGAGTTTTTCTTACTAAGTTATGGGTTTCATAAAAATTTATTAATATTTATTCAAAATTATACAAAATATTCAGAAAGACTTTGTCAATATAATCTTTTATCACTTGGTATGCTTATATTATATCATAAATATTTTTCTTGAGTGATTGCTTAAGTTGTTGAGATATTTACTTACAAAAAAACTATTTTACAAAATGTAAAATTCTTATTTTTTTTTCTATTTTTTTTTTATGAAGTTAAGATTCTATTTTTAAATACAAAAAAATCTATTTATACATATAATAAGGTTTTGTAATTAAATGAGTTTTCTTGATTACTAATTAACATTGTCTTTGCTAAGTCCCCATCCCCAAATAGAAAAAAATGGAGGATTTCGTTAGGTATTCAATAACTAACGTAAAATGTATAGAATAATTAATCATGGAATAAATCCTTTAATATATTGTGTTAATATTATGATGTTTCGTAGAAGCGACGAGCAATATGACTTGAATATAGAAAGAAGTGTGCCGCTGCACCGACATCCAAGAGCAGTGTTAAATAAGCAATGGTTCCTACATCATGGACAAATGTGGGTAAAGAAGCTAGTCCATGAAAATATAATTAAGATAGATCTTGGAATATAAGTTATCATATAGGTAATTAATGTAATTAATGATACTATGATTTATAGGAAGATAAATATTCTATGCATTCAAAAAACTAAATGGGTTTGAGAGAAGGCACATGAGATTAATAATTTAATATTTAAACTTTGGTATTAAGGTATGACTCATACTAGAAATGATATAGGTATGATTATAAATAAGAGTTTGAAAGATAACATTATAAAAATTAATAGAATTGCATATATAATTATAGCTTTATAGATTGCTATTGATGTTAAGATTATTAATATTACATGTGTTTATGCTCCTTGAGTAGATTTAGCTATGTATTCAAAATTAAAACTTTGGAATGAGTTAGAAGAATTTAAAATTGCTTTAACTTATGATTTTGTAGTTCCTAATATCCTATTTAAGAAAAGAGAGAAGTATCTTATCACTTATAATAATATATATATTAAGATTCAAATTGATTATTTTCTTATAAAAAAATAGATTACTTATATTACAAATATTATAAAATTATTCTGAGCTAAAGTTTATGTACTCAACATCGTTTATTAGTTTTTAAATTTTAAGATAAAATAAAAAATAAACTAAAATATTATCTTAGAATTAGATCGAAGTATTTAAAGGACGATAATAAAAATATTTTTTTAGAATAAGATTAAAGATCTTAAGATTTTGACGGTGCATGAAGAAGCTAATGTTATATGCAAAAAATAACTAATGATATTAAGAATATTGCAAATAATGTTGTTGGATTATCTAAATAAAAACGTCATAATGATAAAAATAGTAGGTGATGAAATCAAAATATGCAAGAGAAGATATATAATAAGAATTAAAAGCTAGGAAAATTGGGAAAGCTATAAGGATGATTATGACTTTTTCTAATCAAGTCATTAATAAAAGTATGACTTTGCCTAATCAAGTCATTAATAAGAATACACATTTTAGATATTTTGGATATATTGTTCAACATAATGGTGAAATAGATGGGGATGTTATTCGTAGAATTCTAGTATAATAGTTGAAGTGGAAGAAAGCATTGGGTCTACTGTGTGACAAAAAAATTACTACTTAAACTTAAGCAAAAATTCTATGAGATAGTGGTGAGACGTGCAATGCTTTTATGGTATAAAATGTTGGCCATTAAAAGGAAACATAAAATTAAGTTAAATATTGAGATGAGGATACTTAGGTGGATGAGTGGCTTCACTCATAGAGACAAAATGATAAATAAGTAAATACATGGAATGGTTGGAATAGCCCTAATGGAAAATAAGATTAGAGAGTTATCTTAGATTGTTTGGACACATAAAATGTTGGTCTTTTGATGACCTGATTAAGAGAGTAGATGTATTAAATTTGACCTATATTTAAAAAGGTAGAGGTAGAATTAAAAATCTTGGTTAGAAAATATTAGAAATGACATTTTTTTTAATTTAAATGAGAGTTTGATTCTTAATATGACAAAATGGAGATGCGGGATTTGTGTAGTCGACCCCACGTAGTGGATAAAGGCTTCATGTAGTTGTTCTTATTGTTATATAAAAAGTTTTGGTTAAAAAATATTAGAAATGACATTTTTTGGTATGTTTAAATAAGAATTTGATTCTTAATATGACATAATGAGGACGAAGGATTTGTGTATCCAACCCATCGTAGTGGGATAAAGGCTTGATGTAGATGTCCTTATTGTTATCTAAAAAGTCTTGATTAGAAAATATTATAAATGACATTTTTTAGATTTAAATGTGAATGGTTCGTAATAGGACACAATGGAGATGAAGGATTTGTGTATCCCACCCCACATAGTGGGATAAAGGCTTGATGTAGTTGTTCTTATTGTTATCTAAAAAATCTTGGTTAGAAAATATTATAAATGACATTTTTTTTAAACTTAAATGAGAATGATTCTTGATAGGACATAATGGAGATGAAGGATCTGTATAGCTGACCTTACGTAGTGGGATAAGGCTTAATGTAGATGTCCTTATTTTAATCGTCTATATGACTAATTATATAACTAAATATAGTTTTAAAATTTAAATAATCTTAGAAAGATTTATTTAAATACCAATCGAAATAAGTTTATTGCGCCTATATTTATGAAGCTAAGAAAATGACTTTTAATTATTTATTAAGATATCTTTGAATGATACTTTTTTTAATACATAGAAATTTACATAATGCAATTCACTCCATTCAACAAGCACACACAATTCACACTCATGAACACAAGCACATGCACTCATTCATGATAGAGTTAATTTTATACTACACCTATATTAATTTTTATCATAAATGCACATAAAGTTCACACACTTATGCAAATTAGAGAAATTTTTCGCTCTTAAATTTTTTACAATTTAAAAAGTAAAAAAAAAATTATTTAAGTAATAGATTTCATAAGAGATTAACAGCATTTATTCAAATTTTATAAATATTTCAAAAGGCTTTGTTATGATGATGTTTTATCACATGAATTTCATACTAGTATCCATCAGTCTAGCAGGCAATAATGAGGACAAAAACATGAGAAATCTTCCATTTCACATTTGACTTTGAATATGTCAAATAAAATTGGCCATCATATATTTTGCAATTGCCAAATTGCAACCTGAGCTTCTGCTAAGATGAAGTTTCTCCATTTGCCTAAAGTGAGGCCCTCAGAAGAGAGCTTTGATCAATACTCTTTAATTAAAAATATTTTAATATCAATTATATATAATAAAATCATCAAATACATGAGATATATTAATATACTTATTTATTATATATAAAGATATTAAAACTCTAGTGGAGAAACATGCCTCCATATATTAAAAGTTCAAATTTGGGTTGTTAAATATTGTTGAACTGTCCAAGGCACACCAAAATGGGAGTGAATTGATGTTTTAAAAAAATTCTCTTTTCAAACACATTTCTTTTAAAAAATGTTAATCAAATACACAAGTGGAAGTATATATAAAAAAACAAAATAATTTTTATATTTTTGATTGAGCATAAAAATACTTTTATTCTTTTTATTTTCAAAATTTTATCATTGTTTTTGCTTGCTCATAGAAAACAATCCAAAGAAATCACAATACCTTCCTCGTAGATTTCATGAAAATTATATGCAGGAAATAAAAATGCGAGAAAATAAAAGTGCAAAATAAATAGAACTACCACATTAGAAATTTTATAGTGGTTCGGTCAAACCTTCTCCTACATCCACTCCCTAGAGTTCTCCTCTCCGGGTATTGCATTAAACATTTAGTGACTCACCTTTAGCCCCCATAACAAGACAAAGAAGCTTTTACAAAAATTGCTTCCACCCTTCAATGGTATAGTGGAGAACCATAATCCTTATTACCCTACTACGTACTTATGAGGCAGAGAACCTATAATCATTTTTACCCTCCTAGTGAGATAGAGAACATGAAATCCTTTTCACCCTCTTAGTGAGGTAAAGAACCTAGAATCTTTTTCACCCTCTTGATGAGGCAGAGAATCAAAAATTCTTTTCACACTCCAGGTGAGGCAGAGATACAAAATCACTTTCACCTTCCCACGTGCGACGAAGTAGCCGGGCCCTTTGACACCAAAGAAGTCTTCTTCCTAAAGCTTCCCTCAAGACATGCAAACCTTGACGCATGGAGAAACTCAGGTGCAAGTTTATCAGAGCAACCATGTCCAAGGATCGTCTTCCTCTCTCAAAAAGTTCATCCTCTCTCTCCCAAACCAAAGGCTCTCTTTTCAAGCCTTCTTTCAAAAAGACTCAACCCAATGTATGCCAAAAAAGCTTCTTACAAAGTATAATGATAAAGATTAAATAGAGGACTTAAAAAAACCTTAATTATTAAATTCAACAATTATTGTTCGCAAAGTTTGATCTTAAGATCGTACAACATGATCTCCTGAATTTGACATGTTGGTATTGTACGATCACCAACTATTATAATACAATCAGTTTTAATTTGCATTGTTTGTACTGTACGTTTTCCAGTTAGTATGGTACGATCAGTTCAGATCATAATGTGCAAATGAATAGTAGTACAACACGATTAGTTCAATTGAATCACTATTCATATAGAACAAATCTCAGGATGACCAAAATCATATTTGTCAATCGTCCAGTACAATCAAGTTCGTATAGTATGATAAAAAAAATCAAAACCAAGCAAATTTTGTTGATTAATCACATTATTAAATTATTTAATATTTTAAATATTGTTCAATATGATTAGTTTCGTATAGTACAAATAGAACAAAATTAAAATTAAAATTTTTACCTAAATTAATTAACGGTGGGGTTTCTAATTACAACTGATCATCCAATACGATGTGGTGTTCATATTGTACGATTAGTCATACTTTAAAATAATTTTCTCAGTTAAATAAAATATTTTACTTAATTTCTATAGCAACATATCATGCAGTACATAGAAAAATTAAAATATTTATAGTTTTTATTTTCACTCCCCCTTGTATGTGTGTACGGTTGTTAAGCTACTAAACACAATTTACAATACATAGACTCAAGAAAAGATAAAAATAAAAACTCTTGAAAACATTAATCATATACTACGTATCCTGTCTTGAGCTTTGATCCTTTAGCAGTGCTTGGAGCATACTTAATCTTAATCGTTAGTACACAGAAAATATATGTAATAATAAATCATATGAGAAATCAAATACAGTCCAACAAATTTTGTTATTATCAAAACACAAGTTCGAGATCCTAGATTGCAACATATACCCTCTCCTAAATGTGCTTTTCTTAATAGGAAAAAAATATATCATAATATACCGATAAACATTTTGATTATAATGAATAATAGAATTTTAGATCTATTTTAAGATAAATATGATTTATATATAAATAATTAATATTATATTTATCATAAAATATATCTCAATTTTTTTAGGCTAATTCTGATCAAAATTTTAATGAAGACATCTAAATTAATGAAAAATAATGGTCAACTAATAGAATGAGTAACACATTTTAGTATATTGCTTTTTTATTAATTATATGTGGATCTATTTTTTTTTTTTTTTTTTTGGACATTTAGACTAATTAAGATAAATTCATATACACATAACATATTTGAAAATTTTGAATTCAAGACCTCTTAACCTCTTAATTAATTGTCAAAACTACTAACTAATAAGCCAGGGTAAGCTGCCTTGGAACTAGGGGTGTCAATATTTGACACGACCCGAAAATCCGACTCGAAATTTTTGGGTTAGGGTCAACCCGAACCCGAAACGGGTCGGGTTCAGGTTCAACATTTCGACTCGTTTCAAAAATCGGGTCGGGTTCAGGTTAATCCTTTGACCCAAAATTGACCTGATTTTAACCCGACAACCTGAGATTGACCCGTTTTTTGACCCGAAAAAGAGGAGATCGACCCGTTTTTGACCCGAAAACTATCAATTTTTTGTTTGAAACGGGTCGTGTCGGGTTGACCCAGACCCGAAGCGGGTCGAGTTCGGGTCAGAAAAACTGACCCATTTTCAAAAACGGTTCTGGTTCGGGTTGATCCGAATAGTACCGGATCAGTTTCGGATTCGACACGAACCCGACCCGTGACCCGAAATTGACACCCCTAGTTGGAACTCATATTTCAGTTCAATAATATATTAAGCAATTGATAACCTTCTGTCTTACATGATTGCATATACAACACAGTATATACCCCGCGAAAAAGATAATTAATGTCGCCGCTTTGGACGGCTGCGATGGTGTTGGGGTTTCGGCTGCCGGCCTGCAGAAAGTACTTCTCTTCTCTTCCAAACGCAAATTGCAGCTGACAAAAGAAATGGCCTGTTTGTTCAGTAAGCTTCCCATCCCCAGCCTCTCTCTCTCTCTCTCTCTCTCTCTCTCTCTCTCTGGTTCTTTTTTTTTTCGTCTTGGGACTGCTGAAGTTTGTCTTCTAAAGATCGATTATAAAGCTTGTAGGAAGAAAATATGTTTTTTTTTTAATTGTTATAAAAAAAGTACCTTAGTATAAAATTTCTAAATATGAACTGAGGCTGCAATTTTTGAAAAATAAAGTAGTGAAAAAACTATCTCAAATGAAGTCTTAGGATATATTAGGAATGGTTGTAGTAATTTATGAAGTTGATTGTGAAATTGTTGTGGGGAAAGAAACTTATATTTTGTTTGGGACAACTTTCTTACTAGTTTCTAAATCAGGTTTCTAATAAAAAATTTCTAGTTTAAAAAACTTTGATTACTATTTTAGAAAGCAGTCACAAACGAAGTCTTAGGCCTCGTTTGGGACGGCTTTCTTTTAGCTTCTTAAAGCGGCTTTATTGTATAAAAAATAAAAATTTTGTACTAAAAAGTCGCTTTACGAAGTAGTAAGAAAGCCGCCCCAAACGAAGCCTTAGCTTTCGTTTGGGACAACTTTCTTATTGCTTTATAGAACTATTTTTTAGAACCAAAATTATTTAAAATAGAAATTTTGTACTAAAAAATTGTTTTAGAAAGTAATAATAATGTTGTCTCAAATGAAGCCTTACTCCGATTGCAAAAAGCTATTTTCTATCACAAAAAAAAAAAAAAGAAAATAATAACCAAATGAATTTTTTTATTATTGTTTGAAAAGCAAAGAGAAAGTTATCACATATGGACTCTTAGGTTTCATTTGGGACAGATTTATCACTTATTTTTAAAGTAACTTTTTAGCGTAAAAAAAATCTAATTTAATAAATATTTGAACTAAAAAATTGATTTAAAAATAATAAGAAAGTCATCCCAAACAAAACCTTAATCTATATAAGTTTTAAACTGAACTAATTTGATTCTATTAGTGATTTATTTTTGTAGGAATAGTTTTATTAATTTTTATCAGTTATTAAGTAAAAAAAATCAAAACACTCTAATAGAAAGTTTTCCATCCCCATATATATATATATATATATATATATATATATATATATATATATATATATATATATATATATATATATATATATATATATATATATATATATATATATATATATATATATATATATATATATATATATATATATATATAATTATTTTTATATAAATTTCATAATTTAAGATTCATTTTAATAAATTTTTTTTAATAATATATTAATATTCTGAGCAAATTTATTTTCCCTCTTTCTGTCTTCTATTTTTCAGTACTTTTTCTTTTTGGCGCTCAATGGCTTTTGTTGTAAAGATTGGCGGTGGTGAGTTAATTAAGCGGTTCTGCAGGTTTATGTGGGAATGCAAGTCCTTACTTATTGTGGGCTTAGGCTGCGACCGCGCTATTGATTGCAGTCGTTTCATGTTTACCTGTAGAGGAGTTTTGGGTTATCGCCAGGTGAGTTGCATCGCGCTTATATATTATGTTAAGAGATAAATCATATAAGGGGCTGTCAATTCAGGTCAATATATCGGGGTTGAGTCAAAATTTGAAATAAACCTGATATTTTTTGGCATGATCCGAACCCGACCTGTTTTTACAAATAGGCCAGAAAATGTAATCCAGATCTGACTCGCCTGGTTGTCAGGTTAACAGGACCCAACAGGAAACTTGTGTTTGCTGATGTGGGAATGTGCGACTGAGCGAGACATCGATGATAGGACTCAACAGGATGGCAGGACGGCTTACGAGTCGACGGCGTCACGGCTTGCGTTGTTAGGCCTTACGCGCGCATTCCCTCACTCATCCAGCAGTGCGGGTCTGGCAGGCTGCAGGCCGGCGGCCACTGGACGTCGCCGACGAGCACAATATTTCCTGTTGGTTTCGGGTTTCTGGGTCAACCAGAACCCGATCCAGTTTTACAAACGGATCACAAATCCGAACCCAAATCCAAAATTTTTGAGTCGGGTTTGGGTCAGATTTTTGGATCTTGTCAAATATTGACACCCCTAATAGTTATATTTATTTTAATATTAAGGAAAAGTTTATTACCCTAATTTTGGAGCAAATTTAATAAATTTTAAGATAATTTATATCAGCTTTATTACCCTAATTTTGGAGCAAATTTAATAAATTTTTAAGATAATTTATATCAGCATTTAATGATATCTTTTTTATTTCCTTACCAAAATGAGATATGTGAATATGATAATGACTAAAACTTTTAATTATTTTATTAAAGTTAAATAAAACAGTATTGATAAGAAAATTGATGTGAAACGTACATGCGATGGAGTTACTTTAGGAAATAATAGAGAGCAATTTGAACAAAGTAATCCAAATTAAAATTATCATTTGTAATAAAAGAGTGAACATAAGAATTCTTAGTTTTTCTTTGCTTAGGCAACGAAGAGCGACATTCGATTGACCAATCCATTCAAGAGAATGCAAAGAAGAATTGTACGCTACGACAATAAACAAGAATCCACGAATTAATAAAGAGAACTTTCACCTTTAGAGCCCATACGCTCACTAATCTAGGCTTTAGCGGAAGAAGCGTCTCCACATTAGAACCGAGGCCACTCCGAGGAAGAAGGACCCTTAGATCATCGTTCGTGGATAGGTAGCTTCCTGGACAGCACCCAATATGGGTTTACCAGGATTCGGTCTACTCTTGGAGCTGCTGGACACTTTGGACAGCAGCCTGCAGTTTTCTTGGGTACCGGCTAGAAAGTTCCCATGCTGGAAGGAGGAGTGGGCAGCCGGTAGAAGATGAGGGGAAGGTTGAGGGCCACGTGCAAAGAGTTTAGGGAACTCACGTTTGCATCACTTGGAAGAGAAAATTCAATAACAACGGAAGAGAGGGAAGCTGTTTCAGTTTCAGATTTTTGAAATCTGAAATTAAAACTGAAAAAAACTAGAATTAATTATGTGAGAGGAGGCATTTAAGAGGTGGTGATGTGGCAATTAAATAGAGGAGCAATGAGATGAGGTGGCCGACCATATGGGAGAGAGATATTTAGGAGTTATGAGAGTGGGGCCCAAGTTTAAGTAGGTAATTAAATTAAACCTGAATTTTATTTCAGATTTAATTAGGTAATGAGTAACTTCCCAAGTGGATTTGAGATGAGAGGGACAGTTGGATTCGAATTTCAAAATAGCTCTAAGTGTCATTAATTACCTTGCCTTGAGATGAGCCCTTGATTAGGAAATTAATTAAATCACCTGGAATTGGCATTCACGACTTGGCAAACCCAGGAGATTCGGTAGCAAAGGGGGCCTGCAAGGAGACGGTGGGCTGGGGGGGGAAGGGGGCCTCACGGCTTGGCTGTTAGCCGTGAGTTTGGGGAGGCGGTAGAGGGTGGCTGCACGGGGAGATCACCAGGCTGCATGGACGGGTGCAAGGTTGCCGCCAAAGACCTGGAAGTCCAATGAAACTGGCGACCAATGGAGCCAGCCGTAGAATAGGGTGGGAGGCGGGATTGCTGGTTGAGTGATAGTAGTTAGAAAGATTGTAGTTAGGAAATGGTTTTTGGAAGAATCATAATCAGATGACAGTGATTAGAGGACTACAATTAGAAGATGGTGGTCTACCCGTAGTCAAAAGATAAAAGTTTGAGAGATGTAATCAAGTGATGGAGGTCGTAGCACGATAGTCGAGCGATGAATTTTAGAGGATCATTATTGATAGACTATGGTTAGATGATCATTGCCAAGCTATGATAGTTAAAGGATTGTAGCCGAGTAATTATGGTTTGAAGATCCTAATTAGTCAACGATTGTCGAACAACCATAGATGGGTCACGATAATCAGAGGAACGTAGTCTAGTAATGGAGGTCAAAGGAATGTAGTCATGTGGCGATTATTGAAGATCATAGTCGAAAAATGGTGGTCAGAGGACCATATTCGGGCAATAGTAGCTTGATGATGTTGTTCGGATAGTGGTCCAACACTATTTATCCAATGGTAGTCCAATTATGGTATTTCGTTGGTGTTCTAATGGCAGTTGCCAGTTGGTGGTCGAACAACACCGATCGAGTGGTTGGGATGTGTTTCAAAAGTGATGGTCGAGTGGTGGTCCAATATCTTTTCACATTTTTTTTTTAAAATTTCATGTAAATGCAAATTATAATTAATATTTCAAGAAAGCAATTAGCCATTGTAAATGCAGATTTTGTTTCGGTGCCTTCAAAATTCAAGTAACCACTAATCATGCCGCTACTTGTGCTCTATTTTTTTTTTTGGCCATTTGGTTTAGCACGACCCGACTAAATTTTTGTAAATGAATTAAATAAACAAATCAATCAGTACCAATTGATTTGGCGCGCTGTCATTCATCTCCGATCAGTCTAGTGTCCTCACATAATAATTTGTCAAGAGATAAACACTCACTCCATGTAGAAGGTCTCTTTAGATGGATAAATTATTCTCTGCGGATACGGATGCCCTCGAAGACGAATCAAAACGTACCACATCCTTTCTTTTATGTGTACTGCGTCTGTGTACCATGATGTAGCACATTCTGATTCACCTTCAAATAGCCTGGAGTCCGCATAGAATAATTTCTCCTTTAGATGCAAAATTCGTAACTATCAATAATGATTATTAGTCAAATTGCTTTCGTTGATTAACGTCCATAACAACTTGGACTTGAATTGGACTCTAAAACATCGAATATTGATCCTATTCATCATCATTTTTCACACCATTCACTCTAATCTAGTGAACACCAGACGGCATCCAGAGACAAATAAAAGCATACCATGTCACTTTTTGTTATGTACCGGTACTCTGTACCGATTGATTTGGCGCGCTGTCATTCATCTCCGGTCAGTCTAGTGTCCGCACATAATAATTTGTCAATCTAAAGACATTAAATTTTGTCATTCTTAAATCAAAATTATTGTTGCTATATGCTAAGCATCTAGTATAAATTTCCTAAAAAAAAATTGAATGTAAATTTCCATTGCTCGCAATCCTTCAACTGGCATAATTTTTGTTTTTCCTTCGAATATGTGGTGCCATTTCCCTCCAGATTGGATCAACTATAACAATAAGTAAACAATTAAGAAGCCAGCTGTGCATTCCAAACTAATATCCTTCACAAAAAAAGCTTTGCCTCTGCTTTCTTCTCTCTTTAAAAACCCCACCAACCCACCACCCACCTCTCCTTTTCAATCAAAACGGCAACCATAGAATTACACAGACCAAAAAAAATCAACTTTTAATAATCTAATCTAATTTCTTGACAAGATATATTATTCAATAATGTTATTTTAATAAACTTTATTATTACAACAATTATATTATATAAGGTATATTAGACCTTAATTTTTCCCAATTATATATAGGTTAGTATTGCAGCCAGACCTCCTATATCCTTCCATATTTTATCAATCCTTAAATTTATTATCCACATACAAGATGTCTCGCAAGATACCCACCGCCGCGAAGTCGCCGACGGCGATCAAGACACCGGCGTCTTTGCACCACTTGAAAGGAATTGAAGGTTTTTCAGCAAAAGAAATGGCGAGCCTGCTCAGCAATCATCCGATCCCCTGCTTCTTAGCCCTCTCTCTGCTATTCTTCATGGGAGTCGAGTACACATTGCGAATGGTTCCTTCTTCCTCTCCGCCTCTCGATATCGGCTTCCTTCTCACTGAGAGATTTCATGGCTTTCTCGCCGTGAGGCCTGAACTCAATTCCTTCCTCGCAGCGCTTAACACGGTGAGAAATTTGTTGAAAAATTGTATCTTTCTTTGGTGTTAGAAATATGGGTGATCTATTTGTGCGGTGCAGGTGTTTGTGGGAATGCAAGTGGTGTATATTGTTTGGGCGTTAATGGTGGAGGGAAGGCCGCGGCCGACCATAGCAGCGCTTTTCATGTTTACTTGCAGAGGCGTGATGGGCTACGCAACCCAGCTTCCTCTTCCCCAGGTTGGTTTTTTACTTTTTCTTTCCTAATTAAAATTTTTATTATTAAAAATATTAAATTTTGGGTTTTTTTAATATGTTTTTTATTATTAAAGTTATCCTCATACCTTATCTCTGCTAAACATGGCCTGGTTTGAAGCGAATGTTGTTTTTTTCTGGATAACGGATTCGTGCTATATATTTTGAAATTTACCGGTTATATTTTAAATAAATAATTTTTATATTTGATTAATTTTTTAAGAATATAATTATGATATATATGATAAAAATAGAAAAAAAATGAGATTAGGATATTATAACTTAATTTTGACAAATAATCACTTTAACAAATCTTTAAAATAATATAATAATAATATAAAATTTGCTATTTTAAGTTTAGGAGGAATTGCATAGGTAGTATTCTTTTTTTTTTTTAATATTTATAAAATTACCTTTAATGTTTTCCTTTTTTAAACTATTAAAATCATGTATTGTGTATGTTGCAATTAAATTATTAAAAATTGTAACAAAGGTCAAAAATATAATTTAAAAATTTAATATAAATTTAGATATTTGAATATCAATTCACAAAGTGATTGTATAATAATAATTTATAAATAATTATTATTTGAATATATATATATATATATATATATATATATATATATATATATATATATATATATATATATATATATATATATATATAATTAATTCATACTAAAATGTGTAACACCACCAATACCTCACTCTCATTATATGGATAAATTATTATGTACGGAATTCAAATATAATTTTTCGTTCAAACTCCAATGAAATGAAATCACATTGTTTGTACACATCCTATGTACAACTTGTACACATGATGCGTATAAATTCTCTTTATATATGTCATATATACAAACCATGTGATATCATTTCATTGAATTCTAAACATAAGTTATTTTAAACTCCGCTTTAAATAATTTCTCCATCATAAGAAGGGATTTCTATCGAAATGACTTTTTTATTGCTGCTTGAAGTAGAGTTTTAGTAATTTTTTGTGCTAAAATTTTATTTAAAAAAACAATAAAAAAAAAGTCCCTAACAAAACTTTATGCAATTTGCTCGTTGTGTGGGACTACTATTCTTAATTATGTAAACGTTATCATGTACCCACTCGTCTCTCATAACTTGTCACGCTGGCATGAGCCGGTGGGATTTTATTTTATTTTATTTTATTAATGTTGATAAACAATAATGCAATGCTAGCACAAATTCATCTCCAGAAATAACAGGAATGTGACTCTCAATGGCAGATTTTGTAATGTAGTTCAACAACAAGTTTTTTTTTTTAATATAAAAATATATTCTGATTAAATATTTCATGAATATAAATTTACAATTCTTAAATTTTTGAAAGAATTCGGTGCCTAATAATTAGAGGATAAAATTATTTAAAAAAGTGTAAATTTTAAGTAATATATTTAAAAAATTTATAAAAATAGTAATATATAAGCCAATTAATTTATTGATGATTGCTGCAGGGATTTCTGGGCTCTGGAGTGGATTTTCCGGTGGGCAACGTATCATTTTTCCTCTTCTTCTCCGGCCACGCGGGCGGGGCGGTGATTGCATCGCTGGATATGAGGCGGATGAGGCGGCGAAGGCTTGCAATGGCTTTCGATGTTCTCAACTGCCTTCAGGCGCTCAGACTACTAGTCACGAGAGGGCACTACACGATTGATCTGGCCGCAGGGATCGGCGCTGGCTTCGCCTGTGACGTCTTATCCGGAATGTACGAGGAGCGTAATAGTAAGCCTTCGGGGCCCTCTGATGCTGAAGTATATCGTCCATGCAGCTGCAAATGTATGTAAAATGATGGATTAGTTTGAGGATGTTTAATTTGATCTGATAGGCAATTTAATTATCCCTTCTCTGGCTCTGTAAACTTCAGTTCTTAATATGGAGTCTAAGTGCTGATTCTTTTTTATTTCTAATCATTTCAGTAGAATTTTAAGCTGCAAAATCGTTTAGTCCGTCCCAAATATTGATGCATATATGAATTGGAATCTTTTCAAACTCTGATTTAAACTTACAATCAAGTTGAACATTTTGATGCGACTAACCCGGCGACACCAAAATCGGTTCAATCCGTGCCCAAATCAAGAGACCAAAGCATATTTGGAAGCTTCTAATCATTAATTGGATAATCAAATAATCTTTAAATATGTCATACTTATAGTCGAATCTAGCAGCTCGACGAGATGGATCCAACGAGCTCAATATCTCTTAATTCTGATATTATTAAGACACTTAAATGTTTGACGAACATTCTATGAGCAAGGGAATCAACGTGCACTATCTCATAGAGCATTCTAAGTTTGCTCTTGATCTTTTTCATATTTACGTAGCAAGTCACTCTCAAAAATCTATAAATAGACTCTCATTCTTCATATAAAAGACGGAAAATAAGAGAGAAAATTACAGAGGGCTCTCTTACATTTTCTAGTCATTGTCTTCAATAACCACCATTAGCTATTGCCGCCGACAACAATCATCCCCACCATCTCCAGAATACTAATAATATTTAACCTTAAATGCTGTTGGGTATAACTATTCATCTGTGGATACTCGATTGAAGTTGATATTCACTATCATGTGTTGCTTAAATCCAATCTATGATCAGCGTCGACGCATTGCCCTCCATTTTTTTGATGTATGTCGACACTTGTCGTTTTAAACCAACTAAACCATTAACCACCATTATTAGAATTAGCCTCATAGAGTTTAAATCCTTATATTTTAATCAGGTATTCTCCAATCAAGAGAAGGATGAGACATTTAGGCTTCATTTGGGACGGCTTTCTTACCGCTTCTTAAAGCAGCTTTTAAATACAAAAATTAAAGAAACGGTAAGAAAACCGTCCCAAATGAAACCTTAATCAGACATGTATCACTAGAACTATTTCAGTTGATTTAGCTTCATGGTTCTTTTGTTTATGGAAGTTTTTATGTAAAAATTATATGTACATGTAAAATTCTTTCTTTTTCTTTATATGCCTGAATTTTTTTTCTGTGAGTAAAGACAAACTTCAATATTTATAGCCTCAAATTTTTCAGCAAGTAACATTTGCATATAAAAAATCCACTTGATGATGATGATGATAAGTTAAAAATAGCATTATTATTATTCCCCTTCATAAAGAAATTTTTTCATTATAACTTCAAGATATGATTGAATATCTCCTTTGTAAGGCAAATCTTTATCATAACATATGACAACTCTATTTTTTGTGGGGCTATAAAAGAATTTTAGAGATATTATATTAATGCAAAGGTCTTTAAGATATCATATATTTTCTTTGGAATATCTCATAATTAAGATCATTTATTAACTTTGAAAAATCTTATACCAAATTGTGTATTATTGTAATAAATTTTATCTCAAATACATATTTATTTTCACTATAAATAGAGCTTTGTAATAAAGTGTTTGGCATTGCTAACTAAATATAATCATGTTGTATGCTTTTATTTGCAAATATTTTCAAAACATGTCTTCTGTTTTCATCATCATGTCCCATGTTGTCTGAATGTACCGCCTTTCACTAGATCACATAAATTTGTGGATTCTTTCAATTATATTTTTGGGAGATTTACATACATACCACTAAATACTATTCTATTTACATATTTAACACCTAAAACTTTAATATTACATATATACCACCCATAGTTCATTTTCATACCAAATATGAGTGGTAGAAATGAAATATATGAGTGATAGGAAAGAAATGTAAGTGATATATTTGATATTAAAATAATATAGGGTGGTATTCATGTAATATTAAAGTTTTAGGTGTTAGATATGTAAATAGGATGTTATAAAGTGGTATGTATGTAAATTTTCCTATATTTTTTGGTTGGATATATTTCACAAAATTTATACTTTTTCTCGTCATTATTTCTCTCCTAACAACTTTATAATTGAAACAAAATAAAATAAAATAATTACAAGGGACTTAACATTGCATGATTACACGTTAATTATATTTAGTTAACTGACCTTTGGTTCTTAAAGTTTGGGTCAATTATATCAATACTTTTTTTAATAATTGCATTTTCAGTTAATCAAAAAATAGAAGTAATGCCAAATAGTATACTTTACCCGATTTAATTGATATCTAAATTACTCTTTAAAATTGATGTAATCTTTAATTTTTACAAAGAAATTAAGATTGTTGAATTGACGAATTGGACAGCTGATTTTATTAATTGCATTTTCAACCTTGCCATTTTCTCAAATAAGGAAAAAACCAAGGTGTGCGATGCCAATTTAAAAATTTATAACTTTACCCTTACTCATTCACTTGCTACCCACCTGCTTGTCTCAGGGCAAATTATATATTATTTATATATTATACGCATATAAAAATAAATCCAAAAACCTTAAAATTCATCCTATTTATTTTTGTATCCAAATGACGTGACATAAATTTATTCTCATTAAAATCATCGAGATTGTTAAAGTAGACAAGTTGTTCGTTGACGAAATTAATTTATGGTTGTTCGTTGCAATTAAGGTTATCAATACAAGTCTAAATATTTATGTATCAGTAAACATGGCATTGACCAATGGGCATCATTCCTCTACATAAAAACATAAATGTATCACAATTATCTCACAATTATCATCACCGTATGGAGAAATTATTCTGTGCGGACATCAGACGTTGCTATACGTCAGGAGGCGAATTAGGTGCAGCCATGTCAGTGGAACCAAGCTGCGGTATCGAGTGAAGAGGTGACATGGCGCATTTTGATTGACTTCGGGACGACATTCGGCGTCCGCACATAATAATTATGAAAAAGCTTCAGGTGACAATCAATGTTCTCATAATAATAGACATTCACCTTGGTTGTTCTCATGATGGAAGGGGAGATGGTTGGTAGTCATTGATGATTAACATGTCTCAAATGTTACACATATGGCTTAGTTATTCTCTTAATAGGAAGGAAGATCAAGTGATCATTAATATGAATATCATACATCGGTGGTTGATAAATATCAGACTTCAATTTGTGGCAAGCATCTTAATAATGTCAATGGGAATATTGTAACAACCCATGTGCAGAAGAGAAACGAAGACAAACAGAAGAAGGTTAACAAGAAAATCAAGAAGGAGAAATCAGTAACTGAAGGAGACGATTATAGCCGCAAACCAGAGCAACGACAGCCACATATTTTCAAACCACTCTCAACCACATGTTACACGTCAGCATTGTAAAATATCAGTCTATAAATACCCATGTAATCTCAGGTATTATACACGGTGAATTGAATAGAAAGATATTCAAGAATACATCTGTACTTCATGTTCTAGAAGTTCTTTCTTGGTATCAGAGCACTCTTCTTTTTCGGTCTCCAGGTATCATCATGAACTCTTCCGCCTCTTCTCCTACAATCCATACCACCTCAGATACCCTGCAAAATTTCAAGAACATTACAATCCCATCTACCTTGAAATTCTTGATGAGTAACATCAAATCCCTAGCCAATTCTCAGTTGACCACCGATAACCTCCCCATTTGGTCATCACAAGTATCCAAGATTCTGACAGCAAACGGATTCTATTCCTTTGTAGATGGATCTGCACCCTGTCCACCACAATTCACGTTAGATGAATCAAATCAAACCATAGTAAATCAAGATTATCATATGTGGAAATTAATAGATCAAAATATCTGTGCTGCTCTTTACTCCACCATATCTACCACAATTCTACCTCATATCATAAATATTGATTCATCTCACGCTATTTGGATTACTCTCAAGAAAAGACTCCAAGCAACCAATCGTTCTAGAGTTATACAACTCAAAAACGAATTGCACAATGATTCTATGGGCTCCGACAACATCAGCCAATTTCTAACTCATATCAAAACTCTGGTCCATCAACTGGAGGCAGGAGGATGTCATATAGACTCGGAGGATATAGTCCTATACATCCTGTGTAAAGATCATTTTGCTCCCAGGTTCGTCCGGACGAAGTCGGATCGTCCGGGACGATCGGTGCAGGTTGTGCAGAAAAACCATGTTTGGCTGAATGGTTCGTCTGGACGAAGTTGGGATCGTCTGGACGAAAAATTTCCAGAGCCCTTTCGTCTGAGGACGATATTTAATTTTCGTCTGGACGAAATTTTTCTCTTCATGGATCGTCCGGGACGAAGTGCGATCGTCCGGGACGATCAGTCTGGATATATATAGAAATGAGATATTTTGAAGAGATAGAAAAGCCCAGGAGAGAGAAAAACGAAGGAAAAAGAAGGAAAGTGATTTTTGGGCGACGCCGGTATGTTTTCGTCCGTTGTGACAGTTGAAGATATTGTTGTACGCAAGGTAAGGCACAATCCGACTTTCTCAATTTTCAGAACCATCGTGTTTGGCGGTATTATCTGTCCGGAATTGATTTTTGTTCGTAATTTTCGTCCGTAATTTCCGACTGGTTTAGTTTTTACCGTGTAACTTTCTGTATTCTATTGAAGTGCCGAGTGTGCACATTTTGGTTATTTTCCGAAGATTTTTGTCCGGGTATTTTTGATTCGACTGTGTTTTTAGTCGACTGGTTTTTTCTGTGAAATTGAAAATTTTCTGTGCAGTAGAATAAATGTTCTGAAATGTGGTTATCTATATTCTGTGCAAATTTGGTAAATTGTTATTTTCAAGAAAATTGTGTAAATTATGTATACTGTCGTTGTGGTGCCCGATTTTTGAGTAATTTTTGATTTATCCGGATTTCTTCTGAATTGATATGCTATCTATATATGCTATAAAAAGGGAGTTATAAGGGGCCTGGATCCTATGAGATTCAGTTAGTTTCTGGGAAATCTGAAATGAGCTCAATATGAAATCTGATATATGTTCTGTTCCGGATCCGAGGAAATCTGTTTAGGTGCTATAAGCACTATATATGTATTCTGGTACAATAAGCACATTTGTTCTGGTGCTGTGAGCACAAAGGGAGGCATAAGGGGCCTGGATCCTATGAGATTCAGTCAGTGTCAGGGAATTTAGCTATGAATTAAATAATATCTGATATCTGATTTGATATGATTCTGATACGATTTGTTCTGTTCCGATATGATCTGAACTTCTGATTTCTGCACGATTCTGATTCTGTTGATCTGATATTCTGATCTGTTCTATTTTTGATTTGATACGACTTCTGTTTTCGTACAATTCTGTTTGATTTGATATCTGTCCGATTCCGTTCTGATTTATGTACGGATTTGTCTGATGTGTTGATTTTGAGATTCTGAGGATTTTGATTGGAAGTTTGTTGCTTTGCTGAGCTGTTAACCTCACCCTTGCTTTCTGGTGATTTTCAGGTTCTGGGAAAGTGAAGGAAGTCCAGGATTAGTTCAGAGTCTGATCAGTATAGGTATTGTTTTATACCTTTTTGATTTTTGTATAGTCATGGCTTTTCTGTTCTGTCTTTCTTTCTGTCTAAAGCCATGTACTGTTTTGTAGATGATTGTTTTGAGGAAAAGAAAAGAAAAAGATAAACCTTTTGTTCCGCTGCATTTGATATTTTTAGTAGCTCTGTGTTTGTCTGTTTTGAGTTGAATGTTTGGAAGAATCAGTTCCGAACCAAATTCCAAAGCTAGATCCTGGTTAGCTTTTTCGTCGCGGCCCGGTGCGAACGGGATCCGTCTCGTCTCGGGTCGGGTCGTGACAAACTTTTTGGTATCAGAGCAATGGTTTTGGAATTTGGGATTTGTGTGAAACAGAGCTATAGGAAGTGATCTATAGTGAGTCTGTTTGAGGTAGTTTTGGTTTGTTCTGCTTTTTATTGTGTTGTTTTTGTGATAGTTTTCCGGATTTTTCTAGATTTTCTGTATGGATCAGCCAGACCCAAACATGACAGACGGTCAGAGTGCCGATCAGGCAGCACCAGTGGGGAGTACAGCCCAAGTGGTCGGTGCTGAAACGCTTTCACAGTTTGCTACGCTTGTTGCTCAGATGATGAGCGAGACTCAGAGCAGAGCTTCTACTATCCGATCTGATGATCTTGACAGACATTTGCAGTTGTTTTTGAGGTTGAAACCTCCGAGATTTGAGGGCGCTGTTGAGCCCAGAGCTGCTGAGGAGTGGCTGATGAGGTTAGAGAAGACTTTTGACGGGATGCAGTGTCCTGCGGATAGGAAGGTTCCGTTAGCAGTGTTTCTGTTGGACGGAGAGGCTGAGCACTGGTGGGAAGGCCAGCAGGCAGCCAGATATCAGGGTAGACTGAACTCTTTGATTACGTGGGAAGAGTTCACTGAGGTGTTCCGAGATTGGTTCGTTCCCCTTCTGCACGACAGCAGATGCAAGAGACTTTTCTGAGGCTTGTTCAGGGGAGCAAGACGGTGATGCAGTATGAGGCTGAGTTTACTGCATTAGCTAGGTACGCTCCGCAACTGGTTAGCACTTCTGCTGAGAGGTGTTACAGATTTCTGAGAGGATTACGAGACACTTTGAGGCAGCCCCTGATACTGTTTCGGATCACTGACTTCATTGAGCTTATAGAGCGAGCTCGTCTGATAGAGAATGACCTGATGGCTACTTAGCAGCGGTGGACTGCGAGTAGGAAGAGATTTGGAGGTGAGGCTTCTGGCAGTGGTTCCTCTGGAAAGAGGAGATTTGTTTTTTGTTCTGGATCTGGAGACTCCAGGAGGAGCGGAGGGTCGTCTGGTACTGCTACCAGTACGACGAGTTCTGGATCAGTCAGTACGGCACCTGTGTGCCAGAACTGTGGACGACGACACTTTGGCCAGTGCTACAGGATGGCTGGTCTGTGCTTTCGATGTGGTCAGTCAGGACATCGGATTGCAGAGTGTCCACAGATGGGATTTGATCAGCGATCTGAGGGCTTCGTCAGACCTGTTGGTTCAGCAGCAGGAAGACCGAGGACTGTTCCTCCACGCCCTGAGGGATTTGCTGGCAAAGGTGGTGGATCTAGTTCTGGACCACGGAGACCACCTACGGTTCAGAGGGAGCAGAGTAGTTCTGTTGCTTCAGCTCCTGTTCCAGTTCAGTCACGAGTTTACAGCTTGAGTCAGCAGAAGGCTCGAGATGCTCTCGATGTTGTGACATGTACGGTTTATATTTCTGATCAACCATGTCGTGTTTTGTTTGACTCTGGAGCTAGTCATTCTTTTCTGTCCGAGCGATGTTTTGAGACTTTACATTCGGATTCGATGGTTTTACCGGTTTCTTTGTCTGTGATTTTACCGGCTGGGAATCCTTTGATTGCTCGGAAGTTTTATTTGTGTGAGATTGAGATTTCTAGCAAGAAGTGTAAATCGAGTTTGATTCTGTTGCTGATTTCTTCATATGATGTGATTCTGGGAATGAATTGGCTGAGTCAGTATGAGGCCCAGATAGGCTGTCTGAAGAACCAAGTGAGTTTGCTTATGGCTGGAGAGAGATTTGTATTTCAGGGATTACGAGGTGTTCTCTCCAGTCTGGTTTCTGTGTTGGAGGAGAGCAGGATGTGGAAGAAGGGATGCCCTGTGTTTTTGGCTTCGGTACGGGATCTGAACCTAGAGGTTGGTTCTGTTTCTGAGATCCCTGTGGTACGGGAGTTTGCTGATGTTTTTCCTAAGGAGTTGGTTGGTTTACCTCCGGATAGAAATGTGGAGTTCTCTATCGATGTTTTTCTGGGTACCGCTCCGATATCATAAGCTCCGTACAGGATGGCACCGAAAGAACTTTCTGAGTTGAAAATTCAGCTTCAGGAGTTGGTTGACAGAGGTTTTGTCCGTCCTAGTGTTTCGCCCTGGGGAGCACCTGTTTTGTTTGTGAAGAAGAAGGACGGTACACTCCGTATGTGTATTGATTACAGAGATTTGAACAAGGTCACAATCAAGAACAAGTATCCTTTGCCTCGAATTGACGACTTGTTTGATCAGCTTTCCAGATCTTCAGTATTTTCGAAGATTGATTTGCGATCCGGATACTATCAGGTGAAGGAAGCTGATGTGGTGAAGACTGCTTTTAGTACTCGGTACGGGCACTATGAGTTTTTGGTTATGCCTTTTGGGGTAACCAATGTGCCCGCTATTTTCATGGATCTGATGAACCGAGTATTAATGGAGTATTTGGATCAGTTTGTGATCGTCTTCATCGATGATATTCTGGTATATTCGGCTTCTGAGTATGATCATGCCAGACATTTGAGGATTGTGTTGGAGACTTTGAGGAGGCATCGGCTGTATGCCAAGTTCTCCAAGTGTGAATTCTGGTTGAAGAGCATTTCTTTTCTGGGGCATATGATTAGCGGAGAAGGCATCTCTGTAGATCCCCAGAAGATTCAGGCAGTTGCTGATTGGCCAAGGCCGACTACGGTATTTGAGGTACGTAGTTTCTTGGGCATGGCCGGGTATTACAGGAAATTTGTGAAAGGATTTTCACAGATTTCGACGCCTCTGACGAGACTGACGCAGAAGTTAGTTCATTTTGTTTGGACGCCGGAGTGTGAGGCTAGTTTTCAGAGATTGAAGGATTGTCTGACTTCAGCTCCAGTACTAGCACTTCCGTCAGGTACGGAAGGATTTCAAGTGTTCAGTGATGCTTCACTGAAAGGACTGGGATGTGTCCTGATGCAGTATGGTCAGGTAATTGCTTATGCATCTAGATAGTTAAAGTCACATGAGAAGAATTACCCGACACATGATTTGGAGTTAGCTGCAGTGGTATTTGCTTTGAAGATTTGGCGTCATTACCTGTATGGCGTCAGATGTGAGATCTTTACTGATCATAAGAGCCTGAAGTACATTTTTACTCAGAAGGATCTGAATCTGAGACAGAGAAGGTGGCTCGAATTGATCAAGGACTATGATTTGACTATTCAGTACCAGCCTGGGAAGGCGAATGTGGTAGCAGACGCTCTGAGCAGGAAGTCTTCTGGATTATCAGGTATTCAGCTTACTTTTGATGACTTCCTGATTCGTGATATGGAGCGATTGCAGTTGGAGGTGATTTCCTCCAGTGGTTTGGAGTTGGCTCAGATGAGCATTCAGTCTTCTTTGGAGACAAGGATTCAAGAAGCCCAGAAGTCAGATTCTGATTATTCGAAGTTGATTGCTCGGATTGGATCTGGTAAGACTCCTGAACTTCGAATTTCTGATTCTGGTGCTATTTTCTGTAAGAACAGGTTGTGGGTACCTGTGTTTGGAGATTTGAGGCAGGAGATTCTGTACGAATCTCATCATTCAGGCTACACTGTTCATCCAGGCAGTGGTAAGATGTATGCTGATATGAAGCTTTTGTTCTGGTGGCCTGGGAGGAAGAAAGATGTGGCAGAGTTTGTGTCGAGATGCGAAGCCTGTCAGTTGGTGAAGGCAGAGCATCAGCGACCAGGTGGACTGTTGTAGTCGTTGCCTATCCCTGAGTGGAAATGGGAGGAGGTAACGATGGACTTTGCAATGGGTTTTCCTCGATCTAGACAAGGGCACGACGCTATTTGGGTGGTTGTAGATCGATTGACGAAGTCCGCCCATTTTCTTCCGATCAGACAGACGGATTCAGTTGATAGTTTGGCACAGATATATGTGAAGGAGATAGTCAGATTGCATGGTGTGCCTCGTGTGATCGTATCTGATCGAGATGGACGTTTTATTTCCAGACTTTGGAAAGGCATTCAGCAAGGCTTGTGTACGAAACTGCATTTCAGTATAGCCTTTCATCCTCAGACAGACGGACAGTCTGAGAGGACTATTCAGGTGCTGAAAGATTTGTTGAGACTTTGTGTTCTGGACTTTAGCGGAAGCTGGGAGGATCATATTCCGCTGATTGAGTTTGCTTATAACAACAGTTTTCAGTCCAGTATCGGTATGGCACCGTACGAGGCTCTGTATGGCAGGAAGTGCCGTACTCCTTTGACTCTGACGGAGGTCGGAGATAGACAGGCTTTGGGGGCCACTTTTGCTGATGAAACTGCTCAGAAGATCAGTTTGATTAAAGAAAGATTGAAAGCCGCTCAGGATCGACAACAGAAGTATTACAATCAGAAGCACAGGTTTGTCGAGTTTCAAGTTGGCGACTTTGTGTATGTCAAAGTCAGCCCGATGAAGGGTGTGAGCAGATTTGGTCAGGTGAGCAAGCTTAGTCCGAGGTATGTTGGACCTTTTGAAATCCTGGAAAGGATTGGAAAAGCTGCTTACAGACTGTTACTTTCTGATTCGATGCCTGACGTGCATAACGTGTTTCATGTGTCCACTATGAGGAAGTGGGTATCCGACTCTGGGAAGAAGGTATCAGCTGATGAAGTTGAGATTCAGGAGAATCTGGCATACAAGGAAGAGCCAGAGTTGATTTTGGCATACGACGTCCGAAAGCTACGAAGTAAACAGATTCCAATGGTTAAAGTCCAGTGGAAGCACCGTACTGCACGGGAAGCCACTTGGGAGAAGGAGTCTGACATGAGACAGGTGTACCCGTACTTATTTTGACTGAGTTTGGATTGGATAATGTCGATGACGACATTTTTCAGAAGTTGGGGAGATTGTAAAGATCATTTTGCTCCCAGGTTCGTCCGGACGAAGTCGGATCGTCCGGGACGATCAGTGCAGGTTGTGCAGAAAAACCATGTTTGGCTGAATGGTTCGTCTGGACGAAGTTGGGATCGTTTGGACGAAAAATTTCCAGAGCCCTTTCGTCTGAGGACAATATTTAATTTTCATCTGAACAAAATTTTTCTCTTCATGGATCGTCCGGGACGAAGTGCGATCGTCCGGGACGATCAGTCTGGATATATATAGAAATGAGATATTTTGAAGAGAGAGAAAATCCCAGGAGAGAGAAAAACGAAGGAAAAAGAAGGAAAAGTGATTTTTGGGCGACGCCGGTCTGTTTTCGTCCGTTGTGACAATTGAAGATATTGTTGTACGCAAGGTAAGGCACAATCCGTCTTTCTCAATTTTCAGAACCGTCGTGTTTGGCGGTATTATCTGTCCGGAATTGATTTTTGTTCGTAATTTTTGTCCGTAATTCCCGACTGGTTTAGTTTTTACCGTGTAACTTTCTGTAATCTGTTGAAGTGCCGAGTGTGCACATTTTGGTTATTTTCCGAAGATTTTTGTCCGAGTATTTTTGATTCGACTGTGTTTTTAGTCGACTGGATTTTTCTGTGAAATTGAAAATTTTCTGTGCAGTAGAATAAATATTCTGAAATGTGGTTATCTATATTCTGTGCAAATTTGGTAAATTGTTATTTTCAGGAAAATTGTGTAAATTCTGTATACTGCCGTTGTGCTGCCCGATTTTTGAGTAATTTTTGATTTATCCGGATTTCTTCTGAATTGATATGCTATCTGCATATGCTATAAAAAGGGAGTTATAAGGGGCCTGGATCCTATGAGATTCAGTTAGTGTCTGGGAAATCTGAAATGAGCTCAATATGAAATCTGATATATGTTCTGTTCCGGATCCGAAGAAATCTGTTTAGGTGCTATAAGCACTATATATGTATTCTGGTGCTATGAGCACAAAGGGAGGCATAAGGGGCTTGGATCCTATGAGATTCAGTTAGTGTCAGGGAATTTAGCTATGAATTAAATAATATCTGATTTGATATGATTCTGATACGATTTGTTCTATTCCGATATGATCTGAACTTCTGATTTCTGCACGATTCTGATTCTGTTGATCTGATAATTCTGATATGTTCTGTTTCTGATTTGATACGACTTCTGTTTCCGTACAATTCTATTTGATTTGATATCTGTCCGATTCCGTTCTGATTTCTATACGGATTTGTCTGATGTGTTGGTTTTGAGATTCTGAGGATTTTGATTGGAGGTTTGTTGCTTTGCTGAGCTGTTGAGCTCACCCTTGCTTTCTGGTGGTTTTCAGGTTCTGGGAAAGGGAAGGAATTCTAGGATTAGTTCAGAGTCTGATCAGTATAGGTATTGTTTTGTACCTTTTGATTTTTGTACAGTCATGGCTTTTTTGTTCTGTCTTTCTTTCTGTCTAAAGCCATGTACTGTTTTGTAGATGATTGTTTTGAGGAAAAGAAAAGAAAAAGATAAATCTTTTGTTCCGCTGCATTTGATGTTTTTAGTAGCTCTGTGTTTGTCTGTTTTGAGTTGAATGTTTGGAAGAATCAGTTCCGAACCAAATTCCAAAGCTAGATCCTGGTTAGCTTTTCCGTCGCGGCCCGGTGCGAACGGGATCCGTCTCGTCTCGGGTCGGGTCGTGACATCCTGAATGGTCTACCAGTTTCATTTCAATCATTCAAAACAGCCATACGCACAAAACTTGAACCCATAGAACTAGATGACCTGTATGCTCTACTGAGTAGTGAAGAGATCATTATTCAATCTGATACACAAAAACAACAATCTAATTCTCAGATGGCATTCTACACCTACAGGGGTAGGGGTAGAGGGAGAGGTAGAAATTCAAATCAAACCCGAACACCCAATACTAACAACACAAACTCGAACCCCAAAAGATCTTCTGTTCAGTGTCAAATATGTGGAAAAATGGGTCATACGGGTTATAATTGCTGGCATAGAACAAACCTCTCCGACATTCCATCCAAGCAACAATCAAATCCAACGGCATTAGTTGCCAATAATGATCCAAACGATGGGTCAACATACACACAGCAAAATCAAAACAACTGGCTTCTTGATACAGGAGCTTCATCACAACTTACATCAGATCTATCTCAAATTCAAGAAACAGAGGAATACAATGGAAACGAGCAAATTACAATCGGAAATGGATCGTCCCTTCCAATCTCACACACAGGCAAAGGAATACTACCAACACCAAACTGTAAGTTCAAACTCTAAAAAATATTTCATGTACCATCTTTATCTCACAATCTCGTTTCAGTACAAAAACTAGACAAAGATAACAATTGTATAATTGAATTCGATTCAAATGGGTACAAAATCAAGGACAATAGCACACAGAAGATGCTTCTTCAAGGAAGAAGTCAACAAGGATTGTACCCAGTTCAATCTCATCAAGCTTTTACACAACTGTATCCACCAACTTATGGCATCATAGATTGGGTCACCCGCATCAAGCTTCGATGCAGGCCATATCAATAAAGAACCCTCATCTGAAAATATCTACAGTCTTACCGTTTTGTAATTCCTGTAAGGCTTCAAAAAGCCACAAACTATCATTTCCTCTTTCAAGTAGTAGAACGCATAGTCAATTTGAATTAGTTCATTCCGATGTATGGGGTCCAGCACCTGTAACATCTCAAGGATTCAAGTATTACGTTTTGTTCATTGACGACTATTCAAGGTATACATGGATCTTTCCCATGTACACAAAATCTGAAACCATACTCAAATTCAAGCAATTTCACATATACATTAAAAACCAGTTTAATAAAAACATAAAAACATTAAGAACAAATGGTGGAGGAGAATATGTATCCATAGAATTCACTAATTACCTCAGGTCCCACGGTATAGCCCATCAGTTGAGTTGCCCTTACACGCCAGAACAGAACGGAGCCGCTGAAAGAAAACATAGACATCTTATAGAAACAACCAGAACACTCTTAATAGAAGCAAACATTCCACATTTTCTATGGATATACGCACTAAACACTATTGTTCATCTAATAAATCGTATACCATCCAGAACTACAAAAATGTTATCCCCACATCACATTCTGTACAACAGACCTCCCAGTTATAACTATCTCAAAGTATTCGGATGCTCATGTTTTCCCTGACAAAGACATCAATCCCTAAATAAATTTTCTCCCAGGGCACCTCAATGTGTCTTCTTAGGATATTCTACAACTCATAAAGGATATCACTGTCTAAACATCTCGACTAACAAAATAATAACATCAAGACACGTAGTGTTTAATGAAACAGAATTTCCATTGTCAGTTCAGAAAAACACAAAGTCAATTCCAAACAACTCTCCTATACCACATCTCCTACTTGTCCCTTCAAAGCAAACAAAACACTGGCAGCAAATTTCAAGTGTCAACCCAAACCCAACAACCCAATCAACACCTCAAACAATACAAACTCAGCAAAATAACTCCACCCATACAACCTCATTCAACATACCAACTCCACCAATACAAACAGTTTCAACAAACACACTACCTGTTATACCCTCTTCAAAACACCACCCTATAGTTACCAGATCACAAATAGGTAATCTGAAACCAAAACAAATTCTCAATTTGTTACACCAACTAAACTCTCCCACAGACCCAACCTCTTATACCACGGCACACAAATTTGAACACTGGAGAAAAGCAATGTCTGAGGAGTTTATGGCACTACAACAACAAGGTACGTGGTCACTGGTCTCACCTCCAACCGATCAACCAATATTAGGTTGTCGGTGGACATTCAAAACTAAAAGACACGCAGATGGTTCAATAGTCAGATACAAAGCAAGATTAGTGGCTCAGGGAAACACACAGGAATACGGTATAAATTACGAAGAAACCTTTAGCCCGGTGGCTAAAATGCCAACAATTAGAGTTCTTACAGCGCTGGCAGTGCACAATCAATGGACAATTCATCAACTAGACATATCAAATGCGTTTCTTCATGGATATTTAGAAGATACAGTCTACATGCAACAACCTCCAGGCTTCAAAGATGTGCAAAATCCTCATTCGGTATGCAAACTGCACAAATCTATTTACGGCTTAAAGCAATCACCTCGGCAATGGTATTCCACTTTCTCCAAACACTTAATAGCCTTAGGATTTACCCATAGTTCAGCTGATCCTTCTCTACTGCTCCACAAAACTGAAAACACAAACACATATCTACTTGTATACGTAGATGATATTCTCATCACAGGAAATAATACCAACTTCATACAACAATTACTGAAACAACTACATATGAAATTCCAACTCAAAGAGTTGGGACCTATCTCCACATTTCTCGGCATTCAGTTTGAACAAACAGAAAAAGGATACATTTTGCATCAGCAACCATACATTCTCAAGCTTCTGAACGAAGCCGGTATGATTCACTGCAAACCCATATTTACTCCACTACCAACAAAAGCCATTCCCGAGACCCATTCCAAACCATTTTCCGAACCAACAGAATATAAAAAGCTTGCAGGATCCCTACAATACATTACCCTTACCAGACCGGACATTGCTTTTGCCGTAAATCAGATTTGTCAGCACATGCAAACACCAAAAGAGACACATTTCTTAATGATCAAAAGGGTTCTAAGATATCTTAAAGGAACGAGTCATTTGGGCATCAAAATTTTTCGCTACTATCTGAATTTAGAAGCATACTCAGACGCAGACTGGGGTGGAGATCAAACAGACAGAAGATCGATATCAGGTCACTGTTTCTTTCTCGGGACATCTCCAGTGCTCTGGAAAGCTCAAAAACAGAAAACAGTGGCAAGATCATCGACTGAAGCGGAATACAGAGCTCTGGCTACAGCATCTTCAGAAGTGATTTGGCTAAGAAAACTGCTACAGGATCTTAATATTTCAACCGATCATCCTACTAAGATATTCTGTGACAATACATCAGCAATTTCAATAGCCAATAATCCTATACTAAGAGCTAGAACAAAGCATATTGAAATAGATCTCCATTTTATTAGAGATCATATTACCGCTAAAGATCTCACCATACCACACATATCAACAGAAGACCAGATAGCAGATATACTAACGAAAAATCTTCCGGGACCAAGATTTCAAGTGCTGCGAAACAAACTTCAACTTCATGACAAAGAAGTAAAAGTTTGAGGGGGTGTAACAACCCATGTGCAGAAGAGAAACGAAGACAAACAGAAGAAGGTTAACAAGAAAATCAAGAAGGCGAAATCAGTAACTGAAGGAGACGATTATAGCCGCAAACCAGAGCAACGACAGCCACATATTTTCAAACCACTCTCAACCACATATTACACGTCAGCATTGTAAAATATCAGTCTATAAATACCCATGTAATCTCAGGTATTATACACGGTGAATTGAATAGAAAGATATTCAAGAATACATCTGTACTTCATGTTCTAGAAGTTCTTTCTTATTGAACATTCAACTATGGTATGCGATAAGTTTTTTCACTCTCTTAATATCGAAGGAGATTCAGTGACCAAGAAGTTGGGCATTAGATGTCTATCATTAACGAAAGTTAGATGTTTGTCACTTAAAAGCAGGGGCAGTGATTAATGGGAATGCCAAAATTATGTGATAATAAGTAATCAATTTGGTTACACTCCTAATAAAAAAGGAGATTGAGCAAAAAAAAAAGATGCGCTTCAAAAGTCGGTGGCTCATAAACTTTTACATCAATTATTGGCATGTATTGGGTGAGGATAAATAGGGAATTTCAAAAGTCAAGCTATAATAAGGGATCAATTTGATAATTTATTTTTTATATGAGGGGAGACTAATAACCAAGAAAGCTATATTAAAATGTCATCGATTAGCCTAAACAAAATGTCTATCAATGACAAATATTGGATAACAATTTATCGAGAACACTAAAAGTTAAGTGATAGTGGACATTCAAATTGATCATTCTCTAATATGTGGGAAGACCAAATGATTAGAAACTAGATGTAAGATGTTAGTGGTTAATAAATGCTATTTAATTGTCATTAGTAGGCTATGAGCTATGGTTTATCAAAATGGCTAATCTTATGTGATGGTGGGCGAGCATTTTTTGAAAGAGGAGATTAAGAAGACAAATATCAAATATCAGTAGATAGGAATGTATGAAAAAGAAGTTACTTAGGCCTCATTTGGGACAACTTTCTTAATGCTTTCAAAAGTAGCTTTTTAGTACAAAAATTTCTTCAAAAAGATGCTTTAGAAAGCAGTAAGTCATCCCAAATGAAACATTAGTCAATATTCAACAAGGTTATTCTACGAATAGAAGGGAAGATGTATTAGATGTTGTTTGCTCCACAAAAATCATCTTAATTTAAAAAGATGCGAACCCCGCTCTCACAAATTTATGGGTTCTCTTTAATTTTTTCAGAGGTAGATTGAGTATAATATTTAACCAGATTTTCCCTGAGAGTAGTGTCAGGGTTTATTTAGATCTAAGTTCTACTTTATATGAGCGCAAGCCCTCATAGTTAATTACCCATCCTAACGCATTAAGAGAGCACTCTCGATTAAGGATGAAATATACTTAGCTTTGTACAAGAAGTGTGTGAATGTGCAACATAGATTTAAATTTAGTTATGGGGAGATGAAGGTACACCCAATCAAGATCCCATGGTTTCGTCATCCCGGGCTTACCGTGGATTCAATCTATCAACTGTCCAGGGAATCTGATTAGCAGTCATGGGTTGCCTCCTCTCAGGGATCCCGAATAGACTGAAGTGGAGATGTATGAATTTTAATTTAGTTTAGTTTAGTTTGGGTTGGGGCTTATGACTTTCTTAGAAGTTGCCCGTTAATTTGTTTAGTTTGGGGCTTACGACCTAGCCCTATAAGCTAAGTGGCCCGAAGGGATTTGAGTTTTTGGGTTATAAGGTTGTTCGTTTAGAACTTCCCTAACACACGGGTCTTACTGCTTCACTTAGAAGTAGCCCAAATTGTGGGTCTTACAACTTAGCCCTATAGGCTAAGATGCCCAATTAAGGGGTTTAGAGCTAGGTTGTTATCTAACTATTACCCCTAAAGACTGGACTTATAGCTTTCATTGAAAGTAGCCAAAGGAATTTTTTTTTTTTTGAAATTTATTGTTTCACTTAATAAATATATATTTAATGAAAGAATTGTCTATGGGATTTATTGCTTATAATAGAAGTAACCTATATGAATTAGCTTAGCGGGGATATAGTTTTACACACTTCCCCATCTCAACACCAATTTTAGTATTTCATAGCAGTTATACTTTCAGCATTAACTTATTTGAATGTAATTTCCTTTTCTAAGAGCTACAGAAATAATCAAATTTAAGCTTTGGATTTGAGTATTCATTGGACAATATCTTGGAATACACAATTGTATTGGATGCATCAAAGTAATGAACTCCATCACAGCTTATGTATTTCAATTTCCCACTGCTAACTTGACAATTCGAATTTCCACAAGTTATATTTGCATTGTAGTTATATGGAGGTCCTCCATAGCCACCACAAGCCATTACTGGACTCTGAAATTCATATTCGGTAGAATTTGCTATGAGATCATATTTGATTGAATAAATATCAATATAGACTATGGTGGAATATGTATATTCGGATCTTAGTTTGTCACAGTTTGTTCAACTGAAAACTGAGTTCCATGGCTCCAATATTTATGGCTACATTTTTTTTATTACATTAATTAGATGGTTTTAATTAGGGGTGTCAATATTTGACACGACACGAAAATCCGACCCGGACTCGACCCGGAAAATCCGGGTTGAACCCGACCCGATTTCAAAACGGGTCGGGTTCCAGAAATCGACCCGTTTAAAAAACGGGTCGGTTCGGGTTGACCCGGCGGGTTGCCGGGTCAACCCGCCAACCCGTTTAATTCGAAAAATTTTGAATCCCGCCTCTGCCCGCTGCCTGCCGCGCGCCCGCAAGGGCTACCCGCCGCGCGCCCGCCCGCGCTGCCCGCTGTGCGCCTGCCCCCGCTCCCGCGCCCGCGCGTTGCGAGCCCTCGCCTGCGCCCGCGTGCCCAGCGCGCCCGACCGCGCCCGCGCTGTCCCCGCTCGCGTCCTCCTGCCGCGCTCGCATCCCCCGTTGTCCGCCGCCATCGTTCCGGCGCCGGCAACCCAAACCGGGTCGGGTCGGGTCAACCCAGCAACCCGCCGGGTCGGGTCCGGATTTGGTTTTTCGACCCTTTTGTCTACCCGGGTCGAGTTAGGGTCGACCCGTTTGAACCCGGGTCAGTTCCGGGTTCGACCCGAACTCGACCCGTGACCCGAAATTGACACCCCTAGTTTTAATTTTAAAATACTTACTGTTCAGTGTTAATTGTTTAGGTATTTAAACTTTTTTTATTTTATTAAATTAGAGATGCACACTTAATTAGTTGAATGATTAATTAATGTCCCATTATTAATTAACTAACTGAATTTAGACATAAAAAAATGATCGATTGAAGGTCTCCAACTTTCTAAAAAAAAAAATTTTAAGTCTAGGATTTTTGAGAAAATTTTGGCAGCCTCCCGGTGTCCCCTCCCCGGTGCCGGGAGGTAAGGGAGTGCTCGACTCAACCGGAGCGAATCAACGGCGAAGAGATTTGGTCTTCAGAAGCTTTGCTTTGAGATGATTTGTTGTCGGAGCTTGTCAAAGATTGCATTTCACAAGTTTGGCTAAGTATTGGATTTTTAAGGAAATTTCGGCAGCCTCCCAGCGTCCCCTCCCCGACGCCGGGAGGTAAGAGAATGGCTCGAATCGACCGGAGCGAATCAACAGCGAGGAGATTTGGTCTTCAGAAGCTTCGATTGGCGACGATTGGTTGTCGTAGATTGTCGAACGATTGCATTTTGACTAAGTCTTGGATTTTTTAAGAAAATTTCAGCAGCCTCCCGGCGTCCCCTCCCCGACGCCGGAAGGTAAGGAGTGGCTCGACTCGACCGGAGCGAAACAACGGCGAGGAGATTTTGTCTTCTAAAGCTCTGATTTGCTTGTTGTAGCCTTATGATTGATGTTTGCCGATTGCTGCTCACGATGCCTTGATTTTGATCGAGATATCGCGCATTTAATTCCTCCATTATTTTTATTATTATTGTGTACATATTTATATATGCATCGTCAATATATATAAAAATAATAATAGATAATATGAATAGTATTTACAACAGTATTTGTAAATACTATTAATATTATTAGTATAATTTTTTATTTTTTATTTATTTTTTAGCCGATTGCTTTGAAATCAAGAAGTCTGGAGTCTGTTTAGGCAATGCAAAGAGATCGGGCATGAAGAAGCTATCCGTTTGAAGAAATCACAAGCAATAGATGACTCTTCAGCTTGGACGTGTGTAAGGAGGCATTCGACAAAGTGTGATAATTTGGCCTGTAGAAGGAAGACAAGGGAGTTAGAACTCTGTATGCACGCTAGCAGAATAGTCGGACCTGGACCGAACGATCCTTTGCGGCAGGGACGGAGACAAGCGGACGACCAATCGGGCACGACAGGAACGGAAGGCTCACTGGAAGCTTCGGCTTTGCTCGCAGGTGTGGACGACGAATCCAAGAGAATCGCAACCTTTGCGATTTTTTGCTTCGACTCGGAGACGGAGCGGCTTGTATGCAGAAAACCGGTGGCAAGGGAATCTGTTTAGAAGCTTTAATTGCAGGGGACGAAGCCAAACAGTGCAAGAATCGCAAGCAGGTTGAAGTGCCGGACAGAAGTTTTCTTGGGGAGAAAAATCTGAGAAATCCCGAGAGTCCTGTCTGTTTCCAATTTGGGTGAGCGTAACTTCTCTTTTTCTTCTTTTGCTTCTTTTATTCTCTTTTGAACCAACATCTGTAAGTGGTCATCATGGCCACGTCCTGTTCGTGGGCAGTTATGAATATGGTTTTGAACGTAGAGCCTTTCCATATCAGTTTTGTTTTGCTGCCATATATCTTTTTACACAAATTATCCTTAATTACAATTAAATATATATGCCATTAGTTATATCCATTATATTCTTATGAATATCACTCAATAATATGAATATAAATTGTAGCATGTACAGGATAATCTAGTACTTTATTTATTTAATTATATTATATTGTAGCCTGTAGCTTTTATAGAAACCCCTTATTGTGCATGCATAATGTTTGTCATAATGCCTTAAAGAAGAATAGCATTGTAGAACAAATAATTTACTCCTCTAATAGATCATTTTTTTTTAAGCGTTAATCATTGAGAAGTAACAAGGAATTATTCTTAATTATTTTGACTTATCCTGTATGCATTAGCTATATATATTCATAGCTGCTTTTATATGCAATTCTCACAATAATAGCTTTTTCCTTAATAAAAAAAAATTCAATCTGTTTCCATATTTGAGGGTCGTGGCTGACCAAATTATTGCAATTTAGACATAGCTTGTCAATTTTCTCAATCACATATTGCTCATGAGTTGCAGGTGGTACGTCACTTTCGACTGAACTGAGACTTTGCCAAAGCTGCCTGAGCCGTCTTTAAATATATTTCTATCTCTCATTCTCATTTGCATATGTGATTTGGATGTTAGCAATATCGGTTGATTCCCTGGCTTCAAGAGTTTTCCATTACACTTATTGCCTTGTACAGGTCTTCAATACATTAATATATTATTTTATTAACTTTATGAGTACTAATAAAATAATATATGGTCACTAGCTTGAGGTTCTTCATCTTGAATATCTGTTCAAGAAACTCTTGTTCAAATACTAACTTATTAATTGATGCGGCATCGATATCAATATCAAGTGAGTAGTATAATGTCGATTATTCAAAGCACTTGTTTAAGTCTTCCAACAGGCAATCATTTCATTCAAATGAGAAGTTTCATTAGACGAGACATTCTTACTCAGCTCATTTACAGTATACTTTATTCTAAATACAAGCATAAGCAAGTTGTATATTTATTAATGCTTCAAGCTTCTTTTAATTGATTTTCCCTGAATTTCTTTATCTTTTCGGAGCCAGCTAGATCTACAAAATTAAACTTTCTTCTTGCAATAGTTTGAATATGAAGGTTGGTACTTCAATTATGATAGACAATATCAAATGTTATGTTGAGCTATCATCATTTGTTGATGTTCTAGCTACATGTCATCGCTCAATGCCCATCTGAATAACATCCTTCAATTCTTCAGAGCTTGTCTGTCGGGATTCCAAGTATGAATTCAATGTGCTGAAATATGAAACAGAGAAATCTTCTTCATAGATTTACTCAAATAACATGCAATGATGATGTATGGCTAGCTTTCACTTTCTCCTGTAACTTATAAGCCTACATCTTTGCATCAAGATGTTTTATATCTGCAACACATGCTTCTTTTCAAAAGAAAGTTATATATTTTGATATCAACTATTGTAGATGTAAATCTTTTGCCATGTCTAATGGAGATTGATCGATATCATTTTCCTCCTTTATCTTAAGCAAGATAATTATACTATATAGTCTTCCAGCAACTATTTCTTTACATCCTGATTGATGCAATATTTGATTATTAGAAATCATTATGAATTTCAGTAGTTTATTTTAAACATGGATATTCTTCATTATCAACTTGATAATGATTATTATTATTATTATTATTATTGCTTGCACAGATGTTAGTCATTTGGCTTAGTCATTCTCCTGGTAGGAAGAGAGATCAAGTAGTTGTCAAGAGAGATCAAGTAATTGTCAAGAAATATGTCAAACATTAGTAGTTGACAAACATAAAACTTTGATTATTTCCTGTTGTGTTTTGTTCCTAGTTTTAGGTTTGGTTTTTGTATAGGTTTTTGTATGGCAAAGTGTATGGCCATTTTATATTGCTTTTGTGTAGCTCTTAGGTGCCTATTAATAGGCTTTAGCTTGTATTAGGAAAGCAGCGATGGGAATAAAGTTTGAAGCATTTTGGCTCACGGTTCTCTCCTTCTCCCCTCTCCCTCTCTCCCTCTCTAGATCTTGCAAGAAGATCTCTCAAGATCTTCCTCCTTGAGTTCTAACATTTGGTATCAGAGCTTGGTGGAGATGATCAAGGAAGAAGGAAGTTCTTGCATTCAAGAAAGAGAGGAGGTTTCCGGTGATGACCGGAAGGCAGAATTGCCGGCTATGGGCTTGAACAGAGGTGGCAGCACTGGCAGACCGGAAGACTTGCAGGATCTTGACGGAAGGCAGAGCCTGGGGGAGTGGCTGACGGAGGCGGACTGGAGCGGGAGGCTTCGGGAGGAAGCCGGAGGAAACGCCGAGCCCATTGTGTGACTTAAAAAGAAACCAATCGAACGGACTGGCGTCAGGGCGTAGGCAGACCACCGAACTCATGCAGCGACGTGTAGCCTTGTGCAAGAATTGGCTGTCTCGCTGGAATCGGAGCTGGTCCGTGTAGTCCGAGAGGCCGGAGCTTTTGCTTCGGTAAAAACATTAATCAAGTTTCGGTGGATCTTGATTGTCTTTCCTTGGACTTCTTTGGAAATCCAGACAAAAGAGCTAGCTGGGATATTAAATTTGTAAATGGAATATGGATCGGAGTTGTCTAGACGACGAAAGAAGATAATGCAGCACGCTAGAGGTTGACGAAGACGGACAAGCTAGGTTTGTTAGAACCTGTAGACAGAGGCCGGATTTTTTGCTTGATTTTGAATCAAGTTTCGATCTGTCTTGTCTAGCTCGGAAGTAAGGCTTGTTCTTGATTTGAATATCGGGTCAAATCTTTAAAGAAAAGATTAGATCTTCTTTGTGGTGGAGTTTTGGACTTCAGGTGGAGTTCGGGAGACATTGAGGTCGTGTTGGCTGTTCTTGGAGAGTAGGGTTGAAAGTGCGGGGCGCTTGGAGATGCGAGGTCGTGCGGTGCACGAGGAGGCCGCATAGGAGCGCGGCGCACTGGTGACGAGCAGAGCGCAGGTGAAGGCGTAGGGCTCGCTGTACGGGTGGATACGTGCAGGATGTGGTCGATGACAGACCACATGGGTGCAAGGCGAGGGCGCGGGGTTGAGGTGTATGACGCAGGCTGGAGGCGCAGGGCGCGGGCACTAAGGCGCAGGGTGCAGGTGGATGCACAGAGCGCGGAAGCCGGGCTAGGGGTGCTCGGGATTGGCTGCGTTGGACGCAGTGCGACAGGAGGTCTGTCGGGAGGTGGAGCTAGAATGTTGGTGGACGCTTTTGGCGGAGGAGACCGATAGGATCATTCTTTGGCTGTTCTTTAAAAAACAGTGGTTATATTTTGTTTTTGTAAATCTAGGACCAAGGTGGAGATTGTTGTGTTTTGTTCCTAGTTTTAGGTTTGGTTTTTGTATAGGTTTTTGTATGGAAAAGTGTATGGCCATTTTATGTTGCTTTTGTGTAACTCTTAGGTGCCTATTAATAGGCTTTAGCTTGTATTTGGAAAGCAGCCAAGGGAATAAAATTTGAAGCATTTTGGCTCATGGTTCTCTCCTTCTCCCCTCTCTCCTCCTCTCTCCCTCTCTAGATCTTGCAAGAAGATCTCTCAAGATCTTCCTCCTTGAGTTCTAACATTTCCAAGCATCGAGAGATGGTTTACTAGAATGTGAAGGCTTGGTGACTCTTCTAATAGAAAAGGATATCAAATGACCAAGAAGAACGGCTTTAATTGTCATTGATGGAAGTTAGACACTAGTCATTTGTAGACATAGGGAAATGATCAATGGGAATGTCAAACTTCAAGCAATAATTAGAAATAAACGTGGTCGCTCTCATGATATAAGGGGAGATCAAGCGATCAAGAAGATGAGCATCAAATTTAAGTGGGTAATAGTCTCAAATATCAATAATTTCCAAGTGTTAGGTGATGAACTGATGATCTATAGGGAACTTCAAAATTCAAGCAATAATGAAGGATCAACTTGGTCATTCTCCTTATACAAGGGAAAACTATTAACCATGAAGGCAACCTTTAGACAGAGAAGGCAAGCATAAATTGAAAGAATATCATTCGGCATTAGGTCGATGTCGATGGAGAATGTTAAAAATTAGGCAATTGTGGACTATTAGCTTGGTCATTCCCTAATTTGAGAGGAGACCGGGTGATTAGAAAAATAGATGTTAGGTATAAGCGGTTAATGAATTTCCAACATTGTTCATTAGAAGGCTACAAGCAATGGACAATAAAAATGTCAAATATTCGGTGTCTTAATTACACCAAATTTTGATAAAATAGAGAGCTAAAAAAACAAATATCAAATGTCATTGATTAAACAAAACTATATAGAAAAAAAAAAGTTATTTTTTTTATTCAAACATATTATTTTCATATACAAAGATTATAATTTGATCGCTACTCAGGCCCAATGGATCACCCGCTCGATCCGTTCTTTTGGTGAAAGGTTAATGACTTAATGTCCTATAAATTTACTTCTTAACAATAGTGTTTGATTATTTATTCAAACATGTAAGCTCCAAGCCTCTATAAGGCCAAAACCTAATCCTTGTGCCAAAGCCAAAGCTAGCCCTCTATGAATCACCATTCTATTTTGTTATGTGCACATATATTTATGGTGATTAATTGCACCAACCGCCAATCACTAGTGGAGCATCGCATTATTTGATCCAGTCTTTGCACAGGATCTATCTGCATATGTGCCACCACTCGCCTGTAGAATAGTCATTGTAATTTGCTTAATTGATGTCATTATGAATTCTTCAGGCTTTAGAATTTTCATGGAATGTTTGTTAGTGCTTTTTTTAACGCAGCTCGTCTCTGTAACTTCTATCAGTTTCGTTGATGATCTGCTATTAATGTTTGCTTGTAGAATTTAATTTAGCAATAAGAGCAAACTCTAGTTGGTTAATAATTTTATTTTATTCGTTTGGTTTCTCAATATTGAGTGCATTGCTATATTGTCTAATGAGAACTAACAGCTTTTGTGTACATTAATTATAATACTTCTCGAATCATTTTGACATTCTAAGGCTTTGTTTGGGACGACTTTCTTACTGCTTTTTTAAATAATTTTTAGTAAATTTTTTTTTTATTTTTGTACTAAAAAATTGCTTTAAAAAGCAGTATGAAAATTGCCACAATCAAAACTTAAATCTTACAAATCATCAGTAATAAAAATTTTATTGTCAACTCAAAATTTTAACCCTTTGAGAGAAAGTTAACCACTTGTTATATTTGTTGTGAGAGATCAAACCTAAGTACTCATATATTTTAACAATATATCCCTCATATGAAAATTCTTTGCATAGATCATTACACTCCCTCAAATAGAAGCTTACTAACTCAATCATATTTAGGATATATTTGGGAAAACTACAACTTTATATAAAGCTAGTTGTGAAGTTACTATAGGGAAAACAACTTAGGGCTTGGTTGGCATAGCTTTTTAACTACTTCCTTTATGTAAAAAAGTACCAAAATTTTTTTTTTGAGTATTTGGCTACCTGCTTTTAAAGCAATTTTTTTTAACTTCATTTTTTTTAATGTTGAAAGTTAGGGGTGTCAATTTCGAGTCACAGGTCGGGTTCGGGTCGAACCCGGAACTGACCCAGCACTATTCGGGTTTGGGTCAACCCGACCTGCTTTTGCAAACTGGTCGATTTTTCGGACCCGAACCCGACCCGCTTTGGGTTCAGGTCAACCCGACCCGACCTGTATAGTCGGTGCCGGCGCTCGGAGGGGAAGTGGCAATGGAGTGGTGCCGGCGACGCGACAGATGGCGATGCGCGGAGCAGCGGGGTAGAAGACGCGGGGCAGCGGGGCAGCGGGCGTGAGGCAGCGGGGCAGCGGGGCAGCGGGCGTGGGGCCGCGGGCAGCATTCGCGGGGCCACGGGGCAGCTGGGTTTCCGGGTCATTCCGGGTCCACCCGAACCCGACCCGGTTTTGTAAACGGGTCAATTTTCAGGACCCGAACCGACCCGCTTCGGATTCGGGTCAACCCAAATTTGAAATTTTTGGGTTGGGTTCAGGTCGGATCCAATGTTGGCACCCCTATTGAAAGCTATTTGGAGTTGGTGCTTTGCCTGTTTCTCGTGATTTTGAGGAGAGAAATGTCCAAAATGCTCCCATTCGTGTCAAAATTCTTCTCTCTCTCTCTCTCTTCCACCTTTAGCAAAATTCCTCCATTCTTCTGTTTCAAGAAAAAATCCTCCTTCACCTCCATCTCAACTTTGTCCCCAGCATCATTTCTTTCATATTACTTCTAGTCTCGAGCTCCGAGCATTGATTTGTGTTACTCCGCTCCAACGGCTAGCCTGCCTCGCCAACATTTCGATCTCAACAACTAGTCGTTGTCATTGTGATTCACATTGTCGTAGCTACCGTCGTGATTTATCAAGTATACCTCATCTAATATTTTCTAACATTTCGATCTGCCATCTTTCAAAGCAATCTCAAGGCAAAATTCACAATAATTTCACTTTACAGAGTATTTAATTTGAACTCCTATTTTTCAGAATAATCTTAGCAATCTAATCAACTTTGAATGTATAAAATGAATCCATCTCACAGCTTGAAGATCTCTATGATGGTGGATAGTAATATCTCTAATATTGAATAGGGCAACAAGTTGATGAAAATATTTGAATGGATGTCGACTCAGATTTGGTGGATGAAGAAGGCACAAATGAGATGGTTGAAAACTTGAAATTGGAGATGATATTGTTATGAAATTACAAAATTCTAATCGGTAAAAAATATTAATGTTTCTTTATCATTGGTATACTCAATATGTTTCTACTAAAGTCAATGTAATTCTCACTTTCATTTTATATGAATTTGCTAAATTAGGGCTGCAAGCGAACCAAACGTT
Source organism: Dendrobium huoshanense (assembly GCA_016618105.1). Taxonomy (NCBI): domain Eukaryota; kingdom Viridiplantae; phylum Streptophyta; class Magnoliopsida; order Asparagales; family Orchidaceae; genus Dendrobium; species Dendrobium huoshanense. The sequence continues at coordinate 39,023,635 of CM028357.1, forward strand.
CGACGAGCTACTCGTTGTTTGGTTCGATTAAAGCTCGTTTGTGATCATTTAACTAACCAAACAAACAAGCTTAAATAAACAAGCTTGAACATTAATGTGTTCGGTTTATTTTTGTTCATGAACAACATTATTTGAAGCTCATGAACATGCTCGACATTAAGTTCGATACGTGTTCGATTCAAAACTCGTAAATAAGCTCGATAAAAATTCGATTAATATTTAATTATAAAATTGATAAATATACATAATATAAATATTTTAATTTATTATAATCTAATGATATAATTAATTTTAATTAATAAATTTTAAAGTAATTAAATATTATAATATATATTATAGTTTTAATTTACTTACAATTGCTAATTTATTATACTACATCATTAGATCTTGCTCATTTGAGCTCAAGAATACTCATTATATTTGTTCCTAAACATGCTTGTTTGATAGTTTTAAAAAATTATCTAAAAATGTTCACGAGCATAGCTCGTTAAAGCTCGATAAGCACTAAACAAATCGAACATGACCCGAACATAAACCAAACATGACACCATTAATTTAAACGAACTAAACATGAACACAAACAATAAGGCTCAAATCAACACGTGCCAAACTTGAACAAGTTAATAATAAAAGAACTCAAACATGAACACTCACATACTCGATTCGGTTCGGTTCGTTTGCAGCCCTATGCTAAATTTTATGTTCACTACCACCTACTATTTGAGGTAAAATTATTATGTGCGGATACGGATGCCGTCCAGAGGCGAATCATAATGCATCACGTCACTTTTTTGTTGTGTAACACAGTTGTGTATCGGGTGATGTGACGCATTCTTATTCGCCTCTGAATGGTCCAATATCCGCACAAAATAATTTCTCCTATTTGAGGGCCAACACATTCGTTTAACACATTCGTCTACTTGCACTTTCAGGAAAAGCTATGTTTTGTATTTAATAATTTGGCATATTAATTTTTGAAGGCAGTTTGTATCTGATGTTCAGTTACAACATGATGTTATTAAATTTATTATTTATTAAACTTAAGCATTATAAGAGCATCTCCAACCGAACGTCAAATGAGCGTATGACGTCGTTCGGTCGCTCCAGCCGAACGCCAAATCTTCCGCCATTTACTTGCGGGTGAACAGTGCGACGCTAATATTGACATTGCATTGTTCACCTACACTATTTTGCTCTCTCAACCAGAAAAACGCGTGAAAGGGAGAATGATCGTTACCTTCCCAGAAGCACATAAAATGACGTTCGATTGGAGCAGCACCACGGCATTTTAGAGTTTTGTTGTATTTTGCCGTGAAAAATGGAGTTCTCCGTTGGAGATGCCCTAAGGCGTTACAGGTTACACCATAACACTAAGGCTAAATCAGCAGCACATAATAAAAAAAAAAAAAAATCGAGTTGTGAGAAGAAAGAAAATGGAAGGGTAAGCATGAATAAATTTTATGTCTTATTTAAAATAAATTTATCGCTCTTATTAATATATATATATATATATATATATATATATATATATATATATATATATATATATATATATATATATATATATATATATATATATATATATATATATATATATATATATATATATATTTAGGCCATTTAAGGCAAACTCACACACACAACGCATACACATGGACTCTTAAGATGTTAGTGAAGGTTTAGTCGATTAACACTTTGGAGTAGACCCATAGGCAATTTGTTATGTGTAGAATTTAATGGTGTTGGTCAATCTAGTTATTTTGTTGTCTTGAACTTCAAAGCTTGTCATGTTCGCTAGGGGGTTCGGGGGTTTTACCCCTGCTTGCACCCGGAATTTTTTTTCCTGGACAAGGCCTCACTGCTGCGTACCCAAGCACCCCGATACTACATACCCGATGGCCTTGGCTCTATGCTCCCAAGCACCCCAATGCTTAACAACATAAAGCAAAGCACCGCAGCGGCCGAGATATAACGCTGCAACGGTGCAAGACAGAGGATTGAGTGGTGCAGCGCCCCAAACTAATGTCGCAATGCTCTGAGACGGACTGAATGATTTCTTTCTCGTTTTTCTGAAGAGTTGCATCCCTTGTGGTTATTTACTTGACTTTCTCTTTATAATTTTTATTTGGGCAAGTGTAAGAATGGTGTATGTGGAAGAGAAGCAAGGAGAGAGTGGGAGAGAAGAGAGATATGTACTTATTTCTCTCAATTTTCATAATGAATTTTCTTGTGTTATTTGACTCGGTGATTTTTTTCCCTATTTTGAATTTTTTTCTTGTCAAATCCATGTGTCCTTTACTTTTCGCTACTTCTACTTTCTTGCTTGTTTTATCATTTTAGTACTTACTCTCATCTTCCCCAACACAATTTCCAAAGAATATTAATGGGCTTTGATCATAAGCATACAAGATTTAAAGATCATTTAATCTTTTAATCTATGTCTAAAAAATTTTAACTATATTTCAAATGCTTGAGTTGAATTCATTTCTACTCAAATAGGAAGTGTTGTTTGGTACGTCTTATCCTCACATTTAAGTTTTGTTTGGTATTGCTTCTTTACTATTTTCTAAAGCAATTTTTCCGTAGAAAATTTTCTAATTCAAAAAATTTTATTCTAAAAAATTGTTTTAGAAATCACTAAGGAAATTGTCTCGCACAAAACCTTAGGTTGACTATAAAATGATTGAAATCAAAGCTAAGATATTTTGATAGCTCAATATCCTCTTTAGCCTTTTATGTTCAATTGAATCAATTCACCAAAGTAAAACTATTTAAAAGCTACTAATTGGAACTCTTTCCATGACATTTTTAAAACAGTTTAATTTTAGCTTAAGCAAGCGGCAACACATTGATTATAACCATTTGGAAAGTAGCCCTCTTAATTATTCTTGTTGTAGACTAGAGTATACGCGGTAATAGAGTTAGAAAATTCTAGTCTCAGCATTGTACGGATATCTAGCACACAAACAGGAGAGAAATAACACTATGATTTTTACGTGGAAAATCCTGGAAAGGGAAAAAACCACGGGGCCACGCCCAGTTGAAATAATTCCACTAGTGTTTGTTTGAGGTACAAGAGGCTGACTCGTCCTTAAAATTTAGGACGATCAGATTACAATGCTTCACTTTTGGATTGAAATCCAATTATAAACAAGTTATGTATTCGAGCCGAATTCAGAATCGCTTAAAATTTTGATGTCACTTGGAAATCAGGCAGAGTTCCGGCGTCACTTGGGCGTCGGGCAGAGTTCTAGCGTCACTTTGATGCTAGACAGAATTCCGACATCACTTGGGCAGAATTCTGGCATCACTCGGGCGTCCGACAGAATTTCAGCATCACTCGTGCGTTTGACAGAATTCTGACGTCACTGGGGCATCCGACATAATTCCAGCATCACTCGGGCGTCAGGCAGAACTTCAGCGATGATCGAGGAGGAGTTATTCCCTCATATCCTTCTCTTCTATTCTTCTTCTTTTCTTCCCCTATTCTTCTTGCTTGGATCCCCCCTCATGAGAAATGAAGGGTCTATTTATAGATATTCTGGAGTGACCTGACTTGTACATAGGTGAGAGATCAGGGATAAATAGGGAGTGGTCGGATGGACAGACGATATTGAATCCCTTGATCGTACACTGTTTGTCAGACATTTGAAGGTCTTAATGATGTCGGAATTTAGCGATCTTGGGCTCGTTGGGTTCTTCTCATCGAGCCGCTCGATTTGACTATAAGAATGTCATATTCAAAAATCGTTTGGTAACTCAAATTATGGTTTGAACTTTCCAATAGTGTTTTGGGTGCTTGATTTGGTCTCATTTGGACTTGGATTGAGTCGAATTTTGTGTCGTTGAGTTCGTATTTCCGAGACGCTCAATTTGACTGTAAGTTCGCTGAAATCGTAGTTCAAGTGATCCCGGATTTAATTTTTGAAATTTCGTGCTCGATTTTGCTTCGAGATTCGTTGCCGATCAAGATAATTTTTTGAGGATATATCAATTCTCTACTTCAACAAGCTCTTATCATTCAAGAAAATTTAATCCATTCTACCAAATTTAACATCATTTGGATTAAATAAAGAGGCAAATGTGTTTGGCTCTCTAAAGATGAGGATTATCTTAAGAAAAACTTCACAATTATGATTGAGAAAAGTTGCTTTTCATAAAAAAAAAAAAAAAATTTAAAAAAATAGTATTCAAATGAAATCATAAATTGTTATATATTCCAAACAGATCTCTAGTGTTGCATTAATATTAAGGCTTCATTTGGGACGACTTTTTTTACCGTTTCTTAAAGTGACTTTTTAATACAAAATTTTTATTTTTATACTAAAAAGTCATTATAAGAAGCAATAAAAAAATCATCCAAATGGTACTTAAATTAGCTCACCCTGACAAAATTTTAATAAAAATATAAAAATTCTTTTTTTTGAGTGTCGGATATTTTGGCCAATTAAGACAGATTTACACATCTTTTTTTTTTTTTTTGGCATTTAGGTCATTTAAGTCAAACTCACACGCACAACGCATACACAAAGACTCAAACCCAAGACCACTTAGTTGGAAGCATAAGCTTTCAACCAAAACGTCAAGGTGAGCTGTGTAACATATCTCATACATAAGACGCGAATTCAATACCTCTTAATTAATAACTTAAATTTTCAACTAATACATCAAGATGAACCGAGAAAAATAACAATTTCGAATCTATCCACGCCTAACGGCATATTCTCCTGCCGTCTCAGAGCTCACCCTCACTCTAGCGTTTGCCTTGATTCCTACCTACTTCGGCTAGTTCAATAATGTCCCTCTCCGCCGCATCTTTAAATACCAAACCGTGATACTTGGATGGCATCGACACAGCCACTTCTTTGCCGAGCTCTCCATTCCTTCTCGCGACCCGCCGTAGCTGCCAACTTCGCCGGCTTTATCTCTACGCCGACGTTCTCCCGCGTCTACGCCACCCGGTACATGGCTTCCGCTGCTGAGCCCTTCCTGAAGGTTCAGATCCAGCGCGACGATACTGTAAGTCACTCCTACTCCTTCCCATCCGGTCGCCCTTCAGGTGTTTGCTGGAATGCCGATTCGCCATCTTCGATTGATTTTCCTTTGTGAAACTTCGTATATCGCAAAGATTCGGCATTTTTTGGTTGGCTAGCTTCGATTTGATGTTCCTGTTTGTAAATATCTTTAATTTATTTGGTGAAATTTCGTATTTAGACCTTTGATGCGTATGTTGTTGGGAAAGAAAATGCACCGGGGATTGTGGTGGTTCAGGAGTGGTGGGGAGTTGATTTCGAGGTCAAGAACCATGCTCAGAAGATTGCGAATTTGGCTCCTGGTTACAGAGCTCTGATTCCTGAGTAAGCCCTCCGCCCTCTCTTCATCGACCATTAAACTGCGAACTTCACTTTAAGGGTAGGTTAGCATATTTATTGTCATTTGATGAAAGAGGATGTTGTTAGTTGTTACCCAGAATCTGTCAATGGCCTCTGATACCTATCTACTTGAAGCAACTTATCACTAATCGTACTTATTGCTAATGGGACCTTATATAGAATGATTATGTTAACTTAGGCTTTTTTTTTTTTTTGGTGTCAGTTTATACCGTGGAAAGGTTGGTCTTGACGTTGCTGAAGCACAGCATTTGATGGGTGGCTTGGACTGGCCAGGTGCAGTCAAGGATATTGGTGCTTCAGTTAAATGGCTCAAAGCCAATGGTTCACCCAAGGTAATATTGACTGTCTTTGTATTTTTTATCAACCATGTGATGAAGAATGATATAGATATTAGTCATATATTAATATTCCCTTCTTATTGGACTTGCATGCATTTCTTCTTAGTATGTCATAGTTTTGCCTTGCTCATTCTGTTCAGCTGATGCCAATTTGCTTAGGAGATGCTTGGTTGCAACTTGTAAGTGAGTGTTGTTTGTTTTCAAGTAAACTAAGTAAATGAATTTTGATTTATTCTATTTTTATTATCCTCTACTCCGTAAACCTAGTTGATTTTACTCTTTAAAACTATTTGGTGCCGCTATATGCAATTCATAGTAATCTTTAGAAGCCATTTGTAAGCAGTTAAGGCCTTATGGGATTAGAAACTCAAAAATATGCTTGGATTTTTGGGGTGGTATCAAGTTGATTTCGAGTGAGTCGGTCTCAACTTGAAATCCAAACTTTTGATTTTGACTCGAGCCGAATCTAGTTAAATTTGATCTATTTTGAGTGAATTCTAGAGCTATGTTGAGCCAGTCTCTTAATTAAAAAAAATCTTAAATGCAATTATTCTTATACATATACTTCTATTTCATTTTTTCATGAAGGTATCTCTAACATAAATGTGCATTTATGCATATATATGTGTGATTGAGCAAATCTTGAATATAATTTATAATGATGATGGGAGGCCCTTTTGATGGGATTAGTTAACAAAAATGCTTAGAAATATTTTGTTTATTATTTATGAAGTGATATGCAGTTTTTGCTATAAAGATAAGAGTTTTATAGGAGTATAGTTAAAGGAATACCAAGACTAGTCTTATTTGGATTAATTTGAGCTGATTTGTAAGCTCACTTTACGGAATGAATTTTTAGTGGGACAAATGGTTAAAAATGATAGGTGGATGATTAGATTCATATTATGATGTGAACTTATGATCTAGAGTGGATGATAGAGTTTTGTGAGGTTAAAGGCTTTGTAGTGGTATGAAGATCAAAGTTAGGTGCAAAGGTGCCTAGACAAGCTCGAGGGCTTTGAGCAATATTGGGTTAACTTTTTTTTTTAAGACTTGAGTTATGAATGGTTGATCTTAAAAGATGGATAGCCTATAGGCCAAGATGCTAAAGAGATTTAGAAGATTATAATAACAATAAAGATAAAAGAAAACTAACCAATCCCATCAAATTTGATCAAAGTAGGTCACCATGATGAGGACATCAAAGATCAACGGCTACGATCGTGTCTATTTATTTTCAAGTATTTTATTTGTTATTTGTACTTTTCCATTTCTACCCTCACTTGAGGGCCTTGCTTTATGTTGGCCCTAGGGGCAATTATGTCTTTTATGTTTCCTTCATGTAATTGGCTATTTAAGCCCTCTCCTTCCTCTTGGAAAGGATGATGATTTGAAATGAAATTCTTCTCTTTGTGTTCTCTTTGTGAGTTCATATTTTCTTGATCTCTTGGTGAGTTCAATTTTTCCTAGATCTCTGTGTGAGTTCGAGGGAAAGCCCAAGGTAAGGGCAAAAGCAATACCCGCCAGTCGTTGGAAGAGTCCTCGATTCGTGGTTAGATTTTTCTATCTTCTCGTTCGTGTTCACATTCATCTCCTTCCCCTCCACTACAAGAAATCCCTCTTCAATCCCATTGTCGCCGCCCCTTGGGAACCCTCCGCCGACCACCACCACACCCCGGCCGGCCACCTTGCCGGCGATGTCCCCTCACCCACCCGACCCTTCCCTTTACAACTTTAAATTTTGAAATTTGAAATTTCAAATTTTGAATTCTTTCCTAATTTGGAACTCCTCTTTAGGGAAGTCTTCATGATGAAATTCAATTCCAATTTAATTTAGATTGGAGTTATGAAATCTATTGCCACGTCATCATCCGAAATTGGAAGCCTTTTCCTTGAATTTCCTTCTCTCTCTCTTAGCATGCCGCCGGCCCCTTAGTGGGAATTAACCCCATTAATTGCTACTTAACTCTCCTCCCCAAATTTGAAATCAAATTGATTTCAAATTAATTTCCCACCCTTTCTATTCAAAATTCTGAAATTAATTTCAGAATTTGAGTTTAAAACCTCCTTCCCTCCTCTAATGAAACCGCCGGCCCCCATATTGGCTTCCCCCATTAATTCTTTCCATTAAGGGATTAAGTGCAATCAAAGTTTGGGATTCAAATTCCAAATTACTCCCTCCAAAACCACTTGAATCTGAAATTTATTTCAGTTCTCTAAAGTATTCCCTCTCCCTCTAGCTCACGGCTAAACCTCCCTCTCCCAAATCACTGGCGGCTCTCTTGCAATCTACTACCCAGCTGGGTGGACAAATCCGGGCTGCTGTCACCAGTCCAGGAAAGTCAAAATCAGCAAGGAAAGGGTCCAGGAAGGCCGCCCAACTGCTGCTCAGGAATTTCCCAAGTCTTCCAAGTGGTTTTCCCAAGTCTTCTACAATACAAACTGCTGTCCCTGAGGTCACAGCAGCTGTCCAGAGATTCCAGCAGCAGTTTGCTGCTGCCCCAGCTACTCCGGGAGCAACCATCAATGGCCCGACGACTGGGAATCGTTCTCCCATGTTGAAGACTCGCTGAACAAGAAGGTGTTCGTGGATTGTGGTTGTCCAAGTCATCCAAGAAGCTGTCAAGCCCCACCTACTTCCGATCCAACCAACAAAGCACCACCGGAACCTTGTATTACCTCATTCCTTGGGTGAAACTCTTTCCCTAATGCTCTTATCTTCCTAGTCTACTTTTCGTTTATGGTTATTAATGGATTCATAAAGATCATGTCAATCACTCGCCGCTAAAGCCTAGTAATTGGAAGAGTAGTGTGAGGGATCTTTCATAGCCTAAATCTTATTGTTAGTATTGGAATTTCTTGTTGAAACCACTCATGTATGCAAAGTAAGATTGAGTTGACTATTTAATGATCTCAACCCCTCGCATGTGTTTAGACCTAAGCTATTTTATCACCTTACTATTTTTATGTTGTCGTTTATCATCAAGAGGAAGCTTATAACTATTGTGCTTTAACATTTAAGCGTGCTAACTTCCTTAATCCAATCATCAGTGCATGTTCGTTCTACATCATCTTGGTATCAGAGCATGGCTAGCATGCTTTGTTTGTGCTAGATGCATCCTAGGAGTCTAGTTTACATTGCCATTCATCAATCACATGCAAAACATCATCTAGGTATTATTATTCACTGTTTTACTTTACTGTCCATCAAATTTCTGCATGCCATTTGCATTGTAATCAAGCATATTTAGCTACCTAAGTGTTATGTTGGTCACTTTCCACCCACCACTTCACCAAAGTCACCTGCTACACTTAAAATCATTGCTGTCCAGAACTTTTCCTGCACTATTTAGTGACTTTTAGGTGCCATTAAACCTTTGTTAAGTTGCTTCCCACACTCTACCACCCACTCGAAACACTTAGACAACTTACACCTTTGTGCTAGGTTGCTGTCCACAGCATTCCAGCAGCATATAGAGGCCTTAGGACCATCTTACCCTTGTGTTTAGGTGCTGCCCATATCCCAAAATCCATCCTATTCACCTAAACTTCTTCACCAACTGTTCTGATTTGCTGTCTAAACGTTTACTGCACCTAATAGTGAGTCTAAGTGAACCTAACTTGGTTTCTAAGTGATGTCTCATACGCCCTTTCTTCTTTAAACTTCACTTAGCAGATTCAGATGGACTCGATAGATTTTCAGAAAAGGTTAGACGACCTAGTTAGTCTTGTAGGCTCTCTAACTCAAACCACAAAGGAGGCACATGTTGACTCTCCCCACTCTAGGTATGTTCCCCATTCGCTCAGTCATGCGAGTCGGAAGATGCCCCACTATGCTTATCAACCTAGACCTGAGACTAATCCTCAACGACCTCACCTAGAGTCACCTTACCAGTTGCCCACCTTTGATGGCTCCTCGGACCCTTACTACTTTAGGGAATGGGCTAGACAATTAGATGACTATTTTGATTCATGTCATACCCTTGAATCCCACCAGCTTAGCCTCGCTAAAGATCACCTCAAAGGTCGAGCTCTTCAATTTTGGATGAAATTGGAAGATCATAGAGAGTCTCGCGGTGAATACCTTACTTGGAAAGACATGAGAAGAGAACTTAATTTGAAATACCAGCCCTCTACTAGTGGCCGTCATCTAGAGCATCACCCTACCTCTTTTGTTGGGACAAGTCGTGGACATTACTATGGTCGAGACCACCCACCCATCAGTAACATCAGGGTTGCTGCCCCACCCTGTAGGTCTTCACCTATCCATGATGGCCGACCCTCTATTGGGCTTTCTGTTGGTTCGATCCCACTTAACTTCCCACTTGGACCGATTTCTGGCCATACCCGTCAACCTTTAGCCGCCCCAATCCTTGACCTTGAAAGTGTAACTTTAATAGAAAAATGCTTTAAAAAGAAAAGGTCCCCTAAACCTGAAGCTGAGTGCATCCATTACGTGGATGCTAATGATATCAATGATAATGAAGCATTCTTTGAGGATGAGATTGAAGTGATTACATTAGACTCCCTACATGAGGTAAATCCTAAGTTAGGAGATCTAGAATCCTCAAATTTTGATATCTTATCCCATCCTGATCCTAATCTCATAATGGATATCCCTTTGGATAAGGTATGCCGGGAAGATATTAATTTGATCTCGAACGACACTGATCTGACCTTGAACCCTGTGGAATTAAATTTGGGAGATCTAGATTTAGTTGTAATACCTACTGAGATGACTCCGGATAATTCTGATCTAATTCTAGAAAATTCTGATGGCGACTTAGAAAATCTCGAGTTGGAAGTAAGTCAATCAAATTTATCACCTGATGTAAGTGAAACGGAACCCATGGATCTTAGGGTTGCAACCAAACCTGAGTCTATTTCGGAAGACAGTACTTTGAGTCTGAAAGTTTTTAAGCCTGATTTGGACAACGAGCCCCCTCTTGTTTCATTAGAGTCTAACTTTAGAGCTGCTCAATTGGATTTATATTTGGCCGAGTGTGTCATTCCTGATTCTTACATTTTGCCCATTATGACCTCGTCCTACCAGGATAAGAACCACTTCTATCCTAGTTGGATGAATTTATTAGATAATACTACCCCCACTAGGAGACTGCTGTCGACCCTAACTGAAACCACCTATAGAAGTGCCCTGGTAGCTAAGAGTGTCTTCATTTCTCCCCCTACACCAGTTCCCTTAGACCGAACACTTTAAAACCCCTCTTTTTGTGACTCATCCACTTTGTCTGGCTATATGTTCGCGTGAGTTAGTATGTTGTTGTGTGTGTTTTGTAGCCTATTGTCTTCCAAAATCTTCTTTGTTTAAAATGTGTGTGTGAATCCATATTTCATTCATCTTGCATATCGAATCCCTTGCACCACTTCATGTTCATCTTGTTGAGTCTTGAAATTTTAGACATGAATTTAGCACATGCCGCATTTACATTACATCTGCATAACTTTCTTAAGAAAATTGCACGCTTAACTGAAGAGAGCAATAATAAGTATAAACTTCATACTGATTATAAACGACAATTTAAATCTATTAAGATTGGTAACTTAGTAATGATGCGGATTCGTCCGGAAATCACATGCTAGAAGTGCGGGAACATTTAGAATAGTCAATAAAGTCTATAACAACGCTTGCGTGGTGGATCTGCTTGCAGAGTTCAACATTCATTCCTTTTCTAACATAAAAGATTTAGTAGACTTTGAAGGTCCGGAGATAAACCCCAAATCCACTTCAAATTAAGCCTTGTGTGACCCCACCTTGTGAGAACCCCAAAACCTACCTCCACTCCCAAAATTATTCCCAAAATTCTTATAGCGGAGAAGGTTGACATGATTCCTAGTGATGATATTATTTCCACAAAAGAGGGTGGACGAAGAAGATATTTGACTAGGTGAAGAGGTAAACCAAAGTCAAAGGATACATGATCAGAGTGCAAGGTGATACAGCTGATCGATTCAGATACACGAGAGTTCTTGAGACATCCACTCGACGGAGTCGAGTTTTCTCCCACCTGGGGAGAATGATGAGGACATCAAAGATCAACGGCTACGATCGTGTCTATTTATTTTCAAGTATTTTATTTGTTATTTGTACTTTTCCATTTCTACCCTCACTTGAGGGCCTTGCTTTATGTTGGCCCTAGGGGCAATTATGTCTTTTATGTTTCCTTCATGTAATTGGCTATTTAAGCCCTCTCCTTCCTCTTGGAAAGGATGATGATTTGAAATGAAATTCTTCTCTTTGTGTTCTCTTTGTGAGTTCATATTTTCTTGATCTCTTGGTGAGTTCAATTTTTCCTAGATCTCTGTGTGAGTTCGAGGGAAAGCCCAAGGTAAGGGCAAAAGCAATACCCGCCAGTCGTTGGAAGAGTTCTCGATTCGTGGTTAGATTTTTCTATCTTCTCGTTCGTGTTCACATTCATCTCCTTCCCCTCCACTACAAGAAATCCCTCTTCAATCCCATTGTCGCCGCCCCTTGGGAACCCTCCGCCGACCACCACCACACCCCGGCCGGCCACCTTGCCGGCGATGTCCCCTCACCCACCCGACCCTTCCCTTTACAACTTTAAATTTTGAAATTTGAAATTTCAAATTTTGAATTCTTTCCTAATTTGGAACTCCTCTTTAGGGAAGTCTTCATGATGAAATTCAATTCCAATTTAATTTAGATTGGAGTTATGAAATCTATTGCCACGTCATCATCCGAAATTGGAAGCCTTTTCCTTGAATTTCCTTCTCTCTCTTAGCATGCCGCCGGCCCCTTAGTGGGAATTAACCCCATTAATTGCTACTTAACTCTCCTCCCCAAATTTGAAATCAAATTGATTTCAAATTAATTTCCCACCCTTTCTATTCAAAATTCTGAAATTAATTTCAGAATTTGAGTTTAAAACCTCCTTCCCTCCTCTAATGAAACCGCCGGCCCCCATATTGGCTTCCCCCATTAATTCTTTCCATTAAGGGATTAAGTGCAATCAAAGTTTGGGATTCAAATTCCAAATTACTCCCTCCAAAACCACTTGAATCTGAAATTTATTTCAGTTCTCTAAAGTATTCCCTCTCCCTCTAGCTCACGGCTAAACCTCCCTCTCCCAAATCACTGGCGGCTCTCTTGCAATCTACTACCCAGCTGGGTGGACAAATCCGGGCTGCTGTCACCAGTCCAGGAAAGTCAAAATCAGCAAGGAAAGGGTCCAGGAAGGCCGCCCAACTGCTGCTCAGGAATTTCCCAAGTCTTCCAAGTGGTTTTCCCAAGTCTTCTACAATACAAACTGCTGTCCCTGAGGTCACAGCAGCTGTCCAGAGATTCCAGCAGCAGTTTGCTGCTGCCCCAGCTACTCCGGGAGCAACCATCAATGGCCCGACGACTGGGAATCGTTCTCCCATGTTGAAGACTCGCTGAACAAGAAGGTGTTCGTGGATTGTGGTTGTCCAAGTCATCCAAGAAGCTGTCAAGCCCCACCTACTTCCGATCCAACCAACAAAGCACCACCGGAACCTTGTATTACCTCATTCCTTGGGTGAAACTCTTTCCCTAATGCTCTTATCTTCCTAGTCTACTTTTCGTTTATGGTTATTAATGGATTCATAAAGATCATGTCAATCACTCGCCGCTAAAGCCTAGTAATTGGAAGAGTAGTGTGAGGGATCTTTCATAGCCTAAATCTTATTGTTAGTATTGGAATTTCTTGTTGAAACCACTCATGTATGCAAAGTAAGATTGAGTTGACTATTTAATGATCTCAACCCCTCGCATGTGTTTAGACCTAAGCTATTTTATCACCTTACTATTTTTATGTTGTCGTTTATCATCAAGAGGAAGCTTATAACTATTGTGCTTTAACATTTAAGCGTGCTAACTTCCTTAATCCAATCATCAGTGCATGTTCGTTCTACATCACACCAAGCACTAATCAAGCGAGAATAACTTTTTCAAAAGTTTTATTATCATTCAATGCTAAAATTTCTCATTACATACCAACACTATTTACAAAGTTAAGATGGCTATCATAATTCAAAAATAATGAAATTTTTTTTGTGGGAAAGAGAGTAGGTGGGCATTAATGGAGGAAGGTGCTAACCACTTTTATTAATTCATATTCTCTCTATTAAATGGGTAATAGATATATGTTTCTGAAGAAAATTCAAACCTTCTAGTTGTTAAATATGATATTTAAATATTAAAACTCTTAACGAATTATTTCTTCATGAGTGAGCTCTTGTAATGGGCCTTGATTTGGCTCTTGCTTTAGCATTTTCTTGGGTTATGATTTAGGCTCTTGTTATTGGACCCTTAGCCTCATATTTTTTATTCAATTGATGTGCTATATCAATTACTAAACTCATTTGGATTAGTGATTATAAATCCATTAATTATGTAATTAGGCTATATTCAGATAATTGCAAATTTATTTAGTAAAAACTATTGTAAATGATAACAAATCTTGAATGTCATGTGGTAGCAAGGAATGAGGGATTAATTATGCAATAATTGAATATTTAATTTATCTGCAGGCCTCATTATTATGCTATGGATTAATAAAGTATTAATAAAAGGCCTATTTATGGGTTAAGTAAATACTTAAAAAAATAATAATTTGGTTATATGCAAAATTCATGTATTAATTAATGTGATGGTTTCATTATTAAACTATAAATCAATTTAGATTAATTATTTTAAATAATTACATTATATTCGAATTAAAAGTACAATTTTTTAAAATTAAAAAAGCATTGCATGCGCTTAGAACACGTGCATTTTACTTGTTAATCAAAGGTGCTCATGACATATTGATTGGGGGATTAATTAATTAAACATTAGTTAAGCTGCATGATTAAGCATCAATTAAGGGATTAATTTCATCTAATTGTATGATTTTTATGCTATGATTAATCAAGCACTACTTAAGAATGCTTTTATCTTAGGAACTCATGAACCATTGATTAGGAGGCTAACTAACCAATCACTAGTTAATTAGTAAGGGAGATTGCTTATATTAGTTAAACACAAAGTAATGAATAAATATTGAGAATTAATCAGGGGAAGATTAGATAATTATAAACAGTAATTATGGCATCATTACGCTTGATGATTAATTAGTAATAATTGTATTTACTTGTTCATCCACTTTTTTAATGTCTGAATCCATTGCAATGTAGACAAATCGGCAACAAAAATGGAAGATGAACCAATAATAAGGAGCAAAATTAAAAGCAGAAAGAACTAGAATTGAGGAAAAATTGTTTGGTTGAATCATTGTCTTTCTTTTGATGGAAGATTATATGCATTAATTAAGCTATTAATTAAGCCAAAACCTCAATAGTGATTAATTTACTATTCAAGATATTAACTAAATTCTTAGTAAGTTCAGTCTAAATGTAATATTGTTAAGAACTAATTAAGTACTTATCAAGGGACTTGTTAAGGTATTAACTCATAGCTATTAAAGAACGTAATTTTTTGTTTTTTTGTTTTTTATTTAATAATAATATATTTCTCTAGATTTTGCACAATTTGTTTCCGATTAGATAATGAGTTACTTTGTTGGAGGGTGCAAAAGATGCATCAATTAAATTTTTAGATGAACTTAATATAGAAATATTAGAAAGGAGTTGATTAAACTTAACATGGCTACGTGATGAGCACTAGACTTCTGTAAGAGAGTTAGCTCCTTGTTTAACACTCATTTGGAATGAATTTTGGCGGCTCATAAAGTCTATTGCAAAATAGGAAATGAGGTTTTTACGCATGAGCATTTGTGAAGATTTATTCTCATTTAGAAACAACATTCTTTAGATCATAGATCCCGGATTCTTGTTGCTCTGCCATGTTTTGTACTATGATACATAGATAATGAAGTAGGTAGTCCATTCCTGAAATGATAGTATCTTTCCCCTTTTCCCTTTTTATTTTCATATGATTTGACTTTTTAATGCTAAACAACCATAATGCAGCTACACCATTGTACATGTGGAATTGTGATAGGAAATACTTGAGTTCGCAAGTAATCCTATTGGATTTACTTGAGTTCGCAAGCAACCCTAACAATAATTGGTTCAAAACAGCGATAAAAACAAGAAAAAATTGGACAAATCAATCTAGAAAAGATAGATTGCAATAGTGGAAACAAAGCGAAACAAAACTCAAAGCAAGATACAATTGATCCTCAATTTGAGAGGAGGATCGTCTCTCCCAAATCTCTAGATAAGAGAGTCTAGAGCCCAAGTCGCCAAGAAACCCTAATTCAAATCAATCAAAACATCATCTCTCCTAATCTTCTCATGCTCTTTAATACAAAAGCTTTCCTAATCTAATTTCCCTCCCAAGCCCTAGCCGCCCCCTCCTTTTCAATTTGAATTCAAGTAGACACGTGGGGCCCACTCTTTGGGCGGACAAGAGCAGGGGAGGCGGACTGTTTCCGCCTCCTGTAGAAAAGGACTAGGCCGGTTCAGGGTGAACCGGCCTATCAAATAGTTATTTAGGTTTCGTTTGGGATGGCTTTCTTACTGCTTTTAAAACAGCTTTCTAGTTAAAAAATTAATTTTTTTTTACTAGAAAGTTGCTTTAAGACGCAATAAGAAAGCTGTCCCAAACGAAGCCTTAGTCTGCCCACCAAACGTGTTGCTTCAAAGTGCAAAAACATGCATGTAAGGATTCCACTTCTATATTGATTTATTGTGGAAATGCCTTCTATGTTATTAAGAGAGCATTTTATCATGGTAATGGCATTAATTGAATCATTTATAATCTTGTATTTTTCTTGCGATATAGGATAGATTATGCACGTACCCAGCAACATAATTATTGTTTAGTTTGAGTCCATTTTTGTCTGTTTTCAGATGAGACGGATTTTTTTATATTTTGTTCCCTTAGTTACTGATGCTTGCAGCCTACATATATTGACAATTTCTATGACGTTTCTTTCTGAATGCTTTAGTTGTATTCTCTCTTTTTTTTTTTTTTTTTGGCAAAACTAAAATGATTACTGATTTATTTATATGTTTTGCCATTATTCATCTCTTGTTTGATTGATTATCCTGAAGGGAGCTTGCTTTGGAACTTCTTTACAATAATGATTAGTTCATGCTGCTCATGTGAAGTCAAACATACTTGTCTGATTTATTTGTTCAGGTTGGTGTAACTGGATTCTGCATGGGAGGTGCCCTATCCATTGCCAGTGCTGTTTTAGTTCCTGAAGTTGATGCAGCTGTGGGTTTCTATGGTGCACCTTCTGCAGAACTTGCAGATGCTGCAAAGGCAAAGGCACCCGTGCAAGCTCACTTTGGAGAACTTGATTCCTTTGTTGGTTTCTCAGATGTTACAGTAAGATCATCCTTTAACTCGAGAACTCTACATCTTTCTATATCCAAATTTTAATTTTTTTTCCTTTGCACTATTAATCATATAACATGACAGGGCTTTGTTCTCGGGGCTAGAAACTAGTTTGTAAAATCTTGAGTGGATATTACAGAATAATTCATTGCTTTGTCATGCATATATTTCAAAGAATTGGCATCTAAATTGATGCATTAGTTGTCACCAGAAAAAAAAGGTTTACTTTATCTCTAATTTTGCTCATCATACAACGAACGTTATTTACTATGTTGATTTAGAAAACTAGATTCATGGAGTGAATCTACTTATAAAAAAAGGTTGTTTGATTTGAAGATCTATAATAGGCTGAGTTTGATTCATATATTCTGTGATGATCTTAGGAATTCTCACTCTTCCTTAATGAAGGGTTAGATTCATGTATGTTTTATTGTCATACATCGACATTTTCTCATTAATATATTCATGCATTCTTAATGAAGTCATCTACTTGTAAAATCCACCCTTCATTCTCTCCCTTTATGAACTAGATTCATGGAGTGAATCTACTTCTAAAAAAAGATTCCTTAGTTTGGATATCTATAATAGACTTAGTTTGATTCATATATTCAATGATGATCTTAGGAATTCTCACTCTTCTTTCATGAAAGGTAGAAGAAAACTTTGCTAATTTGAAATCCTAAAAATCCAAATTGTATTACAATTGATCTTTTCCATGTTTTTTTTTTCTTCTCTTGACTTAAAATGTCAAACTCTCTTCCCCAAGTGCACGCCAATATATTTGGAAGGGTTTTCCCATTACCAACCATTTTACTCTCCCAACATGGATCATTTTTATTGGCTTGTCATTATTCCATATAAGAATTACTTGGGAACAAGAAAATGACGAGATAAACATATAATCGAAAAAGATTACAATTGGTTTGTTTGGTTAGGACTAAATTGGAATTTTACAAACTGAGAGTGAGAGCAACCGAGATACCCAAGAGAGAAGAATAAGGACCTCTCTTGCACAAAGAATCAAATTTTCTTGAATACCTCGATATGCGTGGTAGCTCTTTCAAGGAATCTTTTTTCAAACCTCACAATATATCATATTAACAATAAAGAGTTATTCAATAAGAATCATAGGATAATGACCAAAAAACAACAAGGGAAAGCTTCTCAGCACTTGTAAGATAAGGACATCACTACAAATAACCAAAAATTTCTTTAGTGCAAGCGTAGTTATTTGATTAAATTTCTTGATTTTCGGTTATTTGATAACTATTTATTTAGCTATAATAATTTTGGATTTGTGATTTAGAATTTCTTAGCTAGGGTTTCTAATGTGAATCTTAAATTTGTAGGAAATCATGTAACAAGCACTTTAAAACTCTTAGGACAAACTACTAATCTAAAATAATTATTGATTATCATAATTAAAATCGATAACATTAGAAATAATTTTGAACGAAAAGACTAATGTCTTCTATTAGAAATGATCAATGAGATTTAGGATCAAAATTCCACTAACTCAGCAAAAATCCAAATTTTAGCTAACATAGCTAAATACAATATCACTTTCAAACCAATAATTATTGAAAATGGAAGTGGAGAAACTAATGTTGAGAATCAGTGTCAAGAAAACCATGCATTCGAAATAAATCCAAATTTCAGTAAATCTAACTTAATACAATCTCACTTTCAAACCAATAATGAAAATGATGAAAAAGAAAAAGTAAATGAAAAATAAATAAGATATGAAAGAATTCAGTAAAAAAGCAACCTTCAAGCTTATTCAGAAGATATATCCACTTTTAGAATTCTTCAAAGCACTCATTAATTAATGAGTTGATTCTTGGAAATAGGTGGAATTGTACTTCCAACTTGAATTTACATTTAGGTAGAAATTAGGAGAAATCACAAAGTAATAGATAAGTTGCAAAACAAGAAATAGTCCTAAAATAAAGAACTCAAGGCTCAACCTTCATAATTTAATTGTTCTTGGTTAATTAGCTTCAGAGTAGCTTTTCCATTGCCAATTTTCATGAGGTCTCATCGATCAATTTTTCCACAGGCTGCAAAGCAATTGGAAGAGAAGCTGAAAGCTTCTGGTGTGCCCTCTGAAGTCTACATCTATCCTGGAGTTGGGCATGCTTTCCTGAACGATTCTCCTGAGGGAAAACAGAGGAGGAAGGATATGGGATTGAATGATGATGATCCAGCAGCTATAGAACTGGCTTGGTCTCGCTTCAGCTCTTGGATGAACAAATACCTTTCGTCTTAAGTACCTTTTTTTGTTCACAATTAAGGGTTCGTTTGGGACAACTTTCTTATTGCTTTTTAAAGCAACTTTTTAGTATAAAAATTTTAATTTTTATATTAAAAAGATGTTTAAAGAAGCAGTAAATAAACCGTCCCAAACAAAACCTTATCTGTTGCTTTGCATCTGCTACTGTCTTCGAGTTGATGAGAGTGTCTGGTAGTATTTGGAGGTGCTTTGTGTAGGACTTTATTAAGTGCCAGTTTGTGTGAAATGAATTTTCTTTGGCTTATATTATGATTGCTCCCTATGGAAGTCTTTTGGAGGTTGTATGACTATCATGTTGTGTGCTGAATCTTAAGGATATGAGGAGAATAAGCTACACTCAATGCTATCACTCTTTAATGAATATTTGGTGTGTAGATGAACTTTGGCTACGTTTGGGACTACTTTTTTACTGCTTCTTAAAGCAGTTTTTTAGTACAAAAATTTTAAGAAGCAGTTTCTTAGTACAAAAATTAAAATTTTTGTACTAACAAGCTGCTTTAAGAAGTAATAAGAAAGCCATCTCAAATAAAGCCTTAATCTTAGCCTAAAAGTTTAATTTTATAAGTGAAGATCTATCATTTAATGTTTTTAAATGAGGATATGATTAAATTTAATGATATAAGTTAAGGCAAATGATGATTGATTTTCAAATTATTTATTTAATGAGCATTATAGAAATCATTTAATTTTACTGATGTTGATAAGATTCATCATTTGTGCTAGTTAGTTTAGTTGATAAATTTTATAAATTTCTTATCAAGATTCTATAATAAAATATCACTTATATTAAATTTTTATTTTAACACTAAGAAAAAAATTCATCAACTTGAGATCTTAGGTTTTGTTTTAAATAACTTTCTTATTATTTTTTTAAGACATTTTTAATAAAAAACTAAAAATTTTATATTAAAAATTTACTAAGACCGTCTCAAACTAAACCTTAATCCATCATAATTAAGCCCTTAGTCACCCAACAGCTTTTCACTTCAAAAGAGATTACCACAAACCAACATAAATGACTTCCTCTGCCCTTTATAACCATCTTAATTACCAATCCAATGGTACAATTTAATGTTGATCATTGGCATAATCTTCATATAATTGTAAATTTTATAATCACTTTTAATGTTTATCCAAATTCTATATTGGAAAGTATTTATGTTTGAGACAATTTTTTTACTGTTTATTAAAATTATTTTTTAATACAAAAATTAAATTTTCTCTACTAAAAAACTGCCATAAGAATCAATAAATGAAACCTTAATTTGCGGCCAGAAGAAAAGTTTTGCAACATCATAAAATCATATCTAAAATCCAAACCAAGGACAATAGTACAATACACTTGTTTATAAAGTTACATAGGGCAAATCACAGTTGTTTATAAAGTTAACCAACATAGTGAATGAGAACTCATTTAATTTACACGACAAAAGGGATAAAATGCAAGCAATGGCTAACCCAGAAGGCTCATCAGTAGCCTGATTCTTCTTAGGCTTCATTTAGGACGGCTTTCTTTCCGCTTCTTAAATCAACTTTTTAATATAAAAATTAAAATTTTTGTACTAAAAAGCTACTTTAAAAAGTGACAAGAAAGCCGTCCCAAAAACCTTAATCATCATCTTCAAGGACACTGCGGCGTCGTTGAATCTGAAGACGGAAATAAGATAGAAATTCAGCAATCAAAACTCTTTCCTGTAGTGAAAATTAGGGAGGTGCAAGATCGATACTAACAGTGATTTTGGTCTGTTTGGTGGTTTGGGTATTAATCTGCTCGAGAATTGAGATCAGCCTTTCCTCCGATACCTATTACAGAACAAGAAAGACATAAGAAATTATTATTTCCCAATGCAGTAAGAGGAAAACATGGAAGATTTTTACCTTCTCACTAATCTGACCCGTTTGAGCTGCTCTAAGGATAACGTCTTCCACACCCCTCGCCTTGTCAGGTTTCACTAATGCGATTCTGGCAACTGTTCATACATAAAACATATGAAACTTATTTGCCGAGAACTATTGATGGCTTACTAAAACTAAAAATAGTATAGGTATGTAGCAATATAATCAGTAAGCATGCAATGTGACATTCAAGTAATGTGAACCTGCATGACAGTGTCAACTTCGACAAAGTAAAGGCTACATAAAGATTATGGGTTCGTTTGGGACGACTTTCTTAAAGCAGTTTTCTTGAAGTATAAAAATTCAAGAAAGCTACTTTAAGAAGCAGTAAAAAAGTCATCTCAAACGAAGACTAAGGCTTCATTTGAGACGGCTTTCTTATTGCTTTATGAATCAGTTTTTAGTATAAATTTTTTTTAAATTTTGTATTAGAAAATTGTTTCAAGCAGCAATAAGAAAGCCGTCCCAAATGAAACCTAAGAGTTTCAACCTGAACATGGATGTGGATCAATATTACTGACAATAAAGCAGATCTCCAATCCATATCACTTTTGATCAGACAAATTGAGAAGAAAGGTTAGCATAAGCATGTCAGAACTAGCATGGTTTAAATACAAGTTAAAATTGTATAAGGGGGGGGGGGGGGGGGAGGGTACGATAGATGTTACAGGGTGCAAGTGTTCAAAAACAGAAAGCGGGTATCCCTTGTGAAGAATCAAATATGAAGGAGAATGGAAAGAATTCGTTGGAAAGATGGGAGATCTTTTCAAACTTTGAAATTCTATTTGTTAAAATACTATAACTTCTCTATAATAGATGCTAACTAAAAAAGAAAGAAAACAACACTTGAGAAGAATCCAATCGCAATGTGCAAGGAGAGAAATGCATCTGAAAATGGAGCTTTCTTTCAAAATATAAAGATTTATATTGACTAAAATTTTACATAATTTAAAAAGAGGGCAATCATGGTCCCCAAATGTGAATTCATGTTTATAGGTTGAGTTTGGGTGTCAATGAGCGTGGAAACAAATAAATCTAAAAATATAGCTTTCTTCAAAATCTAAAGATTCTTGGTCCCCAAATGTCAATTCATTTTGGGTATGACCCAGACCTAACCAATTATCAAACGGGTCAAAAATCTTAACCCAAACTCCATTCGACCAAGTCCAACTTGATCCGGCCTAAGAATTTGCTTGGATCAAGCCGGGTAAGTGTCACCCAACTTGAAAACAAATAACATATTTGAACTCAACATGACCCAAACTCAACACTGTAAGAAAATGAACATATAATTTGACATATCTATGCCAACATTCTCACCAAAAATAAGAGAGATTATCATGTGCATATATATTACACAAGCAGATCTACATGTGGATAAGGCATGTACAAGTTGTATTCTTGAAAAGTGCATGTTGCATTCATTCACAAATAAAGGGCAAAAGCACAACCATCCATATAAAAAACTACCAATATCTTCATTTAGCAAAACAAAAAAAAACAAAAAAAATCAGAAGAAAGATTGTTGTCATGACCATTTTTCCATATAAAATTATAATCTATTGCAAAATGAGTATAAAAATGGGCCACCTTGTTTGAAATCTGTGCACGTGATGGAATATAACTTGGTTGAAATCCTTGAGAAAGCCAATGTCAATTGCCTCTTTGGCTTATCTCTTCCATGTTTCATCAGCCATATTGCTCCTAAGATAGTCAACCACACTTTTATTATATCCCTCTATAATTATGTAAAACCCGAAAATCCTACTTTAAGCATTGCACGCTTTTTAAAGAACCGCGACGAGAATTTAGTGGAATTTTCAAGGTTAACAAAATGTAACGGAATTAATTTTAGAAAATCCCTTGCGAAATTCTGATCGTTTTGGTATATAGAACTTGTACCTAATTTTGCATAATTTTAGAGTTATTAATTTTAGAAGTCTCTAAATGCCAACTTTGCCCCTAGGTTTTTCTTAAGCCGAATTTACTTAAGTAAGGGTAATATGGTCATTTAGCAAAACCTAAATTCCCTTAATAGGCTTAACCGAGCCCTTCTCTTCCCCCATTCACGCGAACCGAGCGGAAACGAGAGAAGAGAGGCGGACGGGCGGACGGTGCGGGCTTCCGCGAGGGTGACTCCGGCGACAATTTTCCGGCAAGAGCTTTAGGTCAAATCGAAGAGGGCGACGAGAGGATTACTCCGGTATGTTTATTTTCAAGCGAAACTTCCTAGATCTCTAGATATTTGGAAAAGAATTTTCTAGGGTTTTGTAAGATTTTCGTTTTCTTTCGTAATTTCTTTACAAGAACTCTAAGGAAGGATTAAAGGAATGTTTTAGCAATGAAAATGAAGTAATTTTGAGGAATTTTTAGAAGATTTAGAAAGTATGATTTTTGACCTAAATCTTAATTTCGTAAGAATCCTTTACGAAAATGATTTTTAAGGGTTTAAGAAACGTTTTTAAAGCATAAAATTTGTCTTTTTATAAAAAGTTAGTTTTCTTGTAATTTTCATTAATTTTAATCCGAAAATATTATTATAATTATGTAATTATGTTAAGGACCAATTTTGAAACTATGATTTGATGAAATTGAAGGTTTATAAATTTTTAAAAATTAGGTATTTATTAAATCCGAAAATTTATGTTAATTTAATTAATTATCTTTTTAATGTCGTAAGGAATGGTTAAGGGAAAATGTCGGGTTTAGCAATTAGACTTAGGAAATTTGATTTCAAATTGACACGTTTACTTTATAAACTTTTAGGTGGTGATCATTAAGGTGTGAAGTGAAAGACTTTGTCGAAGTGACGTACCGTATTTGCTTTGAGGTAGGTGTTCAGAACCAGTTAAATTTATAAGTGCTTCAAATTTCTTATTGCTAAATGAAATTTCATGTCTTTAATATTTTACTGTTAATTAATGTTTTACATTCTTTGATCCTATAAGTTTATGTCTTTATATTTTTGCATTAACTATTGAAAAGCATATGAATCATATGAAAGACATTTAAGCATGAAAATAATAAGGCTTATGAAAGGAGATTAAATGAAAATGAAAAGTTTTAAAGAAATCAATTTTCATGTGCATGTTGATCCGGAAGTGCCCAACAAATGGTAATGGGGCTTGTAAAAGCCAAATGGTAAAGGGGTTTACAAAAGCCAAATGGTAATAGGGCTTGTAAAAGTCAAATGGTAAAGGAAATGGCCACAATTTTGACTGCGTACCTGATCAGTACGAAAAAGGGGACTTCCGGGACGGATGATACATTTAGCATATTCATATTGCACTTTGCATTGTATATGAAAAAGAATGAAAGAAAAGAAATATTTATGAAAAAAGAAAAATGACATTATTTGATGAATTGCTTAATGAATTAGTTTCTATTTGAAAATGTTTTTTTTATGCATCTTATGAAATTTAACTGTATTATGAATTACCTGCTGAGCGTTAGCTCATTCCTCGTTTTGGAAATATTTTTCAGGAGAAAAGTAATGGCTGCACGACGACCTTATACTTATCGTCGTAGGGGACCTCAGGAGGATGAAAAAAGGTTCCTTTTTGTGTTTTCAGTTTGAGTCTTTGTATTTGTTTCAGTGTAGTTCGTGAGTTTGAGGTTTATGTAATTGTGAAAGTTTATGTTATGATGATGAATTTGAAAGTTTTATTGGTTATGAGACAGTTGATCACTTTATAACATTTGAGTTTGAAGTTTATTAGTGGCTCTTTCATGTATTTTGGGATGATATTTATGTTCTAACCTTAATTTTTAAATGAAAAATATGTTATGTATTATGCTCTTCCGTACGATCGTCTGTTTTCCGCCCCGATATAATCAGGCTAGCCGGGCCGGGTCGTGACAAGAGTGGTATCAGAGCAAAGGTTTAATACTGATCAATGAAAGAGCCTATAGGATGATTGATTTAGTCTTAGAATATGTAGGAAGTGTAATTTTATGATTATGTGTGACTTATGATTGATGTGTTTTATCTCAGAAGTATGGACCCTGAGCAGAATGCCACTGATGGCATTAATATGGAGGAAGGGAGGGAGCTACCAGAAGTAGCTGAACCTCAGAGGAATAATACTATGGAGTCATTTGGTCAGATGATGGAAGCGATGACTCAGATGATTCGGACTTCCCAAAATCAGGCCAGTGGCAGTGGATGTGAAGGTCGGCCTATGGATAGGAACCTGAAGCTGTTTCAGGATATGAAGCCTCCACTGTTTTCAGGTGGCGGACCTATAGAAGCAGAAGACTGGCTGATGCGGATTGAGAAGATCCTGGAGGGCATGTCTTGCCCTGAGGAAAGGAGGGTGACATTGGCTGCTTATGCATTTGATGGCGAGGCTGAGAGGTGGTGGAGTCAGTTAGAACAAACTTTTGGAGGAAGACCAAGCAGTCAAGTCGACTGGGAGGAGTTTGTGAAGGTATTCAGAGATTGGTATGTACCTAAGTCAGCCAGGAGACAGATGCAGGACAAGTTCAACAGATTGGTTCAAGGAGACCGATCTGTTTCTCAGTACGAGGCAGAGTTCACGATGTTATCCAGGTATGCCCCACACCTGATACCTGATGCTGAGGAGAAGTGCAACAGATTCCTGAATGGATTGAAAGATGTGATTAGACAGCCTCTCATTCCTTTTGGAATTGAGGATTACTCTGTCTTAGTGGAGAGAGCAAGAATGATAGAAATGGATATGCTGGCAACTCAGAAGAGGAGGGATTTTCAGAAGAGAAAGATGGAAGGCAGGTCAAAGCCTTCCCAGATGACTCAGTCTTCCCAGTCAGGGGTTTCTACTTGGAAGAAGCCCAGATCCAGTGGTTCTGATAGCAGTGCTTCAACTGCTACATTGTGCAGTAAATGTGGGCGAGTGCATAAGGGAGAGTGCCTCTCAGGCACTAATACTTGTTACTGGTGCCATCAGCCTGGGCACATGGCGAAGTCTTGTCCTCTTTTGGGTCAGCGATCTACTACAGATGTGAGGTCAGGCAATAATGCTCAGAGGACAGCTGGTAGACCAAGAGCTGTGGAGTCTACAGCTTCTGTTCCTTCTCAAGGCCAGACTCGTCAGAATGTTCAGCCACGAGTCTATGGACTGTCCCAGCAAGAAGCTAAGGGGTCTCCTGATGTGGTTACAGGTGCGTAGTTTAATTAATTGCAATGAATTTTTTTTTATTTTATGAAATTGAAATTGAAATTGAAATGAACAATGAATGAAAATGAAATGAATAAATAATGAATGACATTTTTTGTGGATGAATGTTGCACTTGTTTATGTTTAGGGATGCTCCTTATGTGCGATAGACCCGTTAGAATCCTTTTTAATACTGGAGCGTCACACTCTTTTGTTTCAGAAGGATTTGTTAGATATGCTAAATTGCTTCATACAGTTATGTTGAAGTCTCTATCAGTTTTGATGCCTAATGGGAATCACATGGAAGCTAATCAGAAATGTCAAGTAAATTTGAAGATTTGTGATAAGAGTTTAGAAGCAGATCTGATTGTATTGCCTCTGTTTGAGTTTGATGCAATCTTAGGCATGGATTGGTTATCTTGTCATTTCGTGACTATAGATTGTAATAAGAAGGAGGTTAAGTTCTATAATCCAAAAAGACTTCACAACCTTTCTTTAACATCTGAAAGGCCTTCAAGGACGACACAATCACTGCAGATACTCCTCTATCCCCTTGAAATTTGAATTTCTCCTCTCCTGGCATACAGAACTTAACCTCCTTCTTATTACAATCTATAATCACGAAATGGCAAGATAATCAATCCATGTCTAAGATTGCATCAAACTCAAACAGAGGCAATACAATCAGATCTGCTTCTAAACTCTTATCACAAATCTTCAAATTTATTTGACATTTCTGATTAGCTTCCATATGATTCCCATTAGGCATCAAAACTGATAGAGACTTCAACATAACTGTAGGAAGCAATTTAGCAGATCTAACAAATCCTTCTGAAACAAAGGAGTGTGATGCTCCAGTATCAAAAAGTATTCTAACGGGTCTATCGCACATAAGGAGCATCCCTAAACATAAACAAGTGCAACATTCATCCACAAAACATGTCATTCATTATTTATTCATTTTATTTTCATTCATTGTTCATTTCAATTTCAATTTCAATTTCAATTTCATAAAATAAAAAAAAAATCATTGCAATTAATTAAACTACGCACCTGTAACCACATCAGGAGACCCCTTAGCTTCTTGCTGGGACAGTCCATAGACTCGTGGCTGAACATTCTGACGAGTCTGGCCTTGAGAATGAACAGAAGCTGTAGACTCCACAGCTCTTGGTCTACCAGCTATCCTCTGAGCATTATTGCCTGACCTCACATCTGTAGTAGATCGCTGACCCAAAAGAGGACAAGACTCGCCATGTGCCCAGGCTGATGGCACCAGTAACAAGTATTAGTGCCTGAGAGGCACTCTCCCTTATGCACTCTCCCTTATGCACTCGCCCACATTTACTGCACAAAGTAGCAGTTGAAGCACTGCTATCAGAACCACTAGATCTGGGCTTCTTCCAAGTAGAAACCTCTGACTGGAAAGACTGAGTTATCTGGGAAGGCTTTGACCTGCCTTCCATCTTTCTCTTCTGAAAATCCATACTCTTCTGAGTTGCCAGCATATCCATTTCTATCCTTCTTGCTCTCTCCACTAAGACAGAGTAATCCTCAATTCCAAAAGGAATGCGAGGCTGTCTAATCACATCTTTCAATCCATTCAGGAATCTGTTGCACTTCTCCTCAGCATCAGGTATCAGGTGTGGGGCATACTTGGATAACATCGTGAACTCTGCCTCGTACTGAGAAACAGATCGGTCACCCTGAACCAATATGTTGAACTTGTCCTGCATCTGTCTCCTGACTGACTTAGGTACATACCAATCTCTGAATACCTTCACAAACTCCTCTCAGTCGACTTGGCTGCTTAGTCTTCCTCCAAAAGTTTGTTCTAACTGACTTCTCCACCACCTCTCAGCCTCGCCATCAAATGCATAAGCAGCCAATATCACCCTCCTTTCCTCAGGGCAAGACATGCCCTCCAGGATCTTCTCAATCCGCATCAGCCAGTCTTCTGCTTCTATAGGTCCGCCACCTGAAAACAGTGGAGGCTTCATATCCTGAAACAGCTTTAGGTTCCTATCCATAGGCCGACCTCCACCTCCACTGCCACTGGCCTGATTTTGGGAAGTCCGAATCATCTGAGTCATCGCTTCCATCATCTGACCAAATGACTTTATAGTATTATTCCTCTGAGGTTCAGCTACTTCTGGTAGCTCCCTCCCTTCCTCCATATTAATGTCATCAGTGGCATTCTGCTCAGGATTCATACTTCTGAGATAAAACACATCAATCATAAGTCACACATAATCATAAAATTACACTTCCTAAATATTCTAAGACTCAATCAATCATCCTATAGGCTCTTTCATTGATCAGTATTAAACCTTTGCTCTGATACCACTCTTGTCACGACCCGGCCCGGCTAACCCGATTATATCGGGGCGGGAACAGACGATCGTACAGAAGAGCATAATACATAACATATTTTTCATTTAAAACTTAAGGTTAGAACATAAATATCATCCCAAAATACATGAAAGAGCCACTAATAAACTTCAAACTCAAATGTTATAAAGTGATCAACTGTCCCATAACCAATAAAACTTTCAAATTCATCATCATAACATAAACTTTCACAATTACATAAACCTCAAACTCACGAACTAAACTGAAACAAATACAAATACTCAAACTGAAAACACAAAAAGGAACATTTCATCCTCCTGAGGTCCCCCATACGACGATAAGTATAAGGTTGTTGTGCAGCCATTAATTTTCTCCTGAAAAATATTTTCAAAATGAGGAATGAGCTAACGCTTAGCAGGTAATTCATAATACAGTTAAATTTCATAAGATGCATAAAAAAAATATTTTCAAATAGAAACTAATTCATTAAGCAATTCATCAAATAATGCCATTTTTCTTTTTTCATAAACATTTCTTTTCTTTCATTCTTTTTCATATACAATGCAAAGTGCAATATGAATATGCTAAATGTATCATCCGTCCCGGAAGTCCCCTTTTTTTCGTACTGATCAGGTACGCAGTCAAAATTGTGGTCATTTCCTTTACCATTTGACTTTTACAAGCCCCATTACCCTTTGGCTTTTGTAAGCCCATTTACCATTTGGCTTTTACAAGCCCCATTACCATTTGTTGGGCACTTCCGGATCAACATGCACATGAAAATTGATTTCTTTAAAACTTTTCATTTTCATTTAATCTCCTTTCATAAGCCTCATTATTTTCATGCTTAAATGCCTTTCATATGATTCATATGCTTTTCAATAGTTAATGCAAAAATATAAAGACATAAACTTATAGGATCAAAGAATGTAAAACATTAATTAACAGTAAAATATTAAAGACATGAAATTTCATTTAGCAATAAGAAATTTGAAGCACTTATAAATTTAACTGGTTCTGAACACCTACCTCAAAGAAATACGGTACGTCACTTCGACAAAGTCTTTCACTTCACACCTTAATGATCACCACCTAAAAGTTTATAAAGTAAACGTGTCAATTTGAAATCAAATTTCCTAAGTCTAATTGCTAAACCCGACATTTTCCCTTAACCATTCCTTACGACATTAAAAAGATAATTAATTAAATTAACATAAATTTTCGGATTTACTAAATACCTAATTTTTGAAAATCTATAAACCTTCAATTTCATCAAATCATAGTTTCAAAATTGGTCCTTAACATAATTACATAATTATAATAATATTTTCGGATTAAAATTAATGAAAATTACAAGAAAACTAACTTTTTATAAAAAGACAAATTTTATGCTTTAAAAATGTTTCTTAAACCCTTAAAAATCATTTTCGTAAAGGATTCTTACGAAATTAAGATTTAGGTCAAAAATCCTACTTTCTAAATCTTCCAAAAATTCCACAAAATTACTTCATTTTCATTGCTAAAACATTCCTTTAATCCTTCCTTAGAGTTCTTGTAAAGAAATTACGAAAGAAAACAAAAATCTTACAAACCCTAGAAAATTCTTTTCCAAAATATCTAGAGATCTAGGAAGTTTCGCTTGAAAATAAACATACCGGAGTAATCCTCTCATCGCCCTCTTTGATTTGACCTAAAGCTCTCGCCGGAAAATTGTCGCCGGAGTCACCCTAGCGGAAGCCCGCACCGTCCGCCCGTCCACCTCTCTTCTCTCGTTTTCGCTCGGTTCGCGTGAATGGGGGAAGAGAAGGGCTCGGTTAAGCCTATTAAGGGAATTTAGGTTTTGCTAAATGACCATATTACCTTTACTTAAGTAAATTCGGCTTAAGAAAAACCTAGGGGCAAAGTTGGCATTTAGAGACTTCTAAAATTAATAACTCTAAAATTAGGCAAAATTAGGTACAAGTTCTATATACCAAAACGATCAGAATTTCGCAAGGGATTTTCTAAAATTAATTCCGTTACATTTTGTTAACCTTGAAAATTCCACTAAATTCTCGTCGCGGCTCTTTAAAAAGCGTGCAAAGCTTAAAATAGGATTTTCGGGTTTTACAAATTATGCCTTCAGCTTCATACACCCATGGCTGAATAATGCTTTGCAAAAAGAGTGAAGCCTGAAACTCAATAAAAGATCCATCCCCCAATGTTCATAGGCCGGCCAGCAGCTGAAATAAACATATCTTGGTCATCATAAACGACTACTCAAGTATCGGCTTTTTATGAGGGTAATAAAGCCCCATCTATGTTGGCCTCTAACCAACCAAGAGAAAGGAGACACGAGTTGGAAGAGGCTTTCAACTGAGGTAGTTGTAGTTGTCCCAATTAGGGGTGCAACAGAGTCAAGCCGACTCGCGATCCGGCTCGAGCTAGACTAGTTAACAAGCTGGCGAGTTAAGCTTTTCGAGTTTCAAGCTCGAATTAATTATTGAGCTCGAGTTCAACTCTTAGGAAGCTCGGCTCTATTATTCGTTGAGTGACTCATTGGGACAGGCTCGAACACGGACGCAGGATCACAGGGCAGGTGCGGGCTTGCGGGCAAATGGCGTAGCCGACATAGACACTAGATCGCGGGGCAAAATGGTGGGAAGGCGAGATAGGATGCGGGAACGTGGGCTTCAACACGAATGCAGGAACGTGGGCTCTAACATGGACGCGGGAAGCCAAGCAAAAAGTTGGCAAGGACGCGGAACTAGTGGGCTTGGACATAGAATCAAGCCGCTCAACGAGTTGATTTCAATGTCATGAGGCAAGTTTGAGCTTGCCTTTTGAGCTTGACTCAAGTTCGAGTTCGAGCTCGGAATTTGGCTCACGAGTCGAGCTCGATTTAGGCCTGACTTAAGCTTAACTTGGCTCATTTGCACTCCTAGTCCCAATGCTCTTAAAAAAGAGAAATCCATGATTTGGTTATAGATTCAAGGATGGTAGCTACTGTTATAGTCAGACTCCCAACACTCTTCTTTGTTTCTTCGCATTACGAGCCCTCCAATTTTGATAAACTACAGATCAATAGATGCGAGCTGAAGCAATATTTGACTAATTCAGGTAAGAGAAGGCCGAGCAGGTTGTATTTGGGATGTACAGGGTGTATATTGATGTGTACAATCCTGTACATACCCTTGCACACACCAAAACTTTGGTAATCACTAAAACTTGCTCCCAATGATACAATGGAAGAAAACAAAACAATGTTGAGCCGTACAACCCATTTTGCATTAGTGATATTTCTCTTATAAGAGGTGCAAAAATGAGATCTTCAGAATTGGTGAATCCTGAATATTATGGCACAAATTGATATCTTCTTATAAAATTTCTTACCCTCCATTAAGCCATAATGCAAGATCTGCAAAGCTAAAAATCTTCAAGCACTATGTCAAAAGAAAAATAATCATTACTTTCAACTGAGGAAGAAGTAAAGAGCCTCTAATAAATCCTGTCTGTCTTGTCTACCCCAGGTCCCCAACTGGATACTCAAATTCCCTCCTTTCCAACAAATGTACTCTCTTCTTTGCCTCTCTTTTTCTAAATTGCCCTACTATTTCCTTATTGATTTTGTTAAATTCTAATCTTCCTATTATTGGAAGATCCTTCATTTAGTCCAAAAAGAGAGTTGATGAGATCTTTGCCAAATTGGATCATTACTTTCTTTCTCCCTCATGTGATATTCTTTTCCCTAATGATAGACAAAAGATTATCAACAAATTCTTCACATATCATTATCAAGTTATTTTTAAATCCAATCTCACTCCTATGCCCAAATGTAATATTTCCATTTTTTGAAAATTTCTAATTTCATAAGAATGGTTCAACGAAATGTTTTTAAATTGGCAGAAAAGCTTCTCTACTAAAGCAGGTAAGGTTAATAGGTTAGTGATGAAGTTAAATGTTGCAACAAAACGTCACAAAATTTGGAGGAGGTGATGACACATTATCACTTAAGAACTTAAGAACTCTATGATTGCTAATCTCAATCAAATTAAAGTCTAAGACGTATGAGGTCTATGTTCCATCTAAGAACTTGAAGAGTATAATCAAGATAGAACATAACCATATAACAAAGTAGAGGAAAAAGAAAAATGTTGCAACCAAAATCAAAAGTCAATTGATTTCTAAAGGGAGATTATAAAACTTTTTTCTATCATCGTCTCTAATGGGAGAAGGAAAATAAATTTAATTCAAAAAATTCTAATTAGTGGTTGATATTTTAAAAATATAAAATTTTAATTGCTTTGATTGATTATTTAAAAACCTCTTCAAAAGAAATATTCTGATGATCTAATCGAATGCTCTATTGATTTCCACAAGTTACCCTGTGAACCCTTCTTCTTGCATAATTAGATTCTCCTTTTAATTAGAAGAAGCTAAGCAAGCCACTTTCTCTCTCGAAGTATCTAAATCACCTGGATCAAATAGCTTCTCGAACAAATTCTTTCAAAAATTAAAAGAAATCACTCATACAGATCTAATGTATATGATTAATAATATTTTTATGAATAAGAATTCTCTTATTCTATAATTACATGCCTTATTCCTACAAAAATAAGTTCTTGAAACTCTTAAAATTTTAGGTCTATCAATCTGATCTCTTTACCAAAGTGTTGGCTAATAAGCTTAAGAACTATTTTCCGAACTTGATTGATCACTGATGGTGTTTAATTGATGGGAGGGGCACTTTTGAGTACATTACAACCAACAAGTTCTTTCAAGAATTATTGAAAAGCATTCATTTTGATCTACTCTTGTGTTTGATGATATTTTATGGGAAAAACTTCTCTTCTTAACCAAAATTAGAATGTCTTATTCCTAAAAAAGTTAGTGAAACTCTCAAAAATTTTAGATCTATCAATCAACTCAATGGGATCTTCAAATATTCACCAAAATATTGGCTCAACAATTTCCAAGATTTTATGTCTACAATCAAGCAAAATAAAGACTCAAACAATTTCCAAGATCGGCTTTGAAAAAGCTTTGGCAGCTACATTTGCAATTTTATTTTATAAGCTCTAAAGGGTTGGTTTGTTCCACCCAAACTTATTTCATGGATCAAATAACCTTTAATGCATGCCAATTCTCAAGTTTGCATCAATAGAGAACTCGATAATCAATTTAAGTGTTAAAAAAGCTTAAGACAAAATGATTCACTCTCTTATTAATATTGGGAATTCATGCACAAGATGATTAAAGTTGCGGCTAAGGATTGTTGGATTGAGGGCTGTAATTGTCGCAAAAGGGGTTTATCTATAATATTACTCAAATTCTTGATGGTGCCTTGCTCATTTGTGTTGTTTCTCATTCTCAAGCTCTCATTCTTAAAAGCATTATGCTTATTTATTGAGATGCATCAGGCCTTAGACTAAATTTTTCAAAATTTTCTCTGATCTATCTTGGGAGGCTTAAGGATTGGGTTTCTATTGTTGATGTTACGGGATGCTCTCTTGAATCATTCCTACTAAACATGTGATCCTTGCTCTCGGATCTAAAGCTTTGCAAAAAGATTTAAGGAATTTGATCATTGAAAAAACCCGAAACTTTCTTCATGTAAAGGTAAATTGTTCTCCAAAGGAAACATCAACTCCTTTAGTATTCCACAGAGAACACCCTCTACTCTAGCAACCTTCCTTTAATTACTGTTCTTATATAAAGCCATAAATTCACCAAATTTTCCAAAAAAACAATGGTCTCCTGGAATTCAAATAACCTTCCAGGTGGTAGTGCTTTATAGCCTTTATGATAAAAAAAAAAAAGCAAATGGAAATGCGTCATAAGCTCACTAAGCATTTTCAGGCCTTGCTAGTTAATGGTCAATCCGTGAAGGAATTCTCCAAAGCTCTCCCAAAGGGATAAGTTTTATGTGATAGAAATCTTTAACAAATGTTTGAAGTATTGGAAGCATGAACCATTTTGATTATTATTATATATAAAAAAAATAAAGAAACAAGTCTGCAATCTACCTGTGGAAAAATGGATAAATTCTTTGAGAATATTACAGTCATCATACTGGCTTGAAATTTCATTACAGCATTTCTGATATTGGTTTATGAATCATTTTTTATGGAGTTTCTCTACCAAAATCCATGCAACATCCTTGGTTCAAAAGTAGATAAACCTGACTGAATTCTCAAAATTCTGATGTAATTTATAAATTCATGCCTTCTATATCTACATAGATCATGATTTGATATAAAATAAAATAAGCCTTCAAAAGTGGCCCTAAACTTGTAAAAATGATAAATGAACATTTCCTACCCTAATGACACAGCCTAAAAGAAAACAAGCAGCAATAAAAGTAACAACGAACATGGAACAATTTTCAAACCACCCAATAAATTGGTAATTTTTCCTTCTTACTAGTCTTAAGTATGGTTTTTCTTATAAAGCCTCTAATAAACCTTATGTTACATCTGCTATATCATTTATTTTGGACAACATAGAAGTGCAAATCTCTTCATGGGGTGGCATAACAGTAAAAAGAAAAAAAAAACAATACAAAACAAAGATCAGTTTATTTTTACTTCATAGGACCATAAAATATAATAAGCAAATTAATTTTAGCTAGAACAAAATATAAATGAGAATGACTTCATTTCACAAATGAGTACAGCTTCACAAAAAAGAGAAAGTAATACCAATATAAAAACTTACGTCTTTCTCTTGCCTGAACTGACAATATTTGGCTAAGCATAAGTTGTCTTCGTTCCTCGGCTTCCCTAGATTAATGCATAAACATTTTAGTCCTCCAGAAACAGTTTAGAAAACTTTATAAAGGCTAAATAACCCATAATATAAACCAAGGTACAACAATAATAAAAAACTGAATGAACAATAACAATTTTATTTTAATGGATTCTTCATTACAGACAAAAATAAAAGATTAAGAACCAGTAGAAAAAAATAACCTCTTGGCATCTTCTTGTGCGTTTTGTTGCCCTTCATTTTGGTGGTTCCTCTAATTAAAATATCAAATGCACCATAGTTCAGAAAACCGTCCTTAGTAAGATTACATAATGCAGTTATCTGCCACTGTAATCACTTACAATGCCTTGTTGAGCGATCATTTCTTGCATCCTTCTTTGTCGGATAGCTTCAAGCTCTGGATCATCCTAGTTTGCAATAATAACCCATTTTTCAATGTTAAATGCTCAATCCTCAACTAAGGAAGAAAAATCCCCATTTCTCACGTAATCATAATATTGATTTGTATGTCGCCAGCCATTATAATAGCCAAACCAAAACATGTCTACCGGCTTAACTATTCAATCTAAACCAGGAATAAATATCAAAAGAAAATTCATAGATTAATCCTAATTTAGTCCACTGATGCCTCATTTCACCTAATAATCATAGTAATATTTTCTGAAACAGCCATATAAGCATAAAATTAGCATCTTTGGTTAGAAAGCTCCGACACTCTTAAAACCATAATCTTGCATTGACGTGTAATCCCTACAGAACGGTCAAAGAATGTAAACCGTAAAACTCGATATTTCCGAGCAGATATGTCGTGCTTAAATTTATGCATAAATAGATCAGAAATTAAAAAATAATAATAATTAAAAAAAAAAAAAACAGAGAACAGAAACGCATCCATCGCATGCTGCTGCTCAAATCCTATTACCGATGCCTCCCTCGATCAAAATCAACACAAAGAATCCTACCGGGAAAAAAAAGTGCTGGAAAGATCGTAATAAAAAATAAAGAGAGAATAAAAAGAAGTTCTGTCGATCAGAAATACCATTAGACGATGACTGGATAATCGATCTGCAAGATGGGTATAGGGTTCCTTGGCTTTCTTCCCCTTGGCCGCTCTGATGATTGCTATTTTACTACCACGAAGAAAGTTACCAAATATAGATGGGCTTTTTCAATCTTTGCGGGCTGTTTCATACAAGTTAGGGGTGCAAACTAGTGGAGTACAGTTCGAGCCAGGGTGTTTAAATAGCTCGAGCTCAAGTCGAGCTTGAAAGATGAGCTCGAGCTCGACTCGTCTCATGAAACAAGTCGAGTCAAGCACCTCGTCAAGCTCCTGCGTCGTCCGCGAATCACGCTCGTCGTCCCGAGCTACGTAGACCTCCGTCGAACGTCGTCTCGTCGTCAAAGCCGCAAATCCCGCTCGTCCACGAATCCCAATCGTCGTCCCGAGCTACGTCGACCTCCGTTGATTGTCTGCGAATCCAGCTCCCGCCTGCGAATCGAACCCCACTCCCGCCTGTGAATCGAATCATGCTCCCGCCTGCGAATTGAAGCCCGCTCCCGCTACGTGAGCTACTTGACGAGCTCTCGAGTCAAGTAGCGAAGTGTTCGAACTCGGGCTCGTTAAGTCCTCGAGCTCGAAATTGTGTTCGAGCTCGATAAGCTCGACTAGTTGAGCCCATTAACGAGTCGAGTCCGAGCCGGCTCACGAGCGGGCTTTACTCTGTTGCACCTCTAATACAAAGTACAATTTAACTCAAATAGGGTGTTAAATTCCTATAATAATTATTAATAATAAAACTAATACATAGTACCTAATACAACAAAGTTAATCATATTTATTATATGTTAATATGTCATGTTCTTATTAATTAATAAATTATTAAACTAATGAAATATAAATCTCAAATTAAAAAATTTTATTAGCACTAATTAGATTATTTGAATAGGACTTATTATATATCAATATACCAATTAATTATTAATTAGAGAATATTAAATTAATGAAATGTTTCTATTAAATAAAAATAAATATATAAATTTTCAATTAATGTTAGTCATATTTCTATTAATTAATTAATACAATAAATCTATCTTTCCACCCAACAAGCTCGGAGCCTTTCCTAATAAGCTCTTGAAAGGTACGAGATAATGTGATAGAAACGACATAATAATTGGATTAAGTTCAGAATTCAAACTATTTCTGAAACAGTTTTTTTATTGCTTCTTAAATTAAATTTTTAATAAGCTCTCATTCTTTTAAAAAAAAAATTAGTACTAAAAATTTACTTTATAAAGCAATACGGCATATTTATTTGAAATTGTTGCGGGCTAGAAATTACGCGGCGATAGAGATTTTATTCTACGTCTTAGCGTTGTACGTATAACTAGCACACACAGAGAACACAAGATTTTTTACGTGGAAAACCCTTAAAAGGGAAAAAACCACGAGGCCTAGCCCAGTTGAAAAATGGTTCCACTAGACTTTGAGTTTGTTACAAAGGACTGAATCACCTCCAGGGGTGATCAGATTACAATCAATTACTTAAGACGTCGAGTCTTCGGCAGGACGTAGGGACTGAATGTCGGGCCCTGAGTATGACGTCGGGTCTTTGGCAGGACGTCGGGTCTTCGGCAGAACGTAGGGACTGAGTGTCAGGCCTTGAACAAGACGTCGGGTCTTTGGCAGGACGTCGGGTCTTCAGTAGGACGTAGGAGCTGAACGTCGGGCCTTAAGGTGGTGGTCCGGCGAGGTTATGTGGTGGTCCGGCGAGGTTCCTGCGGTGGTCCGGCGGTGGTCCGGCGAGGTTCTGCGGTGGTCCGGCGAGGTTCTGCGGTGGTCCGGCGGCTGTCGAGGAGGAACTCCTTCCTTCTCTTCTTCCTTCTCTTCTCTTCTTCTCTCTCTTGCTTGGATCCTCTCTTGTGAAGAATGAGGGCTCTATTTATAGATTTTCTGGAGTGGCATGGTCCGTAAATAGGTGTGAGATCAAGGGCGAAAAGGGAGTGGTCAAATGGACGGCCGATATTGAATCCTACGATCGTGCACCGTTCGTTGGACATTTGACGGCCTTAATGATGTCGGAATTTAGTGATCTTAGGCTCGTTGGATTCGTCTCATCGAGCCGTTCGATTCGAGTATAAGCTCGTCAAAATCGGAGACCGTTTGGTAACTCAAATTGCGGTTTGAACCTTCCGACAGCACTTCGGGTCCATGATTCGGACCCATTTGGGCTCGGATTGGGTCGATCTTGGTGTCGTTGGGTTCGTATTTCTGAGACGCTCAGTTTGACTTTAAGCTCGTTGAAATCGGAGTTTGGATGCTCCCGGATTTAATTTTTGAAGTATCCAACTAGTTTTTCGCCTCGAGATTCGTGCCCGATCAAGCTAATTTTGTGATGACGTATCAGTTGCCCCCCTATTTTCGGACGTCGAAGCTCCAGGGGTCCGAAAATATGAGTGTCGACAATTTGCACAGGCCGAAATGCCAAAAAGGTGTTCCGAAGGTTAATGGCTTGCTCGAACTTGACCATAGAGGCCTTGTTGAGCTCTGAAAGTGCCGAAAATGAGTCCGGAACGTCGAAAAACGTGTCCGGGGACCCCAAAAACGTCGAAATCGGAGTTTTCGGGACGAAAATTGGACCCAAGGAGGGCTAGGCGGCCGGACCGGCCGGCCGGCCGCCGCCGGCACCGCCGGCGTGGCATCGGAACGCGTGGCCCGCGTTCCGGCGGGCCGCCTGACCTGCGCCTCGGGCACCTGACCCGCGCAAGCGGGTCCGTCTGACCCGCGCGGCCCGCACAACGGGCCGCCTGACCCGCGCGGTCCGCGCAGCGGGTCCGCCTGACCCGCGCGGCCCGCACAGCGGGCCGCCTGACCCGCGCAAGCGGGTCCGCCTGACCCGCGCGGTCGGCTCCGGCGGGCTGCCTGGCCCGCGCCGCTTGGAGCTGCCGCTCCGTAAGGCGGTGGAGGGTGAGGCGGTTTGTCCCACCGCCTCAAGTGGGCCCCACCCTGCGAAAAAATGAGTTTTTTGACGTTTTTTGGCCCGAAAAAATTCCAAAAAATGCCTAAAAAATTCTAAAAAATTCTAAAAAATTCCGAAAATTTTAGAAAATTTCAGAAATTAAGAGATTCTAGAAACTTCTATTCTCTCTCCCCAAAAACTATAAATAGGCTCTTTAAGTCCTTAGGAAATCACTCCACTCCTCTTCTCCTTCTCTTTTCTTCTCTTCTCCCTCTGTCCTTTCTATTGAGGCTTTCCCTCAGTTTTCTGAGGCCCCTCTCTTGGCAAGGAAGTTCGGAGCCCTCTCCCTCTGTCCTTTCCATTGAGGCTTTCCCTCAGTTTTCTGAGGCCCCTCTCTTGGCAAGGAAGTTCGGAACCCTCTCCCTCTGTCCTTTCCATTGAGGCCTTCCCTCAGTTTTCTGAGGCCCCTCTCTTGGCAAAGAAGATCGGAGCCCTCTCCCTCTGTCCTTTCCATTAAGGCTTTCCCTCAGTTTTCTGAGGCCCCTCTCTTGGCAAGGAAGTTCGGAGATTTCCCCTCCTTCTCTGCTCCCTCTGTCCTTTTTATTGAGGCATTCCCTCGATTTTTCGAGGCCCCTCTCTTGGCAAGGAAGTCCGGAGATTTTTCCCTTATCCCTCTTTTCTTCGAGAGATCTTGTGGAGTTCCGATGTTTGGTGGTTGGCAATGGAGGTCGGATAGACCATTGTAAGGAGAGAGGTTGGAATGACGGGCAAACTTCCAGCATCGGGGAGAAGTATGATGACAGACATGAATTCAACATCGGGTAGTCATACAGCGTCGGGTAGAAGACCAACGAAAGTCTATTAACTGGTAGAAGTCCGACATCCGGTAAAAGTACGAAGTCGGGTGGAGGTGCAGCGTCGGGTAGAAGACTGACAAAGATTCGTCGACGGGCAGAAGTCCGATGACGAGTAGAAGTCCGCTGACGAGTAGAAGTCCGACGACAGGGAGAAGTCCGACGTAATGTAGAAGTTCGGCCTCGGGCAGAAGACCGATGAAAGTTTGTCGACGGGCAGAAGTCCGACGACGAGTAGAAGTCCGCTGACGAGCAGAAGTTCGACGACAAGGAGAAGTCTGACGTCGTGTAGAAGTACGACCTCTTGCAGAATTCCGATGAAAGTTCATCGACGGGCAGAAGTCTGACGACGAATAGAAGTCCGACGACAGGGAGAAGTCCGACATCGAGTAGAAGTCCGCTGACAAGCAGAAGTTCGACGTTGAGTAGAAGTCTGCTAACGAGCAGAAGTCTGAGGTCGAGTAGAAGTCCGTAGTCGGGTAGAGGTGCAGCGTCAAGTAGAAGACCGACGAAGGTCCTTTGACGAGCAGAAGTCCGACGACGGTAGAAGTCCGCTAACAAGCAGAAGTCCGACGTTGAGTAGAAGTCCGCTGACAAGCAGAAGTCCGATGATGGGTATTAGTCCGATGAAATGAAGAATTTCGGCGTCGTGTAATATTCCGTCGAAAGTCCTGCAAGGCAAAAGTTTAGCGCAGGAGGAAATTCAAAATCGGGAAGAATTTTAACATTATGGAGAAGTCAGATAGAAGTCTATTGACGACATTCTAGCGACGTTAACCAATGACGTGAGACTTTTCCGATGTTGTGAGTCGGAGCCCTGCTCGACGACGTTAACCTGTGTGGAAGAGGTCGGGAGAATCCACTAAGGATGTGAGACCTTTCCGAGGTTGTATGCCGGAGCCCTGCTCGACGACGTTAACCTGTGTGGAAGAGGCCGGGAGAATCCACTAAGGATGTGAGACCTTTCCGAGGTTGTATGCCGGAGCCCTGCTCGACGACGTTAACCTGTGTGGAAGAGGCCGGGAAAATCCACCAAGGATGTGAGACCTTTCCGAGGTTGTATGCCGGAGCCCTGCTCGACGACGTTAACCTGTGTGGAAGAGGCCGGGAAAATCCACCAAGGATGTAGGACCTTTCCGAGGTTGTATGCCGGAGCCCTGCTCGACGACGTTAACCTGTGTGGAAGAGGCCGGGAGAATCCACCAAGGATGTGAGACCTTTTCGAAGTTGTATGCCGGAGCCCTGCTCGACGACGTTAACCTGTGTGGAAGAGGTCGGGAGAATCCACCAAGGATGTAGGACCTTTCCGAGGTTGTATGCCGGAGCCCTGCTCGACGACGTTAACCTGTGTGGAAGAGGCCAGGAGAATCCACCAAGGATGTGAGACCTTTCCGAGGTTGTATGCCGGAGCCCTGCTCGACGACGTTAACCTGTGTGGAAGAGGTCGGGAAAATCCACCAAGGATGTAGGACCTTTCCGAGGTTGTATGCCGGAGCCCTGCTCGACGACGTTAACCTGTATGGAAGAGGTCGGAAGAATCCACCAAGGATTGATTATCTGGTGATTGAGCTACAATAACGATTATGTATTTGTTCGAGTCAAGAATATTAACGTTCACAGCTTTTGCGAATTTATCAATACAATTTTACTCGAAAAAGATAAAGAAACAAAGTCTTACTACATTAAGCAAAAGCATAACTCCCTAAGACAGCTTAGGGAGGGAGAAGCTACAAACACCACAAACAATATTCAAAATTAAAGACAGACAGTACTAAAGTCATACAATATTAAAGACATACGATACTTAAAACAAGCAGCACTACTGTGCTCTACGCAATTAAAGCTCGGCAAGGCGTTGATAGGCCCCCAGCAATGGTTCCAATTTCCCCCACTATTTGGCGATTGTTTATCGACTGCCTTTGTTGTTGATTCTGCCCCCCAGTCGGACCAACTTCATCTCGGGCTGGTGCATTCTTGATGAATTGTCGGAGATATCCTTGTCGGATCAGTCTCT
Source organism: Dendrobium huoshanense (assembly GCA_016618105.1). Lineage (NCBI taxonomy): Eukaryota > Viridiplantae > Streptophyta > Magnoliopsida > Asparagales > Orchidaceae > Dendrobium > Dendrobium huoshanense. The sequence continues at coordinate 39,065,963 of CM028357.1, forward strand.
CAACTTCTTCCTTGAGTTGTCAACATGCTTCAGTAGTGTGCCCACGGCTACGGTGGAAGTGGCAATATTGCTCCTGGTTTCCGACGTTGGGCTTCAAAGGGTGTGGCCATTTTATGTTCTCCTGATCCCGGATGGCCATTAATACATTTGCTTGAGATGTATTGAGTGGTGTGTACTCCTTTTCTTGACGAGGTTCTTGTCGCGGCTGTGAGGGTCGAGGAGGAAAATTGTAGTTTCCTTGCTTCTTCCTTTGTGAGGGGGGATTCTCCGTCCCTGGGGGATATTTACGCTTCCCGGTCGTCTGCTCAAATTGCTTTCTATGAGCATTGATGGCATCATCGGCGGAGATTTGAGCCTCTACCCGATGGATTAGATCCGCATATGAATGGACCGTATCTCGCATGAGTGCTGAGTAGAAAGGGCCTGGGCGGAGTCCTCCAAGAAATACACCTCTAAGCAATTCGGGATCTACCCCTGGAATTTATCGGGCTTCCGTAGAAAACCTCTGGAAGTATTCTTTAAGGGATTCACCCTCGTTCTGACGTATCCCTGAAAGGTGGGAGGAATCTTTAATCGTCCTTCGGTTGGCGACAAACTGTTCGACAAACAGTTTGGCCAATTTAACGAATATCGAGATGGATCGGGCAGGCAGTGAGTAGAACCATGTCCGGGCTTGCCCTTTAAGGGTGGCAGGAAAAACTTGACAGAGCAAAGCGTCCGGGGCCTGCTGGATATGCATAATAGTGCGGTAGTGGTCGATATGCTCGTAGGGGTCTGAAGTTCCATCATACGAATCAATATTCGGGAGTTTGAATCTTGTCGGAACGGGGTATCGGAGGACAGCTTCGGTGAAAGGTGACGATTCGTGAACGTCCCGTTCGAGAAGGGAGTGTCTTGTACCTCTTGTGGGGAACTCTTCTCGGACTAGCCTCCGCAACTCATCCCGGAGAGTATTGCGGGGGAGTTCAGTAACGTGCTGTTGGTCCAAGTCTTCTGGGACTTCTGGAGGCATATGCTGCCAGTGGCCCGTGTGTGAAGGATGGGTAGAGCTTGCTGTATCAGCAAGCTCATTCTCTGGACGTGTAGGAGGGCGCATCCTTGGCGGAGGAAGGGGGACTTCGACATGAAGAATGTCTTCGAATCCTGGCTGGTCTCGAGGGAGAAGAGTATCTTCTTGGGGCACTGGCGCTGGTCCTCGAGCTCCCCTTAAGAGCTGAAGGATCTCATTCTGAGATTCCTCCATTTTTCTGATACGTTCTTCTAGGGATGGCCCTGAAGTTCCTTCTCCTGCAGGGTGTCGGTTACCGGGGTGAAAGGAAGCAGATGCCTGTCGTCCTTGATTCAGGGACTGATTCCTGGATTGGTGTGAATTAGAGCGGGAGGTTCCCATGATGCGATGGCTACGCCTGTTGACCATTGGATGATTCCTTGATGTAGTGGGATTAGCTTTCCCACAGACGGCGCCAATCTGTTGCGGGCTAGAAATTACGCGGCGATAGAGATTTTATTCTACGTCTTAGCGTTGTACGTATAACTAGCACACACAGAGAACACAAGATTTTTTACGTGGAAAACCCTTAAAAGGGAAAAAACCACGAGGCCTAGCCCAGTTGAAAAATGGTTCCACTAGACTTTGAGTTTGTTACAAAGGACTGAATCACCTCCAGGGGTGATCAGATTACAATCAATTACTTAAGACATCGAGTCTTCGGCAGGACGTAGGGACTGAATGTCGGGCCCTGAGTATGACGTCGGGTCTTTGGCAGGACGTCGGGTCTTCGGCAGAACGTAGGGACTGAGTGTCAGGCCTTGAACAAGACGTCGGGTCTTTGGCAGGACGTCGGGTCTTCAGTAGGACGTAGGAGCTGAACGTCGGGCCTTAAGGTGGTGGTCCGGCGAGGTTATGTGGTGGTCCGGCGAGGTTCCTGCGGTGGTCCGGCGGTGGTCCGGCGAGGTTCTGCGGTGGTCCGGCGAGGTTCTGCGGTGGTCCGGCGGCTGTCGAGGAGGAACTCCTTCCTTCTCTTCTTCCTTCTCTTCTCTTCTTCTCTCTCTTGCTTGGATCCTCTCTTGTGAAGAATGAGGGCTCTATTTATAGATTTTCTGGAGTGGCATGGTCCGTAAATAGGTGTGAGATCAAGGGCGAAAAGGGAGTGGTCAAATGGACGGCCGATATTGAATCCTACGATCGTGCACCGTTCGTTGGACATTTGACGGCCTTAATGATGTCGGAATTTAGTGATCTTGGGGTCGTTGGATTCGTCTCGTCGATCCGTTCGATTCGAGTATAAGCTCGTCAAAATCGGAGACCGTTTGGTAACTCAAATTGCGGTTTGAACCTTCCGACAGCACTTCGGGTCCATGATTCGGACCCATTTGGGCTCGGATTGGGTCGATCTTGGTGTCGTTGGGTTCGTATTTCCGAGACGCTCAGTTTGACTTTAAGCTCGTTGAAATCGGAGTTTGGATGCTCCCGGATTTAATTTTTGAAGTCTCCAACTAGTTTTTCGCCTCGAGATTCGTGCCCGATCAAGCTAATTTTGTGATGACGTATCAGAAATAAAGTAGTGATATTTCTCCAATTACTTGTTTTATAATATATATAAAGATAAATTTTTCTTTAACTAGTCGCGAAGTCCAGAATATATATATTTATCGAATTAATGAATATATTATATGTTATAAAAATATATATTATTATTGTTGCGTCCAGGAGTATTCGCGGCAGTAGAGAAATATAAAGTTTATCGTCTTAGTGTTGTACGAAAATCCGGCACGCAATCAGATAAGGAGAGAGTGTCTAGCATTTATGAGACACCAAGATTTTTACGTGGAAAACCCCTGTAAAAGGGGGAAAAACCACGGGGCCTAGCCCAGTTTGAATGAATCCACTAGTATTGTAGTCGATTACAAATGAGGCCCTTCCTTGGTAGAAGGTCTTAGCTTGATGTACATCTTATGGAGTACATTACATGATGTAAATACAAAGAATCACTATTGACAAGTTCGCTTTGTTAGAAGGACTGCAGTCGGCGGGCGACGTAGGTCAGGAGGACCGTAGTCACCTGGCGACGAAGGACTGTAGTCGGCGGGCGACGTAAGTCAGGAGGACCGTAGTCGGTGGGCGACAGAGGTCAAAAAGACTGTAGTCGGCGGACGACATAAGTCATGAGGACCGTATTCAACGTGCGATGGATGTCGGAAAGACTATAGTCGGCGGGCGACGTAAGTCAGGAGGACCGTAGTCGGCTGGCGACGGAGGTCGGAAGGACTGTAGTATGACGACGAAGATCAGTAGGACAGCGTCAGGTAGAAGTCCATCAATGGAAAGAAATACATCTTCGCATAGATGTCTAGCAAAGTCTGATAACTGGTAGAAGTCCGGCGTCGAGTAGAAACTTGGCGAAGAGTGAAGGTCCGACGTCGGGTAGAAGTCCGACGTCTTTGGTGGCAGAGGAGAACTCCAGCTTCACTTGGGTGGAGTTTCTGCATCAGGAGGGGACTCTATTGTTAATTGGGAAGGATTTCAGCATCACGTGGAAGTTGTGCAGAATTCATTCGTTTCCTGAAAATCTGACAGAGTTCCGGCGTCTTCAGGCGGCAGGAAGAGCTCTGGCGGTGGTCGAGGAGGTGAGGAATCTCCTTTTCCCCTTTCTCCTCTTCTTCTTCTCCCTCTTCACTTGAGCCCCCTTGGTGTAGAATGAGGGCTCTATTTATAGTTTTTATGGAGTGACATAGCCCGTAAATAGGCGTGAGATCAAGGGCGAACAAGGAGTGGTTTGAATGGACGGCCGATATCGAATCTTTTGATCATGCACCGTTCGTTGGTCATTTGAAGACTTTAATCATGTCAGAATTCGGCGATCTTGGGCTCGTTGGATTCGTCTCGTCGAGTCGTTCGATTCGAGTATAAGCTCGTCAAAATCGGAGACTGTTTGGTAACTCAAATTGCGGTTTGAACCTTCCAACAGCGCTTTTGGGCCCTTGATTTGGATTCATTTGGGCTTGGATTGGGCTGATCTTGGTGTCGTTGGGTTCGTATTTCCAAGACGCTCAGTTTGACTGTAAGCTTGCTGAAATTGGAGTTCGGGTTCTCCCAAAATTAATTTTTGAAGTTTCCAACTAGCTTTTGCCTTGAGATTCGTGCCCGATCAAGCTAATTTTTGGAGTACGTATCAATTATTTTTATAAGTATTAATAAAAAAATAATTTCTTTCTTGTTTAGATTGAGTGAAAAATAAACTATGAATTTCTAAAACAAGCTGTTAATCTATAAGCCTCAAAAAATAAATATTTTTACTATAATTGTGTAAATAAGTCTTTAAAGATTCAAATCAATAATTTGGACATTATTTATATTAATACTTAATTTTCATTAATTTTAAAACTCATTTGTAATTGTCAGTGCATGTTTTAAAATCCAAGTCATTAAAGAAAAAGATCTCATCACCTTAACATTGTGGGAAAATTCTACACTCGCACACAAATACATAAATTGAGAACAATTAATATGACTCGTGAGATTTCTTACATGAAAAACATAAGAAGGGGGACAATTATGATGATAGCCTAATTGAAATGATTGCATTAATATGAGTCATATATTATAAAAAGTGCACTCCCTCATAACTATAGAAAGCACTAATATAATATAGTAGATTTGAAATGTGAAGTTGGCTTCCATTATATAAGTAAGAGTGGCTTTGATATATAAGTTTCACTAAAAAATGATTGATGATATGATAAGTCATTCCCCTTATAGAAGGGGACCCACAACTAGGAAGGCTAGCATCAACTTTAAGGGCAATGACATATGCCATCACATATCCTGATGTCTGCTTATAACTTCACTTATACTTATACCTCCACTTAATCGTTCTCATATATATTCAAAACAGACAAAGACATGTTTGGTTCCCTTATAACTCAAATTTTACTTATGTATCCACTTAAGCATCCCATATGTTCAAGAAAGATGGAGTAATAGATGAACATAAACTTATAAATGTCCTAACTTAGCTTCTATAACACATGATCATCTCTCACATTTATCACATCCGTCATATGAACATGTATTGCATCATTTGAATATGAAAAATTGGCATATTTAACATGTATAAATAATTTTTAGCATAATGCATGAATGCATGGAAGTGGCACATGATTGATAATTCTAATAATATACATGGGATAAAACTTATATAAATATTTAATAATGATATTTCAAAAAATCATTCATATGAACAATTATAATATCACTTTGAGGCTTTTATTATTCTATAGTGCTTTTTATTAACATTTACACAAGCAGAGGAATCATACATTTAAAAACAACTGTGAAACTTTGAGTTTTACTTGTCAAAATACTCAAAATTATGCATTCACAACATACCAAAAGTTGGACGTGGAAAGATTCTTTAACTCATTTAATTCAATTAAAACCCTATAACTTTCACCCAATTTGCTGAAACTGAAAGCTAAAACATGAAAACAAAAGCCTACCTCGAGCTAAACAATTCCCTCAGTTGGTCGAATATATGAATTCAGCTAAGAGGCCTCGAAAACCAAGCCTTAGTTTTTTCTTTCCTTTGTTCTTATCTGTCAGCTCCTCTCCAATATTTGTAGGGAAAGGGAAAATGAAAATAGTTTAGCAGAAATATTTTAGATATTTATATACAAATTACATATTTTGCCCAACACCGCGGTCGACGCCACCTCCCACAGCGTTGTAATGCTCTGCATGAATATTCTAGGTAATCTAAAAAGAGAGCTCAACACCGCAATACTCTCAAGCGCTTTCCCCATAAATAGAGAGGGCCACGCCACCACACAACACTGCAACACTCCCAAAAAGCTTTTTATACTTAACATTCTCTATCTTTTCAAGTCCAGCTATAGACTTTTATAGACTTATAAACATCGAATGACTTAAAATTTCATAAACATTTAACAAACACAATATTAAATTTCAATTATATCATATTTGGTTAATGTCGACTTGATCTATAGAGACAATTTTACAATTAATGGATAAAAGGGAGTACATACCACTCTTGAGGCAAACACATGGACATTATGTCATATAGTGGTGAGATTTAATGTTAATGAGAAGAGTAGTTAAATTTATTTTAAAATCATTCAAATTCATAACCATGCCATAATATTTCCATAGGACCAACATCTTGTAAGGTCAAAGAGGGTAATTGGTTTTAGAAACATTATTGTCTTGAAGATAATGATAGAGGCTATTATTATTTTGGATATGTTAATTTTTTGCACCAATAAATATAATTTTATATGTGCCTCTTTATTGGCCTTGCTAATCTTCTATTTTGTGTGGTATTCTTATGTGAAGAAAATGTTGAATCAGTTACATGACTATTTGAAATATTTATAAGAATTACAGAAGATTAGCATTCAATAATAATAGTCATAGATTAAGATCAAGCCTTGGCCAAAGCTATTGAAAATACCTTATGTCATAGCGAACGTAAATTATACTAATATAACATACAAAATAAAGCTACATCCAAGATTCATATATGCAACAGTGAGAAATTTGTTCAAATATTATTACATAAATATATGAGTAAATGTTATTTAGAGGAAGAATGGGGGATATGCTGAGTATTACATGGCAACATTTTGTTGAGTTATATAATATAAGAAGAAATTTAATAGCATAAGAAAATGTGAATAAATCTTATGCAACTCAATTTCTGGAGCTATTGAAATTAGTGCCATAAGGGTCTCCTCACCAATAATGTTTAGACAACCCCCTTATACACTATTTATTTATTTCATATAGTTTATCTTGTATTTGTTCTTAACTTGGTTTATAGGGACACTATTTTCATTATATTTTCCTTCATTTGTTTCACCTATTTTATTTTAAAATATATGATTTTTAGGATATGTTTGTAATAAGTTGGAATCGACATAGTCAAACTGAATTGGGTCAGCTAAATCAGTTCATGTCGTTTGATTTCCTATTCAAGCAATCTCGTTCCTTTAAAATGGGGATCGAACTTAGGGCATCGTAGTGAGCGCGAGAAAGAGGGGAGCGACAACTAGAAAGGTAGCTCAGAAACAAAGGTAAAAAACAATGTGTGTGAGCAGGGATTGAAGAGGTGTTGTTCGGCATCAACCTCCTATCACACACGATGCATAGCAAGGAAGACGAGTGGCCATGGTCATGTGGCATCACAGTTTGGTGGCTATGACTACCTGAGCAATAGAGAATGAGATTTGAATGGAAGAAGGACCGACTTAGATGATGATATCTCGATTTCACCTCCTTGCTTCAGATTTATTCGCTTCCTTCTTGAAGGGGAAGATAGCATGAGAAGGGGGAATGTAATAACCTGTAATCGATAAAGTCAAACGTACCGAACTGTGTCAGCTAAACGGGTTCATGTTGTTTGATTTCCTATTCATGCAATCCCATTCCTTTAAGATGGGGATGAAACTTAGGGCATCACAGTAAGTGCAAGAAAAAAGGGGGAGCGGCGACAAGAAAGGAAGCTTAGAATAATGGTCAGACGGAGCGTGTGTAAGCAGGGATCGAGGAGGTGCTATTTGGCATCAACCTCCTATCACACGTGACGCATAGCAAGGAAGGCGAGTAGAAATGGTCATGCTCGACGACATCACAATTTGGTGGCTTTGACTACCCGAGTAGTGTATGAAGAGATTTGAATGGAAGAAGGACCGACTCGGTTGATGTTCATTTCCTTCTTAAAAGAGAAAGAGGCACAAACATCTAATTATTTTCCCCCTTCTCATGCTATCATCCCCTTCATCCATTTGATTTAGGTAAACCCTAACACCAAACTTGTCATAAGCATTTATAATTCTTCTAGGTGGATTGTGATTGTCATTCTTATTGATAAATGTGTTTTTTTTAGGGTTTAGAGTTGAATTTATGTGCAATTTAATTTTATGTTATGGTGATTTATTTAAAAGATTAAACTGAGATATTTAGAGCTTCGAACCCATATTTTATTTGTTGTTATATTCATTTAAATCATTTAGATTCAATATTAACTTATCCCATGTATCAATCAAATATATAACCTAGATGAGTTGGCATATATTAATAATGATACTTACATATTACTTATATATTACAATGGCAATAGTTTATATTAGCGAAATCAATTTTTATGATTCAGGAGAAGTTATTTTATGTATTAAGGAATTGGTTACATGTATATGTATGTATATTTTAGAGTAAATATATAATAAAATCTTTATGATGATTGATTCTTAATGAGTTGCTAAATAATTTATTTGGGTCGTGGTGAATGATATTTATATAAAAATTATTAAATAAAGCATTTAAGTTTGAGATCATTATGAAGAATAACTTCAGTGAATGGTTGAATCCTTTATTTTAAAAAAATGTTTAAGTAGTTGTTGCATCATTTAATATTTTGATGTGAGATATATTGGATATATGATTGATGTAGACTCTTGTGGATTTAAGATTTGTTGAACACTACGGGAAAACACGTGAATTCCGTCGGATTTTCCGGCGGAAAATTCTGGACGGTAATAAACGACGCAATTACCAGCGGATTTGCTCGACGTAAAGTTTGCGTCAACATTTTCGGCGCAAAATACGACGTAAATTCACCGACGCAGGTTCCGCCGGCAACCCCGACGGTATTGGGATGCCTCAACCATTTCCGTCGCATGTTACGGCGAAACTATTCCGGCGTACTGTACCGACGGATAATACGTCAGCGTATTTAAACTCAACGAAATATAGCCGACGGATGAGACGTCGGAATTGATACCGACGTCACTAGTGTCATTACTGGCAGAACGTCCGCCGGTAAAAGCCCTATTTCGCGAACCCGAACCCCTCTGGCTGTCATTCGTTTCCTTCCATTCTCTCACTTCGACTGCTTCGCCCGTCGCCCTCCGTCGCCGTTTGTCGCTCGCCGTGGTTAGACGTCTCGGGCAGTCATGATCCCTAGTCTGCTTTGTTAGAGGTAGTCGGCCCAATCTAACAGAAGGAATCTTATCAGCGAACATGAATTGTTTCGTCCAAGGATATCTTGTAGATTTGGGGTGGATGTTTGTTTAAGGAAATATATTTAAGTTCACTTCAATAACAAAAAGTGAAAGTTCGTTAGGGATGTTAAGCCCTATGAACTTAGTCCCAAGCTAACCAAGAGGGGGGTGAATTGATATTTTAAAAACTATTTTCACAAAGAAAGAAAATTGCATAAACCAAATCACACCACAAAAATAAATGCGGAATTTAAAAGTGCGGAAGCAAGAAAAGGAACACAGAAATTTATAGTGGTTCGGTCGACTCGACCTACGTCCACTCCTTGGAGGCACGTATCCTCCAAGTATTGCACTACAAAATGTGACTCTTCTTTAGCCCCCACGGCTAGGCGGAGAAGCCCTCACAAGAACCTCCTTTTAGCCACCCTGGCAAGGCAGAGAACCTTCCTCCTTTTGCTTTCTCCTGAAGCTGGCAGAGAACCAAAACCAAAAGCAAACTCCTTACCTCTACCGACCCTTCCACGGACGAGAAACTCTAGACGAAGACGAAGCAGAGCGATCCTTGAAGCAACCCTTGTGAATCCCCTCACAAGCTCCCCCTCACAAGATCCTCTCTCTCTCCTCTCTCTCTTTCTCTCCTCAAGGTCTTCTCAGGTCAAGGCAGCAGCCAAAGGTCTTGAAAAACGTTGGACAATAGCTCTTAAATAGAAGAGCTTCAAAAGAGCTCATTAATTGCAAGTTGCCGACAATATCGTCCAGGCCAATATGGACATCGGCCTGGCCGATCAGTACAAATCAATGAAGATCGGCCATAGCATAGCCCTGGATGCAAAGCTGGATGATTGAAAATTGGCTTGATCGTCCAGGCCGATCTTACGATCGTCCTGGCCGATTAGTTCAAATCAGAGGAAAATCGTCCTGACAATAGCCCTAAATACGAGCTGGCCGATATTGATCGTCCTGAAGTAACTTAAAGTTTTTGACTAGATCGTCCTGGCCGATCCTGCGATCGTCCAGGATGATATGATCGTATCAATCATCCTTAATTACTCCCTTGATTTCCTGAACAATTATGGCATAATTTGTTAATATCGTCCATGCCGATCCTAGGATCGTCCGGGCCGATAATTTAAAAATACAGTATACCATAATTGACTATGGCGGCTACTTCTTTCTGTTTTGAGCTTATCGTCCTGGCCGATACACGTATCGTCCAGGACGATCGGTTAATGTCGGTTGCCTTAATTAAGAATCCTTAATTAGACTTTCTGTTTTAAGCTGATCGTCTAGGCCGATCAAAACATCGTCCTGGCCGATATGAGTAAAAACAGAAATTCTAAGTCTCTCAAGTGTGTGTGTGAAGGGTTACATAGCATCAGTCTCTTTGACCATTACAAGTAGACTCAAAAGGTGAAAATCAAACGTACAGACTAACTCAACCCTAAACCTACGCAATCCTAAACTTGGCTCCTTCTTGATCGTCCGATCTTTGATTCCTGAAAAGTTAGAAGCAACAAGCGGTCCAAGAGAAACAATGTTTGTCAATCATCAAAATATAAGTCATGAAAAATAGATTTGCAACAAAAAGGCTTTATGCCCATCAAATAAATCATATAATTCATTACTCAAGGACTTGAAATTGTTATAGAACATATGGGTTTTGGTCGTGATTGTAATATAGTGGTGTCATTTTGCAGCAAAATCACCCAATTAAAGGGCATGTGCAACATCCCTTCTTGCAAGAGAATATTTGAGAGTGAATGTCAGTGATACACCCAACATGATATTTGCTCTTTGTGAGTTGAGATTAATTTCAAATTTATCACCCCGACAAAGATTGTGGAAGACAAATGAAGTTTAGTTTTAAGTTTTTGGTGATTTAAATTTACATTTAAAATTTTAGAATTTTAAATTTTAAATGGATTTAAGCATTGACACATCTGTTTGAGATTTACATTCAATGCGGTCATTATCGAGGTAGCGACAAATCACTTTAAAAGAATTGTATTTTTATTAGGGTTCATGGGTATTTTGAAAGACATTCCCCTCCGGTTAAGATTTACATTCAATATGATTATCATTAGGGTGGGCAATGACTCATTTTAAAATATTTATATTTTTATTATGGTTCTTGGGCATTTTGAAGGACAAATTTTCCTCTAGTTGATATTTACATTCAACACGGTCATCATTTGTGAGATATTTAAATGATTGATTCTTTAAACATTGTCAACTATATTTACTTGCTAACAAAGGATCGTGTTCAGTTATTGACCTCATGAAATATATAACATAGCTGATTGGCAGGCTCAGCTGCAAGCACAGGTTCAAGCTCAGCTGCAAGCACAGGTTCAAACAAGTATTCAGCAACACAATCAGTTGTTGGATGAAATGCGCAAGATGAGGGAGCAGCTGAGTGGAAAAGATGTAGCTCCACCTGAGGAGTCAACGGATTCAGAGTAGTTTAATTTAGTTTATATGAACTTGTTTATTTCTGTGAACATGTTTTATTGAACAGTTTCTTTTAATGTGATGTGTTTAGTTGATTGTTAGTACTGAACTGTTTCTTTTAATGTTATAAACTGTTGTGAAACTGGGGTGAAATTGTTGACATGTTGTAATGTTACAATTGAATTGTTGTGGAATTGTTATTTGTATTGGTTTGTAGATGTGGAAATTTGATTGTTGGTTGGGAAGGAAATTTTTTTTTGTCAATGCTACAGGTTTCCGGCAGAATTTGCACCGGACGTTCGCCGGAAACGACGATACAACGAATCGTATCGTATGTACCTTCACCTTTGTTCTGACGGAAACTACCGGCGTCATTACCGGCGCACAGTCCGCCGGTAATTACCGGCGTATACTTTGCGTCGCAAGCGAGTTCGTGGGTTTCCTACATGCACTTTGCGTCGTTATATCCACCGGTAATGGCCGGCGCATCATGCAACGCTAAATACCGGCGGATATGGTGCCAGAATTAAGAAGTTTTTCAACGTCGAAAACGATCAGTGTTTTCGCCGGTAGTTCGCCGGAAACTGCGCCGGAGAAATTTCTGACGCAAAATTGGCGCCGGAAATAATTTATCGACGCGGCCAAAACCGGCGTATGAATTTCCCATACAAATATGAATTTTGTAATGTATATAACTGAGTTTATTTGTGTGATAGCCCTTGTTAAGCACTATTATTGAAATACAATGTGTATACAATATAAGCTTGTTTGTTTGATGCTTGAAAATATCATTATTTAACTCTTTTAGATACCGGCGGGTCCTCAAAGTGATGATTCTATAGGAAACTATTGGATTTTCTTGGGATTGGTGCTTATATTTCTCGACAGTGTATTGTAGTAAACTAACTACAAATGTTTATAAATATATATCTATTTATGTACAAAGAACAATAATAAATGACTGATGAGTCATTGGTTAATGCATAAATATTGTATGCATGTAAGTGAATGTATTTGTATTGTAATTAAATGATTATTAGTTGCCACAACCAATTCTTTATGAATTATATTATGCAAGAAAATTTAACAAATAAAATGCATCCAAAATTCAATATCATACATTGTTTGAAGCTATTATAGTCCAATATTTATTTTTCACTTATATACCTCTCTTTGCTCGCATTTTATGTCATTCCTTACCGTTTATGTTTAACTTGGTAGAATTTTACCTACCAAGTTTGTTCTTTCAAACTCACACATATTATTTTGTAATTTCAGGTTGCTAGTTGTGCTGCTTTTGGAGGAACTTTTAGGTTCATGCATCGTGCTGCTTTGATAGGTATTTAAGGTTATAGTTATCTAATTAATTTGACTATAAAAGTGGAATTTCATTATTTTTGGTGGTCATTTAGTATATGTTTGGTTCTAGATGCTCTGATGATTTATTAGTGGACACAAATTATTGAAATCTTGTATTTTCAATGCTTTGATATTATTTTATAAATTTTGTTTAGCTCACACCCTATCATTGGGTTCTTATGATTTTCTTTCAAGCCCAGTGGCGGGGTGTGATAATATTACTCCTTTATCAACCTCAATAATCTTATCAAAATAGTGGCATCCAATTTTACGTATGTGTTATTGATTAATTGATGTTTGTTATGAGAATAAAAGGCTTTTTTATTAATTTTGCCAATAAGATTATCTTGAAGAGTGGTGGGAGGAGTTGGAGTTAGTGAATGAATTTTTTTTTTTTTTTTTTTTTTTTTGTAGGAAGAGGATGTGGTGTGGTTCAATATGAGACTGAGTAGAATCAGGCTCAATTTTCTTAGTACATTATGAGAGAGTGATGAGATTTAATTCACTAGTAAGGAGATGAACATAATCCTTAATATGTTCAAGAAAGAATTAAAAACTTGCATGCTAAATAATATTATAAATTAACCAAATGCCAAATTTACTTGAACATTATTTATATTTGATATAATTGCCATTGATTCCTTACTGCTCCACCAACACTTTTTCAATCATCTCATAATTCATGGCCTCAATTATTTCATGCTAGGCTTGATGATATTAATATATTATAAAAATCAAATTTGCATTTGATGATGTTAGATGATTAGTTGCATAAATCTGCATTTGATGACTTTGGATGATGACTTTATCCTTGTTATAGTTGCAGTAAAATTGGTAACTAAACACTTTCATTAAGTATATGTTCAGCTTTAACGAGGAAATTCATGAGGATTATTAAAATATGACAACAAATCTCTACATAGTTTATAATTATGATATATAAAAAATAAGTATGCAAACAAACATTTAATATAAAACCTAAGTTAGTATTATCAAAAAGATTAAAGTTATTGGCTTTCTTTTTATTGTCAATATAAGTGAATATGGATAGTACCTCATTTTCTATTTGAATTTTTCTCAGAGATTTGTAAGCTCAATCATAAGTGCAACTTTATTGGCAATAAGCTTAACACATTATCAAAAAAAAAATCTTATTCCTATACACTCAAGTATGAAAATATGTGAAAGACAATTGACACATCTTGAGGAGTGAGAAGAATATGCATAAAATGAAACTCATTTATTTATTTAGCAGTAACATTGCCACTTTTCATTTGACCTGGTAAAAGCTAGAAAAAAAGAAAAGAGTCGTAGTCAGCAGTAACCCTAGCCTTGTTGAGACCCTATGAATCAATTGAAACCTCAGATTCATACTAAAACCATGATGATTTAAATAGGGATAGGAAATGATTGGGGCTAGAATGAGTACCATTATCTTTAAGAAATAGAAATCTTGGTAAAATGAGAAAATTGACGGAGTTTTAGGGCTGGATTGAGGTATATCGCAAACCATAGTTAGAACACTTAGGGTTAATTAGCGTCGTCATTAGTGATTATTAAATCGAATAAAACATCCCCCATTGATGCTCTTCACTAATATAACTTAGATCTAAAATTTCATGCGATTTGGTCCAGCCGTTTGGGAGAACGAAGCAAAATATTGCTTTGGCTCTCGGTTTCACCCCAGATCCGAGCCGGACCGTTGATTTCTTGATCAACGGTCACGATCTGAGGATCCCGCGGTCTCGTCTGACCACGTGGTTCGATCCCGCGGTTCCGCGGGCGGTTTGACGTGATCCCGACCGTCGATCTCGACCGCGGAGGATCGGACGGCCATGATCCTCCGTCCGACATGGTTTAGTGGCCGCGTGATTGCGGCAATGATAGCTGCAATCATCGGTTGGCGGCGCAATGATTGCGCCGCCGCCAATCATTGGCCCGCGACCGCGGAGCCTATCCGATTCCGCCACGTGGCGCACCAAGCCGCCGTCGGATTTAAAATAATATATTTTTATTTTTTATTTTTTTTAAACCTATTTTTGCTTCAAAAAATTGTTGAAAATTCATTTTTTGTCCATTTTTAACGTGTAATACCGTGTTTTGTTCGTATTTTCATTATCTACACTATAAATTTTTTTTTTTAATAAAAATAATGCATATATTTTTAATTATTAATAAAACAATAAAAGGGCATTATTTAAAAATACTATTTTGATTATTTTATTATTATTATATTATAAAATTGTTATTTTTAATTATAATATTAATAATTATATCATGATTAAACTATTTCTTACTGTTTTGTGTTTATTTATTTATTATTATTATTATTATCATATTTATTTAAATATAAAAATGTATTTTTAATAATTAAATATCACTTTAATTACTTTAATTAGTTAAATTATAAAAATATATATATATTAACAATTAAAATATTACTATTATTATATTTTTAAATTATTTTAAGTTTTATAACTATTAAGGTATTACTTTATACTATTTTAAATAATTATTGTTAAATAGTATTTATTTTAAATTATTTTTTTAAAGCTATTTATTGCATTTAATCTCCCAAAATTCATAACTTCTTCGTTTTAAGCCCGATTTTAACGCACGACGTCTTGTTTTGAACGTATTTAGATTATGCACATTTTGGATTTAGCCTTACTCAAAATTTATGGATCTGTCTGCATTTATTTGGAAAACAGCCAAACAGCATTGTTTTAAGGGACCCTTTTGATCGTTTTAAACTTCAAAAAATTATATCTTCCTTATTTTAAATCCGCTGTCGACGCACAGCACATTGTTTTGCATGTATTTTGAATCATGCATAGCCTAAGACTACTTTTGGATAAAAATGATATCTGTATTTTCTGTTATTACAAAAAACAGTGAGATGACAATATTTTAAAATACTATTTTATTACATTTAAACTTCAGAAATTCGTATCTTCGTCGTTTTAAATCGGATTTTTCCATGTAGCCCCTTGTTCTTTTCAGAAAAGCAAGCTTTATGTTTTGAAACTATTTCCAGCCCTTGATTTTGGCTGTTTTGACAAGATCACTATTTGGATTCAATTATTTGGGTACTTTTGATATTAAATATTAATTATAACATTATTTTCAAGATACAAACTATTTTCAAATCGCTTGAGACTTCGTTAGGGTGGTCAGTGAGTTTCCCTATACCTATGTATTATGAATTGAATTATTTTCAATTATTTTATTTTCCAAAAATATACCTATATCTATAAGTACTTTTAAACTATTTTAAAACTACTTATACATAAATCCTAATTTTGGGAGACTCGCTATTTCATGAAATTTTAGACATGGGTTCTAGATATGAAGAGCAATCATGGGGGAGTGGGTTAGTGAATGGTTGAGTCCCAATCATTCACTAATCCTTTCTTTAGGTGTCTGTCCTTTTATTTTTCGTAGATTGCATGTGTAGGTCGCACCACGAGCACTTAGCTTAGGCTCTCCTAGATCTAAGGACATGGTGTGTTTATTTCATTTTTGTACTCCCATGCATTTACTACCTTGAGGGTTAGACAAAACAGCACTTTAAACCCATGTAACGTAGTGACACCTTAAGGACAACAATTAAGGACCCGTCTAGCGAACTTAGAAGTTTTCTAGGAGTTAGGACAGATCCCAGAACGACATGAAAACCTCAACATTTAAACTTAGTGACATCATAAGCCTCCCATAATTTTCTAGAAATTTTTAGGAGTCTTTAGACCCCTTAGTTAACTAACCCTAATTAACTGGTTAAATAAGGCCCTGAGACCTTCCGAAAAATACAATAAATACATTTTAGGTCAGAAAATTACCCATAATACCTTGAATTGACCAGAGCCTAATCTTTGACCTTAGATAAATAGGGCTCTCTAGTTTGACTTCAGGTTGACCCTTAGTTTTACCATAGGTGGAAATTACCGTTTGACCCCTAATAAATCATTAAAAATTATTAAAAATCTCAAATCTTCTCCAAACACTTGGGAATACTTTCTCTGGTCATTCCTGACCTTTGGGGGTGATTCCAATCAGTTTGGAGCTTGTTTGGAGCAAAACAGTAAAAAAGGCCCCTTTGTTAGGAAATTTAGAAATTCCCTTAAATACCCTGGATTTAGAAAATCCATAACTAATTGTAGAAAACTCCAAATTAGTTAAACTCACTTGCATTAGACTCCAATTAGGGCCTAGTATTTATTAAAAATCTTAGGATTCCAGAAAACGACCCAGATTAGAAAGTCAACTTTTTGGTCAACCGTAGTTCATTTAGGGCCCGAAACTTAGAAAATTCATAATTTTCCCTAGAGAACTCCGATTTCAGCCTACTACCTGTCTAACTACTCGTATTAAGATCTAGTATTTTCCTAAGGTGATAGGAGACCCATAATTAGACTATTTTCTATAGTGACTTTTTGAACCCTTAGCCTAGTTCCTAGGAGGACCCGAAACTTTCTAAAATCGGCTAATACAATTTAAACTTCAAATATGAATACCCTAAGCCCTTAAAACTGATCAACAAATTGAAATAATTAAAAATGGACCTAATTCACTAATATTTGAATTTCAATTAAAACATCCTTTTTTAGACCCCCAACATACCTGAACTCCAGATAATTTCAACTAACTACCCATATTAGGATTTATCCAAACCACACTAGCCTTACACACACATAGAATGGTTTGCTAGGGCACCACTTCTAGATCTAGGTTAGGCCGCTGGGTTTTACTTTTTTTGCTATGTGCCGGAGCTTTCCGTGGTTTTCACTGCATGCTGTTTGAAAATTGATTGTTGTGTTTGCTTACTTTTTCTGTACTCTGGATGTGAGCGTTAGACTTACCCATAGGTTAGGAGCGTCAAATATATACTGTTCTTCCGTGCAGGTGGCCATGCTCAAGCTAATAAAAGGGGGGCACCGTTATGATTTCTAATGTTTTCTTATGCAGGTGCTTGCTCAGCCCCCCTTGATATAATGAGGGCTAAAATCATTAAATAATTATAATTGCTACAGATGGAACTGCTTAGCCCTCAGAGCATGGCTTGGCACAGGGTCAATGGTATTAGCATTTTCATTTACATATAAACTGCTTGGGATGATTTTTACTAGGATAACCTTGCAGGGATTCTTAGATTTACTGCTTTTAATTCATATAATTTATCTGTAATAATTGTTAAGAGTTGTGAAAACAACTTTTGAGTTGGGATATTCTTATCCAGCTCGAATTCTAAAAGAAGAAAGCATCCTCAAGGGGAGAGTCTTCTTCCATTTGGAAGATCGAGCTGGATGGCTTTAGATATCCAAAGAGAAAAGACAATACCCCCTACTGGGGGGAATTGTCTCTTCGTTTGGATATTCAAGCCACGACGGATCCAAGGAGTCCAAGGAGAGGATACCCAGGAGACTGAAGATATTGAAGATTGAAGACCCAATATCCCACTCAAAGTTGTTGGCGTCTGTCATAGGCTTAGAAATCCGGGTTGTTGGCAGTGGTGCCCGGCCACTTTACTTTTCTGCATACCCTGGGTTGTAATTAAAGGCAGTTGGCCTATGGATATTTATTTGATTTGTTGGATTTATATTGATGTGTTTACCTCATTGCGCAGTAGAATTACCTACTTTTTCTAGGTTTCTTTCTTGCATGCCGCTTTTATTTTCGCCTGGATTCCGTTAGGCTCATTGAGGACTATAAAATTCTTCTACTCGTAATTAATCTCTAAAAATTTAGGCTTTAAATAATATAGAAACTTAACAAACCTAGAGAATTGCCGGAATCGTCCGGGGTCGCATGCATATTACTGCATCTTCTCTCTCCTTCTAATAAGACATCTCCCTGCCTGCGGGTAGAGTCCGGATAATCTGGCCTATGAGGATGAAGTGCCGGACCTAGGGAGACTCAGTCTTTTCTAAAAATTATTTTATATTAAGCCTGTTATTAAAATCCAAAGCATTCATGAGCTGAAATTTCAACTAGCATGCATTACATTAGAAATCAATTTAATTAAAATTTAATTGCACTTGTTAGGGGCATTCACCCAACATAAGTCCCGGACCACTTAAGAAATTCTCTAGATGTCGGTCCTCTTTCCAATAAACTGTACCTCCCACACATCTTTCATAATTGACCTGATAGCATGGTTTTGAAGCGATTAGGTGGTTAGCTGGCTCCCCCAATCCAGGCCGGGATAAGTCCAGATCTTTGTATCGCATTAGCTAGGACACTGGTCTTAGTGTGTGTCGAACACTAAAGTCCAAACTAGATTTAAGATTCGAGGCTACTACATTCGGTCTCGTAGTATGCCTTAAATAGTAGGTAGGTCCATTCTTTTCAGGGACTATAAATCCTACTTATCCGCGTCACAGGATGACGCCACCTCCATCATTCTCTCACGCATGTGATTGATTGCATGACTTTTATTTTTTCCAGTTTCTCTCTAGTGCCCTGGAGCCTCCGAATGGTGGTGTGAACCACGCATGTTGATTCAGCTCTTTGGACCTTTCTTCCCTTTGAGTAGGATTTCCTAGTCTATACCCTTGTGCTGATCCCATTTTAGGAGAGGATAATGTGTAATCCTTAATCGAGAGTTTTCTCAGGCTCCAGCCTGGGATATAATTAACCACGGGGGCTTGCGCCCGTGGGAAACTCAGTCCCACATCTACTAAACCCCATTCGAGCTCCTTCATCGGGTGGGGGAAACCCGTGATTAGGTCGTGTATATTGCTACCCATCGGGGTGTGTTGGAGACAGCATCTATCCTCAATGGTTAGTCGTATGCACGATCCAATCTGTCCCTTCCAATCGACCCGTTCGCGCGGTGATCTTTCGGAGGTCCACATCCAACAAGTAATCAAATC
Source organism: Dendrobium huoshanense (assembly GCA_016618105.1). Classification (NCBI taxonomy): domain Eukaryota; kingdom Viridiplantae; phylum Streptophyta; class Magnoliopsida; order Asparagales; family Orchidaceae; genus Dendrobium; species Dendrobium huoshanense. Next base: position 39,085,663 of record CM028357.1, read on the forward strand.
CTACAAATAAACTCAATGCACAATAAAGAAGAATATGCATGTCATTAATTAAATCAAAATAATAGTAATCACATGATTATGAATCAGTGTAGAAATAATAAAGCTCACATGCACCAATATTAGAATATGTAAATAATAAAATAGTATGATATGGAAGGCAATAAAATAGTATAATGTGGAAATCAGTAAACAAGCACATGAGTCGAATCAATAAAGTTGTTGTCGTATCAGTACAATCAATCAGTAAATCAGTCTTATAAGCGATAAAACCAAAGCATCAGTAAAGAATTATCTAACTCAAATCAATGCAGTAAAATCCTATAATTATGAAGACGTTATTCAATACGTCACATGCTCAATATATGCAATATTAGTATAATGAATCAGTAGTATTAAATAGTACCAATGTATGCATTGATAATAGTAAAATCAATGGCAATAGCAATAAAATAATAATATAATAGTAAATTTGTGCATTAACAAGAAATATGTATAGTAATAGGAATAATGCCTCAATAATATATAATTTAGTAATCATACTAAATAAATGAGAAGTTATGGTTTAAGAGATATTTTTTTCAGTATCATATCAGTATTAGTAAACAATTGGCTCAGTAAATAGAGTCATCACTCTTTACCCATCGACATAGTAATCATCTTTTTATAGCTCACAATCAGTTTATCATGTAAATCAGTCAATGCTAACTCAAAATTATATATTTAAAGGAAAGCTCGACGAGCCACCACCTTTTACATGTCAATCAATCTCTAGTCAACATCAATAAATAACCATTCTTTACTTTTTTTTTTCTTTTACACACACATTATTATCACAATATTATATTATTGACCTCCCTTTTGGCATTTGTCACTAACACTATTTTATCGCTTGTATTTAATAATTTGATCCACCTTCATGCATGTTGCACTACTATGTTTGATAAATGGTCACATCGTGTATTTTATCTCAATTCATCGTCAGCTTTGAGAATTTGTTTTATTTTGATCACATATCATTGTTTATCATATTTTAAAATATATGAGATTGAGTCAACGTCGATTTGATGAGTATTTAACATGGGTTTAAGCCCTTCCATGGGCATCTTCATTTTGTGTATAATTTTTTTTATTAGGACCTTATTTTGCAAAATAGATTTCACCGTTTTGTCCAACTCATCGAGACGGATCAAATGAGCTCATGCTTGAATCAAGTATCATTTGATGTGTGTCAAAGAGAGAGAGGTAATTATTATTATTATTATTACTAGTATTATTATTATTATTATTTAAAGTATAAAATAAAAAGAGAAGTTTATTTTATATTATAGTGCTATGATAATAATGTATGTACAGGGAAATATAAATAAAGACTAATTATTTACTAACGTTGGTTAGAAATTGATTGACTTGTATAAGATAGTGAGCTGACAGGCTTTCCTTTGAATATCATGATTTGGTGTTATACTCTACTGATTCACATGATACTAATTTAGAGTTATAAAAAGATAATTACTTCATTAACGGGCAAAGAATGACGTCTATGTTTACCAAGCCAACGATTTAATGATACTGATACTAATACTAAATTGAAAAAAAAAAAATTTAAGTTAGGACTTCTTATTTGTTTAATGTGACTACTAAAATATATATTATTTATTCATTGTTACTGTTACTGTATGATTTCACTGCTTTACTACCAAAAAATGGGGCTACTGCAGCACTATTTTGGACATATCCCAGCGGTTTTAACCCCTACTATTTTTCTTGCTGCGGTTCTAAACCGCTACATATCCGCTGTAATTGCAATACGCTGCAATGACATTCCGCAGCGGTTTAAGAACCGGCGGGGTAGAAATGCTGACTATAGCAGCGGTTATAACCGTTGCAAATCTCCAGAATAGTGCCAGTTATAACCGCCACAAGTAATGAAAAAAAAAAAACAAAAAAACGATATCCAGTAATGTAGTGGTTTTAACCGGTAATATTTTGGAGCTTTGCAGCGGTTAAAACCGCTGCTAAGTTCCAGAATTTTTTTTTAAACGAAAACCGAATGTCCACCGAAAACAAATATAATAAATTCACCAAACCGAAACCTAAACCCACATAAATAGGAGATGTAACTGAAACAAAAATACTAGTGAAATCATAGAGATTCACAACAACAACAAGAGAATATTGAACTATATATATAATTGAGTCACATGACTCAAACAAGAGAACATAAAAACTTTGACATAAGATGAAAGAAGTGCGCTTCTATGCTTTTATTTATACTACAAACTTTAAAAATTAATTGAAATAGTTGGTCCTAAATAGTAGAAGAATTATATAAACACAAAGAAACCAAATTGAGAGATAAAATCAATGGAGTTGTGGCATGCAAAATCATTACTCTCAGCAGCCATTATTCATTGAAAAGTTTGATTCACATGATGCACATGCTAAGAGCTTGGCTAAATTGGAAATAGTAGGCATAATGAATATGGACTTGCTGCAACAAGGGGCTTTAGGAAATATTTGATAAATGTAATAATATTAAATAAAAAAAACTATGACAATTTGATTGTTTAATGAATAAATTTCTTTAAAAAAGAAATAATATGAACATATTCTTAAAAAATAGTAATTAATTTCTGAGAAATTAAATTGGAAATTAAGCAATAATTAAGCTAATCAAAATAGACGGGACAATAGCAGGTTCGTGCTTGTGAAACATGTGGACTGTGGACTTCTTTGTATTTTTGGCTTTTCTTCAACAACAATAATACTAAGAAGATTATGTTGATTACCAAATGACTGGAAAAAACTAACAAGATGCATAGGAAATATTTTGACTCTAAGCATATGCATTTATAAATTTAAGTAGAAGACATTATGTCACACCCAGATGCTGTCAAAGTTTGATGAGGTAGTATTAAGTTCATGTTTTTCTCTGTACATTAGCTTTGGTTGCACTTCTATTTCAACTTCCAATACTCTCTGATTTACATCAATTACTCATTTTCTCAACACATACATGTGAAATATAATTTTCTGTAATTCTACTATTTGCAATTAATACTACCTCATCAAATTGGAAATAGTTAAGAAATAAAAAGATTCTGATGGTCAAAACGTAATAAATTATAGATCGAGATATTGAACTTGCATCATCATCTCCAAATAAACCATTATTCCAATGAGAGAAGAATTTTACAAACACAAACAAAGGCAAAAGGCAAGCTTCATACTACCTCACGAATATAATGCCCACAAACATATATAAGAGCTATGAAAAGTGCTTAAAATAACCATGTAATGGCCACCAAGAAATAAAAATAATACTAGATAATCTCAAAAAGAGAGGATCATTCATCATTCTTGTTTTGTGATCTATAATATCAAAATTTTAAGCAACATCCCAAAAAGTAGAATTACATACCAAGATGCATTTCAAAACAACTTGCACAAACATGGGTTATCTTCAAAATGAAATTCTCTTTCTTTTATAACTTCATCTTTAAGAAGAAGTTTCATTGCCACCCTATCAATTATAAGAAGATTGTAAAATATTAGTATTCAAATAACCAATATTAAAATTAGAATGTGAAAATTTACATACCATTTGTGAGCTTCCTTGAGGTGGATGCTGCATTCGAATTTCTTGCATGAATTGCCTCATTTCAGTACGTAATGAGTTGACCTCCTCTCTCAATATCATGCATATGAGACGTTGAACATAGAAATAATATTTAAGATACCAATCCACTACTCAAACCAAGATCCAATTTCCATACAACTATAGAATGAAACATGAAATCCTGTAAATCAGAATTATTAATGGATAAAAAGTAAACACTTGCATGTACAAACTCTAAAGTATAGAAAAGTGTCACTCTATGTGATCCAAAACACAATAATAAAACAAATTCAATTTGTTAGTGATCCAAACTGATTAATAACGTACAATAGATGATATAATCATATTTTACAATCTAATGAAGGTATTAACAATATATTGATTAAAAACAAGAGAATTTCGCTATGAGCAATTGATAATTCTTGTGAAATTGACTAAGTGGCAAATCTAGGCAAAACCAAAACTCACGGCAGATGATAGTAGGATTTGAGCACACCGGCAAAATGCAAAACCAAATCTCACGGTATAAGACTAAGGCCTATAAACCTGCTACCGAACTTAAAGCCAAATAATAGCAGGATTTGAGCACATCGGCAAAATGCAAAACGAAATCTGAGGGCAAATGATCCGGCCTAAATCCTGCTACCAAACAACCCCCTAAATGTTGATCATTTTTCTAATTTTAGGGATTATACTAACAAGATAAGAAGAAGAATGACAAGAAAAAGGATAAGATCAAAGAAGAATACAAATGAAAAGAAGAAGAAGATGATGAAGAAGGGGAAGAGACTCACAGTGAAGAAAGGTCGGCCAGAGGTGCCTTTCGCGTGAGGAGAATACTGATCGAGCAAAATGCGAGCGGGATGTGCGCAATGCTCCTCTCCGGCAAGACGCGCTCCGTCGTTTCGCTCCGCTGGCATCGCACGCAGAAAAGCAGAGACGGATCGGGATTTTGTTCTCGCGCACAGATATAGAATTAGGGCTTCATATTATTTGCGGCGATTTTAACATGGTGCTACAGCACCGATTTTAACCGGTGCAAGAATTAGTTTTTAGCAGCGGTTCTATTACCGCTACTACCAACTGATGCTAAAAAAGACAACTTTTTAGTAGTGTTTAATGTATGAATTTAATGTTCCTGTCATGAATTTTACTAACGACACTGATACATATATCAATATTGTTTGATACTATTATTGATTCATTATACTGATTACTGATATTGATTCATTGTATTGATATTGAGCTTGTGATATGTTAAACATGTGATTAAGATATTAATTTGATACTTATATAGAATAATTGAATAATATGTGTACCTTATTATAAAATTTTATTGTATTGATATGATTACGATGGTCATTATCAATGCTTTGATTTTACTACTTTATATGATTTCTTTAACGATTGATAGTACTGATACGAAGATTGTTTTATTGACTTGGCACACACTGGTTTATTGGTTTCCCCACCATATTGGTTTACTAGCTTCAATATCATAATATTTTACTATGCATATTCTACTACTATTGTATGTATATTTTTACTATTTCTACATTGATTCATGATCATATGACTGGTACTTTTATACATTGATTGATGATATGCATATCATTTTTTTACTTCTTTGAGTTAGTTGTATGATTGGATGCCAACTAGTTTTTTAGCTCATTATATGTGGTTTAAACTACAATCCCTTTTATACTTGGCTACATACTACAATCCATCCGACATCCGTTAGACGCAAATTATAGTCTCTTCGGCCTCTGTCACATGACAACAATCCCTTTGACCTCAGGCACCCGGTTGAGGTCTATCCGACCTCTATCACCCGACTACGGTTCTTCCAACCTCCATCACTCACTAATTATGGTTCCTCCCACCTAAGTCGCGTGGCTACAGTCCCTCCGACTTTAGTCGTCTGCCCACTATGCTTTTACAAACCAATGTTGACTGATAACAATCCATTGGATCTCAGTTACCTTACTATGATCCTTTCGACCTCTGTCACTTGTCAATTATGGTCCCTTCGACCTACGTTTATGGCTGCAAAATTATCGAAGTGAGTCGAGCATGTGAGTGCTCATGTTTGAGTTTGTTTATTATCAGCTTGTTCAAGTTCGGTTCATGTTTGATTTGAGCTTTATTGTTAGTGTTCATGTTTGGTTCATTTAAATTAATGTGTGTTCAAGTTCGGTTCATGTATAGTTCGTTTAGTGCTTGTCGAGCTTTAAACAAATAAGCCTTAACGAACTATGTTAATGACCATACTTAGCAAAAAATTTCAAACTATTAAACAAGCACATTCATGAACATATCTAATGAGTATTCTTAAGCTATCAAATGAGCAAGTTCATGAATATATATATATATATATATATATAGCTAGTGTATTCAAGCTATCAAATGAGCTTGTTCAAGAAAAAACAATCTATGATTCATCTTATATTTGTTTATGAACAATTTGTTCATGAATCAAGCTTAATATCGAGCTTCAAATGATGTTGTTTGCGAATATAAATGAGTTAAACATATTAGTGTTCAAGGTTGTTTATTTAAGGATCGAGTATTTAAAATATTATTCAAGTTTGTTTGTTTAGTTAATTAAACGATCACAATCGAGCTTTAATTGAACTAAGCAACGAGTAGCTCGTCGAACGCTTGGTTTGCTTGTAGCCCTGCCTCCATTGCTTATTGACTTTGGTCCATCCGATCTCTATCACCTGACTATGGTCCATTTGATCTCTGTCATCCGACAACGACCTATTCGACCTTTGTTGTTTGACTACACTCCCTCTGACCTCCGTCACCTGACTAACTGTTCTTGCAATCTCAGTCGCCCGACTATGATCCCTCTGACCTCCGTCGCCCGACTACGGTCCCTCCAACCTCCGTCGCTCCATATTGGAATCATTCCAACTAGGCAATACATCATAGTTTTTCCCTTTTTAGGATTTCCACCTAAAGATTTGGTGTCTTTCATAACTCTTGCATCTCTCTTTCTCTTATGCATGTGTGTGTTGGATCTTTATACAAAGCTAGTATGTTAAACATAATATCTCTCTACTGCCACGAATGTTCCAACATGAAACAATACTTATGTATGTGCAACAACTAAGTCGTATTATATAATAATTTAATTATATTTATATAATAGTTTAAGTAAATTATGTAATAGATTAATTATATTTAGAGGTAATACTTGTCATACCAAATTTATGATTTATATCATAAAAATAATCATATTCTATATAAAACGAAAAAGAATTATCAAAATAATTTTTTTTTAAGAAATACCTATTAATTATTTATAAGAAAAACATTTACGTGATAGATTGTATGCTTTGGATTAGGGGTGCAAACAAACTGAATCAATCTCAACTCGTAAGCCGAATTCTGAGCTCGAACTCGAGTCGAGGTAGAACTCGAACTCCAGTCGAGCTCAAAAGGCTAGCTCGAGTAGACTCGTGCCATTGAAATCGAGCTCGCGAGGCTTCCACGGTCCGCCTGTTTTCCTTCCACAGTTTTAATCCATATCGCAATGTCTTCCGCAATTTGCATGCGACACCTGCAATTCATTTTTCCGTGCGCGTGGATGCTTCGGAAGAGGTGAAACGGTGAACTAAAGCTAGCGATCCATCTTTCACAATTCACACACAGATGCCCAGGCCTCAATTTGTCTTTCGTGCGCGAATATGCCAAGGCCACGATTCATCTTCCGCACATATGCACAGGTGTGGATGCTCGCATGGGCCGTGATTCATCTTCTGCGTGGGATAATCGAGCAACTCGACGAGCAATCAAGCCGAGTATTATCAGGCTCAAACTCGAGCTCAATGATCCAACGAGTTCAAAACTTGATAAGCTCAACTCAAAAGACCATAAATGAGTCGAGCTCAAGGCTCGACCCCAACTTTCAATTACTGTTATGAACTGAAATGAGTAGTGGAATCCCACCAGAATAGTTACACGCATCTTGAAAGCATCCAAGGGCAATAACCCACTTTCTCTACGTTGCTGTTCAAAAGCTCAGTAGGATTCTCACGGTCCCATAACTTCAACTGCGATCCCAGGTTCCCGCGCCGAAAACACAAAGCTGTTCCACTGCGTTTCATCTCCCATGAAGCGATACCACGCTTGCGAATTGAGGAAATCGCAAAAGGCAGGAAAAGAGAAAAAGACGCAGGTCTTCGTCATTCCGCAAAACCCTAAATCCTCATTCATTAAACCAAATTCCTTGCTTGCTTGATGGGGCGTCCTAAAGAGTGTAAAAGCAAAAAGCAAAAAGGGGAAAAGAGAAAAGCCGTCGGTGTTCTCTTTTCTTTAACTGAAATGCAGCCACTTCCGTCTTCGATCCTGGTCCCATTCATATCTCTGCTGTTTGTCGTCGGCAGCTTAGTCGCAGAGAAGCAGGCGGAGAGGCTGATTGGCTTCACGAATGGCGAGCACCAGTGGAAGCAGGACATCCGGGGAGGGCGGGTTGGAGAAGACGCTGACGAGGAAGATGACGCGGTTGTCAACGATGGTCGATGGCGGAGAGGAGGAGCCGACTGCGGACAGCGAGCTGGTTCCGTCATCCCTTGGTTCGATTGTTCCCATTCTCCGCGTTGCTAACGAGATCGAACGGATGAACCAAAGAGTCGCTTACCTATGTGAGCTCTTTGCATCCTCTTTCGATTTTTTTTCTCTTTCTCACTTTCATTATCTTTTATCATTGGATCGGAACGCTTGTTGGCTTATCTAGCGTGCTGGCTGCTGTCGCTGTTGGCTTTTGCTTTAATGAAGCTTGTTAGAAGTCGACAACTACCAAATTTTATGAATGAAACTGTTTCATAGTTAATAACCTAGTGAGGGTGAAATCGACAATCGTAGTAGAGGAAGAACTGCTAGTTGTTTTATTAAAAAAAAAAAAGGAAGTCCGAAGATTCAGATAATTCTAATAATAATTAAGAAAAATGGAGCAAGGAGGCTATTGGCGGTGACAAATTTTCCATTTTCAGCTTGTTCGCGAGTTCAAACATCATTTTGTTGGGCATATGGGTGCATTGCACAGAATGTGCTTGCCAGGGTTATGGTTGTGCATTTTATCCAGAATTAGATAACATGATCATGTTATTATGGCTTTTGTTTACCTGCGGGGACTTGCACAATGATATTTGTGTATTGCCTTGGTACTTTCTTTGTTCAGAACTGATGTTGTACTGCTCAGAATTTTTTGTGAGCCTCTTTTGCGACATGCAAGTTCACTTTTAAGTTTCTGTGATTTTTTATCGCCGTAGGATGCATTAATCTGAAGATTAGAGACATCAAACTTAATGGAACAACAATAGAATCTGATATCTATGCCTTTTGGTCTATTTTTATCTATATAGTCTTTTTGTGTTAAATAAAAGATGATACTTAAAATTCTTTGATATTTCAGGTCTATTGTTAGAAGTGATGGTGAAATAGATAGGGATATTATTAGTAGAATTCAAGTTGGATGGTTGAAGTGGATGAATGCATCAGACTTCTTGTGTGATCAAAAAGTACCCCTCAAACTTAAAGAAAATTCTATAAGATGGTGGTGAGACCTGCAATGCTTTGTGGCACAAAATGTTGCCCATTACGTTAAGTTTTGCAGAGATGAGGATGCTTAGGTGGATGAGTGGCTTCACTCTTGGGGATAGAATGTGAAACAAGTATATACGTGAAAAGGTTAGAGTAGCTTCAATGATAGATAAGATTAGAGAGAGTCGCCTTAGATTTTGGTCACATAAAATGTGGACCTTCTGATGGCCCGGTTAGGAGAGTAGATGCATTAGATTTGACCTATTTAAGAAAGGTGACTCTTAACATGACACAATGAAGAAAATGAATTCATGCAGTTGATCCCAGTGTGATAAAGGCTTGATGATGTCCTTGTATTTAAGGACCTTAACCATTTGAGTTATTGAGGCCAACTCATTCTCATTTGAACTTTACATAGAAATAAAATTGCATGGAGCACTCGATATGCTTTTGGACTAAGGGCTGTCACATTAATTGAAGATTTTTTTTTTTCATTAAATTTGTAATTACATATATGATAATATCTACTTCCATGCACAAATTTTTATTTTCCAAAGTTAGGCTGTAAAAGTAGCATGTGGACAGGAAAAAAAGAAAATACCAAGTATCTATGACCTAAATATGTTTTCAAAGCTGTAAATGGAAATAGTTCTTAAGGCCATATTTTTATACTTGAATATTTCAAGTATTTTAGTTAAACATGAATTTCAACATATATTTGTGAGTCTCATTATTTCCTATTTTCTTAAAGTGCTTATAATAGTAGAACAAAGATTACATATGATTTACAATTTTGATTATTGTCATTTGAATTATTACCAATCATTAATATTTTTAAAAGACAAATTGAAAACATAGGTGTAATAGTTTTAAGTATTTTGTATCTATTATACAAAAGAATGAGCATATAAGGACATAACTTCTAGAGTTGAATTTGTATGGTTAAAATGTAAGTCTTTTGAAAGTATTGTGTGATAAGAAGATGTCGCTTTAAGGAAAATTCTGTAAAATGTAATTAGGGTGCTTATGTTGTATGGATCTTAGTGTTGGGTAATGAAAACAATCATTGATAGCTAAATCAAGAGTGACATAAATGATAATGTAAGTTGAATGTGTGAAATAGGTACATTTATATGCAATGATTATATTAGAGGGGCAATTCGAGCAATATCTATTGAAGAGAAGGTATGTGAAAAAGACTTCGATGATTTGGACATTAACACCTTATGTGGTATTTAGCAAGAAAATAAAATAAGGATTCATAAAGCCAACCTCAAAAAGTTGGGATAAGGCTATTGAGGATATGATGACAATTTCTTAAGCATGGATTATATAGCATTGGGATCCTAGAAACTTATTTTTGACTCCTTAAGAGAGGGAGTTCTAGCTTTTTGAAAGTGTATGTACAGCTATAGGAAAAAGTAAGTGATTGCAACAATTTGCTGCTCTAATAGTCTTTGGCTGTCCACTTCATCAAGTTATTAATCTCATGATCATTTTTTACTTGAAAAAAGTAATAATACTTTATGAAAATTAAAGTGATGGTGAATAAAAGTGAAACTCATTGCTGCCCAAACAAATAAATGAAATTTGTTAACAATATGTAAATTCTTGCAAAATAAATAAACATCACTGCAGCTGTTTTTGATAATTGTGATCCAAACTGATGAGGGCATCGGATTTCGCCATGTGTACCATCGCCGAGGACGACGATCGACGGCCCTGATTCAGAGTCTTTACCTATGATGCTTTAGTTCTTTTTATTAGTTATTTCATGTTTTCCGTTTGTACCCCTATGAGGGATGATTTGCTTTTTGTAGCCCAAGGGGCATTTGTGACTTTGTTCTTTTTCTTCTCATGTAAAGCCTATATATAAAGGCTTGATTTGCTTGTATGAGGATTATTGATGATGATTGAAAGTATTCTCCTTGTTCTCTTTGTGAGTGCATAAAAGATCTCTTAGTGAGTTCTTTGGAGGAGATCTCTTGGTGAGTTCTCCATATTACTTGGATTGATTGAGTAAGTTTTCTCCCTAAAAGTCTTTTATTTTCTCTTCCCCAAGTTGAGCCGCCGGCCCCCATTTTCTTCCCCACCGCCGGCCATCCCTACCACCAAATCCGGCCACCTCCCACCGTCCCTACCACCACATCCGGCCACCTCCCACCGTCCATTCCTCCTCCCGGCCAAGTTCATTCCAACTTCACATGGGAATTTGAATTTGAAAATTCAAATTTTTGAATTCATTCCAAATTTGGAATTCCCAAATTAGGAACGTTTTCATGAATTAATAAAATTCAAATTAGAATTAATTTGGAATTATTATTTTCTTATTTTCCATGTCATCAATCCAAGTGAATTAAGACGCCACCTCATCCCACAAATCCCTCCCCCTCCTATGGAACCGCCGCCCACCCTTCCCCCTCTTTCTCCCAATTAATTAATTTCAAGTTATTATTAATTGGAGTTTTTATTTTCTTAATTTTCATGTCATCGATCCAAGTGAAGTAAGAAACTAACTCACCCCACAAATCCCTCCCCCTCCTATGGAACCGCCACCCCCTTCCCCCTCTTTCTCCCATTGACCCGCCGGCCCCCCCTATTGAGCCCCACTTTAAGGAGTTAATTACTCCTCCTTAATTTGAATTAATTTGAATTCCCCTAATTTCCCTCCCCCTTCTCCTCCCTTCCATTAAATTTCAATTAAAGCCTTCATTGCTTTGAATTGAAATTAAATCCCTACATATTTTCCCTCATAATTTCCCTTCCTCTCACCCAAAGCCCTCCCCCGCCGGCTTCCCTTGGCTTGCAACCCGCCGGCTCCTAAGCTCCACCTTGGAGATTCCGGTGAACACTTCTCCCTCCACTCTCAATGAGGTATGGAAGTACCCGAATGGAACTTCGGGTTTGAATACGACGGTCAAGGAAGAGTCGACATCATCCGATCCCCATTCTTTGACGTTGGATTTGACTTCGACGACACCGTCGAGGATTACTTGGCTCGGATTGTACCCACCTTGATAGAGACCGTCGACGATCACTTTTCAGAGTACACTTGGATTATTAGAGGACGTCGCTTTGCAAGACCTCCACATATTGCGCCGACCTCTCCATCCCTTCGGATCTACGGTGCCGTCGCCCTAGGAGTGATCTCATCCATAGTGTGGCTCTTCTTCTCCCAACAATCCTAGTGGTAGGTAAATGAGAGTGGCCTCAAGGTGAAAATCACTTTGTTAACCTTGGGATCTTGTTGAGCATCTCATTTGTTTTACGTTACTAACGTTGTTATTTTTCTTGGTCTCGCTAATTTACTTGCAAATAATTGCCTAGCCATAGTTACAATTAGATTTCCGGAAAGTTTGAATTGAGAACGAGATTTCATTTGAAATTACGTTACTTAAATAATCTCTTGTTCAATTTCTTAAATACAATTCCTGGAATCATCTCATATTACATCACAAACACTTGCATTGAAATAAACTAGCCCTTGGTTTTTGGGGACATTATATAATTACTTGGTTATGGTTGTGAAAACCAGTTGATCGGTCATATATATCACTAGAAGTACTATGAAATGGGCTGAAATATATAATTGAGTGACCATATGTCTATTAGCACAATGGAAAGGGCTGAAAGACATGATTTATATGCTTGCTTAATTGAAAGGATCATCATATTTTATTTAGATTGTGGTATAGAAGATTTGACCTCAAAGAGCCTCCCATGTGGTTTGAACACTAGACCCTTCTATGGAAAAGTGTGAAGATATTTGATGCTTGCTTGAAGAAATTGTTTTATTCATCACACCCAATGTGCTAGAAGATAGTTTGGCTCTAAAACTAGCATTGTGAATCCCATGAAGTGTGGATAGTTTGAGGTGGCTGCCATGTCAACATTGCACCTATGATGGGAGGATGAGCAAACGTTGCAGGCCACCTATTGGGCATGCAACTTGTATTTGATATTTTATTTGTTTTATAAAAATGCCTCGTAACCACTTTTTTAAGATCCCTTGAACCTGACATTGATGCATTGTGGTCACAAATTATTAGCAAACTATGTCACTCTAAGCGAGTTACATTCTAAATCATTCCCAATATAATTTCTTTTTTATTGTATCTCTAGCATTCTCTATCTTGGTTGGTTTCTCTCAATCTCTTTGCCTCTCTTTGTCACTTTATCATTAAATTCGAAAACACATAAACATAAAATTATTAAGACTCATATAGTTACCTTTCTTCCGGTGCGCCTCTCGTACGGTACACGTTTCCACCCCTGCTACTCGTTATGATTAAAATAATTATGCCTGAAATTTTTTTTTTACAATTAACAGTAAGCAAAACTTAGTGAGTAAAACATGTATCCAAATTACAGTAATTTAAGTCAGATGGAGTAATATGCTAAATACCACTTAAACATATCATAAATTTGCTTCCTATAAACATAACATTAAACATACACATAAATCATAAATCCATATCATTCATATTCATTTGATATGTAGTACAACCGTCACATGAGTCACTGTCTAGTACCATAAAGGTACTCTTTTACCATTTCCTTACTTTTGCATGCTAAAACTTTCCATTCATCAAATTAATATTTATGTAAAACTAATTTTTGGATTTATTAATTTTAAAAATTAGAAAAATATCATTTCGTGAGAAAAACCTAATTTATTCCCTTAGGAACCCTCTTAGGACCCTTAGAAACTATGTTTGTAAAATCACTTTCAAAATTTCAAACTTTAGGAAAAAACCCTAATTTTTCCAACTCAATAATTTTGAAGAAAAACCTCATTTCCATGCATAAAATTATCTCATAAACCTTCCCTATACATCTCCTAAAGAAATGTGGAGTTTTTGTCAAACCCTAACTTTTTCTTTTCAAGAAAAAGTCATGAAACATAAGAAATAACTTGATTAGAAACTCACCCTAGCCTCCTTGAATCTCCCTCTTCCATTTCCCCTAAGCCTGGCCGCCAGAAACCGCCGTCGAAGCCGCTCACAAAGTCCTCCCTTTGCCTAGCCCGTTCGCCTTCTTCCTTTCTTCCGCTCAGTTCGGCCGTACGAAATAATGGAGACCTAATTTCATTCGATCCCCTAATAAGAGTGGGAGGAAAGGTTAGGTGCATAAAGTCTTAATTACCTCTTGCATGCATTATTTAATTTTAATTTCAATAAGGGTATTTTAGGTATACTCAAACTTCTATAATTTTTAACTTCCAAAAATAAGCAAAATTCAATATAAGTCCTTTATATCGTTTTGCTCGAAATTTTGCATAGAGTTTTATAAAATTATTTTCATCAAATTCTGACAACTTTGAAAAATTCGCATAAATCTCATTGCGCCACATTGAAAAGCGTGCAATGTCTAAAATTGACATTTTTCAGGTTTTACATTAGTGCACGTACACCGACCCATTTTACACATTGAAATGGTAGATTATACATAATAATGCAAGCTGTGAGTAGATCACATAACTCTTGGTGGTCAAACTTGTTATCTGTTAAGGAAGTAGGTGAGCAAGAAGCTGACAACAAATTTAGTTGGCCTATGTCATGAGTGCTTTTCTTTTACAAGCTTACAAATGACATTTCAAATTACTAGTCCCATTTTTACTATGACATTGTTATATAGTGTCACATTTTTGCATTTACGTCTTTTTTGCCATCAGCAGCCAATGGTAACATCTCATAATGACCTCATACAGTTGAAATCATCATTCTTTTCTCCTTAACAACTTTATCCCCATCCTTTTCTTTCTCAGCGGTGTCACAAAAATCAACATGATCAACTTCATTAGCTTATATTTCAATTTCATTTTGACCACTTACAGCATTTACATTTTCAGTAAAAGGTGTACTTTCAACGGCAGTATTCGAGTCCTCCATATATGATCTAACAAACGGAAATAAACATAGTTACAAAGTTTAGTATACAACTATGCATTCACTGAGATGTTAGCCTTGAATTTTAATTGGTTGATGCAAATGATAATGATGTTATTATGTCTTTAAACTTCTTTAGAATAAAACAAGTAGGCAAGCATTACAACACTAAAACAAAGATAAGAAAATACAAAGCTATAATCCAAATTACTGCATATTGCAAGTTTGCCACCACAAGGTCCACAACCTGACAACCACAACAACGTATTGCTGATTAACTGCATATTGCATAGGGGAAGCATAACCCATAAACAACCATCAGGCAACAATTCAAGGCTGACAAAAATAGATGCCAACAGTTCACGTATCACAGTTCACAATTTTCATGATTTCTTCCTAAACTATTGCTACAATAAAGAGCCAAAGATAAATCCTAAACCCTAAAATGAAAAAAAATCATAAAACTCAAAACCTTGATTGGTTGAATCTTATCCAACTTCCAAGTTCCAAAGCCATCAACACGTCCAATAAAATAAAAAACCCGGTTGAAATAGGCAAAGAGATAATGAGATTGAGATACAAAAAGCTACTGAACTAACGACGACGAGAATGGAGGCTGCAAGATGTAGCCTGTAGGCATGAACTGAGTATCGACGGCGAAAAGAGTTGAGACTCTAGAGGAAATGAGCAAAGGCCGCAGCTAGCCAAAAGCCTAAACAGACGCTCGACGGCTCGAGAACAAGATTTGAGAGAGAATAAGAGAACTAAGAAGCTGAACAAGTGAACGACCTAAACCACGCGACCTCGGGTTGATCTATAGAGTTTAATTAAATTCGGGTTGAAGAGGTCGTGGTCGAATTCTCGGGTCATTTTGAACCCAACCTGATTTTTAAAACTGGTCAAGTTTTTGAATTTGAACCCGACCCGTTTGATAAACGGGTTGACCGAACCCAGACTTTTTTGGGTCGAGTCTAGTTCAGGTTTCAGGTTGGGCCAAGTTTTGACACTCCTACCTCTTGATTTGTAGTCCGAATCTACGTACATCCCTTTGTACTTGTTTCACTTCAATTAAGCAAATCAAACTTCCATCATTGAACATAAAATTCAATGATAACTCTTCTTGATTTGCAACCCCAATTGCAAATCAATCTTTCTCACCTATTGAGCCATAATCAATTGGTGACTCATCTCATCTCCTCCAAACCTCCAAATTATTGGAGATTTCTTTCTCTTTAGCTCCAAAAGCTTAGGAGAATTCTCCAACGTTTAGCACAAAAACTATATGTTGGACATCGTCTTTCCCTCCATTTAGCCCCAAAGCTAAAGGGAATTTCTTTATACCTTTGCCCAAAAACTTTATGTCTATTTTCTTCTCCCTAGCTCCAATAGCTAAAGAGGACTATCAACCTTTAGCACAAAAACTATTGGTTGGATATTTTCATCCCTTCCCTTTAGCCTCAAAGCTAAAGGGACTTCTCAAACCCTTAGCCCCAAAGCTTTGGATCCTTCATTTCACCTATTTGATCCCCAATCAAATAGAAGATCTTTCTACTTAGACCCAAACTTCAATTAACATCTTCATCTAACCATAACAAATGATTTTTCCCTTTCATAACATTTAAAATACATAATCTTTAGATGTCTTTTAGGAGTCTTCCTCTGTTGAAATTCATCTTACCAAATTAGTTGAATTTCACAAAGTCCTTAGTATAACCTTTAGGCATGTTCACCTTATATTATTAGGTAAACATTCATCTCTTATACAAACACTAAGATAACTCCAAAAATCTCTAAAATTGGTTAAGGTTTTTTTTGATACAATGATTAATCATCTCATCCAAAAGGTGAGATTCCTACATCAATGTATCTTAGGACTTCATAAGCAATAGGTTTGCCTCAAAGACAGCAGTGGCTGTTTAATAGGTTCTTCATAACCCTCGTAAATATGAAGCACTTAAAATTCAAATAAAATCTTTAAGTCATAAACAACTTAAAGAGAAATCATCCTTGGATTAAGATTCAATGTCTTTTTTCCTCAATAAAATAGAAACAAGTTTCATTGTGTGACATGCTACACAACCACACACAATTAGGTGTGTAACCCCTAGGCATGCTAGGATTATGATTTTTTTTTTGCGCATGTGATTGATGCTTTTAAATTGTCTACGATGTGGGCCCTACCCTTAAGTGTTAGTGTGTGTGTGTGTGTATATATATATATATATATATATATATATATATATATATATATATATATATATATATATACATGCTCTTTTTACAGGTAGCCATGTCTAAGAGGGGGTGTACTAAACAATAAATAAAATGCTTGTTAACAGGTGTTGCTTAAAACCCCCTTAAGGAGGCATGACCAATAGGGTAGAAGTAGGATCTTGGCACTTTTAAGTGCCAATCAATTCTAAATGTGTGTTTTTCATGATTTATATAGAAATTGCTCAAACTGCTCCTAATCCCTCCCCTATTTTGTAGGTTTTGAGTTTTTTACATTTTTGTATGTATTTGATAAATTTAGGAGTTATATATAAGCATGTGGGGTATGGTGAAAGGAAAGGTGGACCAGGAGGATCAGCCTATCAAAGGTGAAACCCAAGACCTACCTACAAGCTAAAACTTGAAGACACCTACAGGCAGAGTCTGTAAAAGTTATCTAGGTTCTATAATAGCTTGCAACTTAGCTGCCAACAATAATTGTAATAACTTGGACATTTACATTCTTACTTTGGTTGATTTATATGCATATCATCGTGTTGATTGTTTACTTGGTGCGCAATAGAAGCATATTTTTTCCTATATTTCTTCTTTGCCTTTGTCTTGGGGTGGTCTGGACTTGTTTATGTGGTAGGTTCTTAGGACAAAATTAAATTTTCTACCCATTACAAATGTAAACAATCTAAAATATAGGAATCACCATTTTTCTGAATAAAGAAAAATTGCATAGCTTCTTTCAAAGAGCTAAGTTCCAAAATTTAAAATGATCATGCATAACCAAGTGTGTGACATCTATAAAGTCATCACTTAAGGACTAAATAACAAAAATCTATTTTCTTTGTGAGTTAGTATTGTGCATGCCCATATGGTCAAGCATCTTGGCCTCAAAATCAAATTGTAAGCTCTATCTGATCGAAAATACTTGAGTTCGCAAGTAACCCTAAAGGAATACTTAAGTTCGCAAGCAAACCTATCACTAATTGGAGACAAAACAGCGAGAATTCAGCCAAAATCTGGGCGAAATTAGCCCCAAATCACTAAATTGCAATAAGGAAAACAAAGCAAAGCAATAGAAAATCAAGATACAAGTGATCCTCAATTCGAGAGGAGGATCGTCTCTCCCAAATCTCTAGACAAGAGAGTCTAGAGCCCAAAACACCCAAGAAACTCCAAGAAGAAAACAATACTTGCATGCCCCTCCCTTCCCCTTACCTCTCCTATTTAAAGACTTTTCCACCTCCTCAAATCTTTCCTAAAAATAATTTTCAAATAAATTCAAATCCCGTGGACCCCACCCCTAGGAGGTAATTTAATTTGGGTAAGAACGGAGGCGAGATTTCTTCCTTTGATACACAATTGCCGGCCTTTCTATTTGGGGCTGAGGCGGTTCAGAAGGAAACGCCTCAAGAGGCGGTTCAGGAAGAACCGCCGTATCAATACCGCCCTCCCAAAGAATCACCTTGTCCTCGAGGTGAAAACTAAGAAACTGTTGCTTCACCCTTTCGTACGGCTCCCATGTGGCATCGTGGTATGGAAGATTCTTCCACTTGATCTGTACTTCTTTTGCCTCTTTTTCTTTCTAACGAACCCCCATCAACTCTAAGGGTTCCATAATCACCTCTAAATCTTCTGTAAGTGTGGCTGGTAACTCTGAGGCTCTGAGCTGGCTGTATAATCTCCAATAGCTCTTCTCAGCTGTGACACATGAAAAAACGGATGAATAGTTGCCGTGAGTGGTAGTTTTAGCCGATATGGCACTGCTCTGATTTTCTCTAATATTTCATAAGGTCCAAAGTATCTTGGGGCGAGCTTTTCATTTCTTCTGTTGGCCACTATCTTCTGCCGGTATGGTCGAAATTTTAAGAACACTTTCTCTCCTGCTTCGAACTGGATGTCCTTCCTATGCCCATCAGCCTGTTTCTTTATAATATGTTGAGCTCTTAATAGATGTTTCTTTAATTCCTCTAATACTCGATCCCTTTCTTCTAAGTACTCCTATACGGAAGAGACTGGAGTACTGCTACTCCCAAAGTGTACTAAGTGAGGGGGGTCCCTTTCATACAGCACCTTGAATAGAGTCATTTGTGAGCTGAGTGAAAAGAGGTGTTGTACAAATACTCTGCCCAAGACAGCCATTTGGCCCAAAGTTTGGGTGTCTCCGACACAAAACATCTCAAATAGGTCTCTAAGCTCCTATTGACCACCTCTGTTTGGCCATCTGTCTGTGGGTGGTAAGCGGTGCTCCTTTTTAGAACTATTTCCTATAACTTGAACAATTCTCTCAAAAAATGACCGATGAATACCTTATCTCTATCTAACACAATTGCCTCTGATATGCCATGTAATCTGACTACCTCTCTAATGAATGCTGAAGCCACTGTCACCGCGGTGTAAGGATGTCGGAGGGGAATGAAATGAGCATACTTGCTCAATCTATCCACCACTACCAAGATTACTGTGAAGCCTTCTGAAGAGGCAGCCCATCTATGAAATCCATGGATATCTCCTCCCAGACTCGTCCCGGTAGTGCCAACGGCTGTAGTAGTCCCCTTGGTGACATCGCCAAATACTTGTTCATCTGGCAGATTTCACACCTTGCCACCATCTCTTCTACATCTCTACGCATCCCCTTCTAGTAAAGCTCGGCCGCCAATCTTTTATAGGTCTTCTGCACTCCTGAATGGCCCCCCACTGCGCTCCCATGAAATTCCTGGAGTATATTTGGGATGTGGATCGAGGTCCGAGGCATCACAAATCTTCCCTGATATAATAGTCTGTCTCCTTCTAATGAGTACCGTGGATGGCTCCCCTCCTCTTTTAGCAAAGCTGCCTTGATTCTTCCCTGTTCTTCATCTCTAACACTTTCTTCTCTGATAGCCTCCTAGTCAAGCATCAAAGGAACAGAAAGTGTCATTGTCTGCAGCTCCCCCATACATCTGGACAAAGCATCTGCCGCCTTATTCTCCACTCCTGGTCTATACTGAATCTCAAAATCATACCCCAGCAGCTTGGATAACCACCTTTGATGCTCTTCCATCACCATTCGTTGTTCCAGCAGGCATTTCAAACTCCACTGATCTGTCATGACAATGAAATGTCTCCCAAGTAAGTTAGGTCGCCACTTTTGGATGGCCAGAATGATGACCATTAATTCTCTCTCATAGATTGATTTCAATCTGGCTCTAGCAGTCAAAACCTAGCTGAAATAGGCAATGGGCCTACGATTCTGCATAAGCACTGCACCAAGCCCGTATCCTGACGCATCTATCTCCACAAAAAAGGTCTGAGTGAAATCTTGCAAGACTAGGACCGGGACCGTCATCATCGCCTTCTTTAGGCTCTCAAATGCTGCTGTAGCTGCCTCCCCCCATAGGAACCCATCCTTCTTCAACTGCTCAGTGAGTGACCATATTATATTGCCGTATCCTTTTACGAATCTTCTGTAGTAACCTGTCAGCCCTAAAAATCCCCTCAGCTCCTTCAGATTCTTCAGCACTATCCACTTTAGCATTGCCTCAATTTTGGACTGATATGCTGCCACCCCCTCTTTTGATACAACATGGCCCAAGTACTCCACACTGGCTTGTGCGAAGCAGCATTTCTTCAAGTTGGCCTTCAACTGGTGCTCCTACAGTACCTCTAGCATCCTTTTCAGATGCTCCCAGTGCTCCTCCTCTGTCCTGCTGTAGACCAGGATATCGTCAAAAAATACAAGTACAAACCGTCTGAGATAAGGTTTGAAAACCTTATTCATAAGAGCCTGAAAAGTAGGGGGGCGTTGGTGAGGCTAAAAGGCATAACTAAGAACTCATAATGTCCCTCATGAGTTCTAAAGGCCGTCTTGGGTACATCCTCCTCCTTCATCCGAATCTGATGGTAACTTGATTTCAAGTCTATCTTGCTGAAGATCACTGTGCCACTCAATTCATCTAGCAACTCGTCAATAACTGGGATAGGAAACTTATCAGGTACAGTTTCCTTGTTGAGCGCTCGGTAGTCCACGCAGAAACGCCAACTGCCATCCTTTTTTACCAATAGAACTGGACTAGAGAAGGGGCTGATGCTAGGTCTGATGATTTCTGCCTCTAGCATCTCTCTGATCAACCTTTCTATTTCATCATTCTGGAACTGAGGGTAGCGGTAATGCCGTACACTGATGGGCGACACTCCCTCCTTCAATACTATGGCATGCTCCTGCTCCCTCTGTGGTGGTAATCCCTGAGGTGGCTAGAACACCTCCTGGAACTGCTAAATCAATGGCTGAATGGAGTGGGGTATGTCTCCTCCCTTCTCCAAACTCTCTCCCTCCAAACTGTGTAGCTCCACTAGATATCCTTCGCCCACCAACTGAATATCCCTCACCATCGTTTTAAGAGAAACCAGGGATTTGGAAAGCCCCGCTTCTCCCTTAATCACCACCTTCCTCCCATCTACCATCAACTCCATCGTGAGTGCTCTCCAATTCACTTTGGTGTCCCCCAAAGTTTGCAGCCATTTCATCCCCAGGATGACGTTTGTACTCCCTAATTCTAGCGGAAGAAAGTCTTCCTTCACCTGTATCCCCTGGATCATCAGTCGCACTCCTCTGCAAATCCCTTGACCTTTCTCCACCTTTCCTGTACCCATCATCACCCCATAACAGTCGGTATCCACCAATTTTACTACCAATTGATTGACGACCTTGGTGGAAATGAAATTATGGGTAGCCTCACTATCAATCAACACCACCACTTCCCTGTCCTCTATTTCTCCCTTCACTTCATGGTGTGATTCGTGGTGAACCCTACCACCGAGTTCAGGGAAACCTCAGCTAGATCCAAGTGTCGCTTCTCATCCATCTCCTCCTCTATCTCCACCCTACCTCCCTCCTCAGTTTCCTTGTCATCACAGACGGTGAGAACCTGAAGAGTTCGGTCCTTGCACCGATGCCCTGGTGTGTACCTTTTATCGCATCTGAAGCACAACCCCTTAGCCCTCTTCTCCTGCATTTCTTTCTCTGTCAGCCACTTGAAATTTCCCATGCTCCATCCTCCTGTCTTCTCCTTAGTGGACTCTCGGTTCCCTCCTGTTGCAGAACCTTTAGGTGTTAGATGTGTGGTCGTCATCCTGTAAGTGCCACCGGTGCTGCTACTCCTGGCTCCCCTCTCCAAATTCCTTTGATTTTCCACCAATTGGGCCAACTTCATGGCCTCCCCCAAGTCACGGGGCATCAAAACCTTCACTGCTGCTCGAATCTCTGCCTTCAGTCCTTTCATAAAATTTTCCTCCAATACTGTATCGAAGAATCGCTCCACCCTGCTGGCTAGGTGCTCAAACTGCTCCTGGTAGTCTGCTACTGATCCCTCCTGTGTCAGAGCAAAGAACTGCTTATAGAAGTCTCCTCCCCGATCGGTTTGGAATCGTTCTATTATGCAGTCTTTGAATTCCCTCCAGTTTCTGATCGGCCTCCTCTGATCTCTCCACTAGAACCATGACAGGGCTTTTCCCTCTAAGCATAAGCCTGCTGCTGTTAGCTTCTCCTCCTCCATCAACCCATTGACGGCAAAGTACCGCTCTATCTTGTAAATCCACCCATATGCGTCTTCTCCTTCAAATATGAGCATCTTCAACTTCCTCACCTTCTGGTCACCACCGTTTCCCTTGATCCTTCCATAGTTTCCCCTCTCCCAAGTGTTGGGTGCACCCTAGATTTCCCGATCTTCCCTTGCTCTACCATAGCCACAACCTCCTTCGAAATCCCCCTTTCTTTCTTTAAAATCAGCGCCTCTGCAGCCGTAGTATCCCTCTTGGCGTTCCCCATATCCTCCTCTTTCTTCCCTCTGGAAAGGCTCCAGATGGGGTCTTCTTCCTTCCCCTTCCATAATCTCCACCTCATCTTCCTCTCGACGGATTTCAGAGTTCTTATTTTTTCCCTCCACCCCTTTTGCCACTGAAGCCGTTGTTTGATTTTGAATCTCCAACATTTTTTTCATCATATCTCGGAGGTCGGCGACTTGTCCTTCCATGGAGGAAATCCTTTCCTCCACCGTCGTTTTGATTTGATTCATCTCCCCTTCAAGTCTTTCCTCTAATGCATCCACTTTTTTGGCCGCCATCACAATCCGGCGTTTGTAGATTCACCATAAAAAAGGGTTTTGGAGAAAAAATCAGCAACTTCTCTCTATTTGAAGAGAAGAAAAAAACTGCTGGAATTCGTTGAAATCAGCCCTCCACCGGTCCCGAGACTCGCTCTGATACCAATTTGATAGGAAATATTTGAGTTCACAAGTAACCCTAAGGGAATACTTGAGTTCACCAACAAACCTATCACTAATTGAAGACAAAACAGCGAGAAATCAGCCAAAATCTGGGCGAAATCAGCCCCAAATCACTAAATTGCAATAAGGAAAACAAAGCAAAAGCAATATGAAATCAAGATACAAGTGATCCTCAATTCGAGAGGAGGATAGTCTCTCCCAAATCTCTAGACAAGAGAGTCTAGAGCCCAAAACACCCAAGAAACTCCAAGAAGAAAACAATACTTGCATGCCCCTCCCTTCCCCTTACCTCTCCTATTTAAAGACTTTTCCACCTCCTCAAATCTTTCCTAAAAATAATTTTCAAATAAATTCAAATCCCGTGAACCCCACCCCTAGGCGGTAATTTAATTTGGGCAATAAAGGAGGCTGATGACCAATATACAAAGAACAAAAAGGAAAGAAGGAAGAAATATAGCGTACAAACCTCTTACCCGACAGATCCATGAATTATGCCGCAAATCCAGCTGAAATCGGCGCTGAATAGGTCATCTCCCGCGATTCCAGCGTGAATCCCGCCTCGGTTCTTCTCCTTTCACGTCTTTAAAAGCCAACCGAGCGGACACCATTCACTACTCTCCTGCTGCTCACGCGAAACCTTCCCACTCCCGCAATCTCTTCTCCGATCGGAACTCTTGTCCGAAGCTTTAGCCGCCTCCTTCACTACAATCGGACCTCTCTTCCCATTCCTCCAATCCTTCGAACCCCTGCAGTCGTTCGACCCAACCGATCACTGCTCGCCTCCGTTCCCCTCTGCCCGATCCGTTCGATCCACATAGAGAGGAAGAGAGAGATAGAGAGAGAGAGAGAAGTTCACCTTGCCCTAGCCGCCTCTAACCTACAACCTCAAATCTCCTCCGACAGCTTTCTCTTCTGTAGGATCGGAAGTTATAACATTTTGATCAGAAACAAAACCGAGAGCTCGGTTGCTGTGAAGGTAACGTTCTCCTTTTCATGCTCTGTTTCAGCCAAATCCCCTAAAAATGCCCATACAGAGAGCTTAATGGGGGAGGGAGGGGTTTTATTATTATTATTATTAGTATTATTATTATAGTTTTAAAATTAATTAAAATAATATTAGTTATAATTAACTTAATTTAATTATAATTAATTATTATAATATTAATTAATTAATATTAATTATATTTAAATATAATTAATTAATTATATGTCAATTACTTTAATTATAATTAATTAATAATAATTATAGTCATTTATAATTAATTTAGTTTAATTATGAATGATTATTTTTTGTTATTAATTAATTAAATAATTATTGGTAATTAAATATAATTAGTCAAATTAATTATATATTAATTTTTTTAATCATGATTAAATAATAATGATTATAATTAGTTATAATTAAGTTTAATTATAATTAATCTCTTTTTAATTAATTTTTTTTTTTAAAAAATTTGTTCACTCTCTCTCTCCCTCGATCCACTTGCCAGCATCTACAACCCTGCGAAGGTACGGATTTTCTGAACTCAAATTTTCGCTTCCGTTGTATGCGACGGACTTGAAAACCGCATTTACATGCCTTTATTGCGCGTGGTGGGATGGGACCCAGGTCCGACGCCTACGACGAGGCGGGCAATCACCTAAACCCTACTTCGGCGTTCGTGGCGCATCGAAAAACCTCATATACACGCCTTGATTATGCGTGGTGGGATAGGACCCCGGTGCGGCACCTACGGCAAGACGGGGTCACTTATAAGTACCCCTGAGCGGGGGGAAAGTAAATTGTGTCTTTTAAACAGAAACCGTCAAAGATCCCATACACTCCTTTATTGCGCGTGGTGGGAGGAACAAAAAATCGCTGCCGCGGTGTTCTCGTCCGAGGACACCTACCATACACGCTTTTATTGCGCATGGTGGGAAAGACCCAGTTTTCTCATAGTTTTCCCCTAAACGGGGAAGACGCTGGGAGGGTGCCGAAATTTCGGGTGAAACGAGATCGTGCCTGGACTCATCTGAACTCAAAAAGACACTAAATGAACTCAATCTAAACTTGAATTTAAACTCAAAGACCACAGAGGACTTTTATTTGGGATTTGAACTAGAACAAGAACATGATTTGAACTCGAACTCTACAAGAACAACATAAGACTTGAGTTGGACTCAAACGGAACTGCACTTAAACTTGAACTTCAATTGAATTTGAACAAGGACTTGGACAAGTTGACAGCGGATGTGTAGGCTTGATTTGGACTCGAGCAAAATGAGAACTTTGACTTGAAATTGAACTCGCAAGAACTCGAAGAAGACTTGAATAATTGAGACTTAAGCTTGAGTCATAACTTGAAAAGAACGAGAATATAATGCAATAATACTCATACTTGTATGAACAACGGGCAACCAAGTTTTGATTCAATAAATTGCATTCACATAGAGATGCAAATGCTAATAAATGGCTTAATGAATAAATGACTTATAATATCCACAATAACCTGCTTGTAGATGACTGTGAGAAACTTATAATGATCAACCATTCATATACAAGCATGAGTCGAGGACTTGTGGTGGACAAAATAATACACTTATGAGCAAGGATGTGACCCTATCATACATACAGTAGTTCATTTACAAGAAGCTATAGAGAGCTTATGAATATTTGTGGATGATCGTAGAGGACAATAAAGATTAATGAACCTACAACATTCGTGCCACTGCAAGAAAATATATTAAGCAATAGAGGAGCTTCATTGCATATAAAGAGTTATCCACGGATGATAGTAGTAGTGTGTGGTAATATACTCATGACTGAAGTATTGAAGGGCACACAAACATATGTGGCATGCCACCTTCAAGTAGAACACAACACATCAATGAAATAAATAAGTCTATATGGTTCATAATGGGAATCTTCCATAAATGCAAAAACTACAAGTGGAAGGGATGACTCATGATGGTTATTAGGAATATGCCACGAATACATTGAAGTCCCTCAAACTCTCCCACAATCAGTCATGTAAGCAAATACAGTTCTCTCCCCACAAGTAGAAGGCTTCAATGATGTTGTCAAAGACCTATATATCATCTACACTAAATGCTACCTACGAGAAAATGTAGAGGAACAGTAGCAAATGCAAAAGCCTACGATCGGTTCTAGAAGACTTATATGTAAAGAGAGCTGACCACGAATAAAGGGACCATGTCTATAACAAATGCAACTCTCCATACGAACAAAAGCAGGAGATTCGTTAGTGTACTACGATCCACCTGCAGAAAACAACAAGTAGTACACGACAGTCTACCTGTATAAAGCGGCGAACAATTCAATTCAAAAGCTGCTACAGCACGCCACCGAATCCGCAACTTCTATGCAAGCGGATAGAAGGCGTCTACAAATACTTTCAAAATACCCCTGCACATGCACTGTAGCTTGTATACACATAGGTACACCAAAAGAGATAAAAATAATCATAAAACCTGCAAGGGTCCCGACGAGCGTGCTATTGGTACACACGTGACATCTTGCCGTCTAGGGATGCTACAAGAGTTATTAAAATTGAACCCGATCCTTTTAAGTAGATAAAATGAGTTGACAGGGTTCAAATATAAAATGCCCCCAAATCAGATCAATAAGAGTCGACAGGGTTCGAACCTTTAAGTAAATATAAGATTATGGTGACATGTATATTTGTTTTTAATACATTCATATTAGGCCTTCAAGGCCTATAACAATATGAATTCACTAACAAAGACATAAAACCTACGAAATCCAATCATCTGTCGATAACTTGGCAGAGTTGACAAGATTCAATCCATAAAGAGAAATGACCCCAAATATTCCTATGATGGCCGTATTGAATGCAAATCTCAACCGAATGGGTCCATTCCAAACATTTCAATTGCCTTCCAAACTCCACAAAGTTCAAATACCCATAAAAATCCAAAACTCCACAAAAATTTCAAAAATATTTAAAAATGAAACTATCAATCCCAACACTTAAAGCAAAATTCCATCCACCCTCCGCAACAGCTTGCTGAGGTGGACAAATTAAAAATTACTTCAGCTCATAAAGAGCCAAATGCCTAGTCGACAATATCACTAGGATCCATTCTTAAACAATCTCCTGCCAGTAAAGACGTGGTACGCGTCCTCTAACCGGCGGTTTTACCGTCAAATGGCACCGCTGGATAAACGGTTATGACCCGTGGCCCTCTGAACCGAGTGGTTTTGCCGCCAAATGGCACCACGGAATACCGGTTATGGCCAGAGCCAATACGCTCCTTATTGACATCAAATCCTTGAGATATGAATCAATAGGATATGATCGATAGGGCACAAAGCCCTCTGTTAGCTAATGTGGATTCAAATTTGTCCCCTTAGACAAACATCCATCCCAGGTCTACAAGGTCCCCTTGGACGAAGCAACCCATGGCTGCCGACAAGGATCCTTATGTCAGGTTGGGTCGACTACCTCCTCTGACTATGTAGACTAGGGACCACGATGGCCCGGGACGACGGAACCATGGGATCTTGATCGGGTTTATCATCCATTCCCCCACCATCCGCTTTAAGTGCAAGATAGTGCAATTTATGTTTTAAATATCAATTCCATCAAAATATCCAAACTTTCCAAATCCCAAACCCATTGCTGCTACTATAAGCTAGATAACACGTGTATCTTTACGTATCTGATTGCCGACTAGCCTTAATCGAAAGTTCTCTCGTTATCGGGAGGGGTAATTAACTATAGGGGCTTGCGCCTATAGGAAACCAGAACTCAGATCATAAAGTCCTTACGAAATGAGGGCGAAATCTTTAGGTAATGTCTTATCTACAATCCATCTGCCTTCCAAAATTTATCCTGGAACTTATTTCGTTAAAACTCCCTCGCTCGAAAAGAAAAAGCAATCAATGCGCGGTGGGGAGGCCGAGGCCGAATTTTCGGAGCCCACAGAGGCGAGTTTTCTTTCTTTGATACACAATTACCGGCCTTTCTATTTGGGGCTGAGGTGGTTCAGGAGGAACCGCCTCAAGAGGCGGTTCCGGAAGAACCACCGTATCACTATCCTCTAAATGAAAAAGCAACCTTTTCTACTCTTCATATGCATTGAGACTATATTTCATAGTTTTAAAAGCGTTTAGGTAGGTTAGCTAGTATCTCTTTCCAGGTAGAGCAATAAATTCATAGGTCAGGCTGACTATGCATTATGTGACTATGTAAGGTATAGTTTATAAGTCCCTTACACTCCGTTTGACTTAAGTTTGAAGCCTACCCCACATTAGTCTTCATCTTAGTTCTAGAGTCCAAGATAGTTGTTGACTTCAATCACTTCATAAGCCCTCATCTTTCGAGCATTTCCTCGAACATATGTTGTTGGAATGTAAGCACCAATATTCTAAATTAAAATTGTCAACCTAAACAAAAATTTGATTTTAAAGTGTAAAATCTAATATAAGATAGTCCGAGCACCTCTGAGCTTTCTTAGAATCATGTGCTCCTATATTCTCCTCCTTTTAGCTCTCATTCCAAAAAAAATGATTAAAGTTAATTCCTTCATTCTTGAAATTCCTATAGAAAAAAATCTTTAAATAAGAATTTTATGAATTTTGAAATAAAAATATTAGTCAATATTTTGATGACTCTCAAAGAAAAGAAAACCACTGGTTTAATTAAAAGTTTTCTCAAGCAACACATATTTGAGATATAATTAACAATAGGGGCTTGCCCCTATGGGATATCTGTACCTCATAATAAAATAAATTTCATTCAACCAAATATTTAATGGGGGAAAAGCTCTATTAAAATTAAAATTATAAATTTTGCTATTGAGTCCATAAGAAAATAGTATTTTTTTATCCTCGAGATGATATTATTTTATATGCCATGTTTGATCACAAAATATGCAATCTGTTGAGGATGACAAAATTTTTCCAACAGTGCTTCTTGAAATCAATGAAACATGGAGTCGGAGATAATAAAGTGAAGTAACATTTTTTACTTATCTTCTCCTATCTCCATGCCTCTGCTCTCTTATCCCTTGTTTTTTTCCTTACATTCTTAAGCTTTGCGTTTGTAGAGTATCTACAAAATCGCTTCATATTAATAATTCTAATCCATATTCTGCTGCTTTCTAACATAATGAATTGTTGTGAAGTAATTGCTTAACCTAGGCTTGTTTTGTCCTAATATTTTTGAAATTGGTTTTGTTGTGTCCAGTTTTTGCCTCTGTCACATTTGTAATTCATCTGTGTATCTGTGCTTCATTGAAAAATTATTGTTTTCTTTGTGTTATCAGTTGACATATGCTTCTGGGGAAAAGGTGTGTCTATGTTCGTTGTATTCCCAATGTACTGGAAGTTCAAGCATTAGGCCCAAAATTTAAGATAGTTGTTTTCCATTTTGACTTAAGTCAGTGTATGTAAAAGTTATCAGTCAACTTGTTTGGGTCGATGTTCCATTCACATCATTAGATGTAATTGTTGGTAGGCTTTATTTTTCTCCAGAATTGCTGCTAACATGCTTTCCGCTGAGTTCTAATTAGGTCGATTTCATGCATTTGAGAAGGCTCACAAATTGGATCCCACTTCAAGTGGTCGTGGTGTACGTCAATTCAAGACCTATCTTCTACATAGGCTTGAAAAGGTATGCCTTTATCTCCCTATATATATAAGTTGCCAAGAAGAAAACAACATAAAGTGCTGTCCTGCTTTGAACTTATGAAGAGGATTGGTTTTGCTGCTGTGATTGTATACATCATGTGAATTTAAGGTTGCATGGGTCATCCTAACATATGGTAAAGTAATGAAAAGAAAAAAAAAAAGTTTTGTTTAAAATTTTTAGAATGTAGTTTGCACTTTACAAAGCAAAAGTCAGGAAGTTCCTAAAGCTGATTTTTCATGCTTGAAAATTTTGGAGTTCATTATACCAGGCTTATTGATTTTTCATGCTTCATATTATTAATTCTAATCCATATTTTGGAGTTCATTATTCTAAAAATAAAGTTCTGTTCTTCATATTGAATTTGCTCGCTAAACCATCGAAAACAGGAAGAGCCTGGTCCATCAGGCTTATTGCAGCTATAGTTTTGTAGATTGTATATAACGTACAACCATCAATTGATCACAGCAACAGCAAGTCTTTGTACGAGCATAGTTTTACTGATTTTTTATTTTTTCAATGCATCTTCTGCATGCATCTTTCTTATAGATTCATGTATCCTAACAACCTCCAAGAGTGCATCTCTTCCATAGACTCATGCAACTCATGACCTCCTAGAATGTTTCACATAAATTTTTTTTTTCAAGCCTGCAAATCTCTTTCTTTTCATGGTGGCAGGAGGAGGCAGAAACAAAACCACAACTTGCTAGAAGTGATCCAAGAGAAATCCAAAAGTTCTACCAGTGGTACTATGAGAATTATGTCAAAGAGGGACCCACAAGAAGAAAACCGTAAGGCTTTGGGATTGTTCGTCTTTTATAGTTAGAAGTTGCATGTCACTTTCTTTTTGTTTACTTATTTTCTTATTTCTTTGTATATGTTCTGATTGCGCATTTTGTTAGTGAGGAGATGGCCAAGCATTATCAGATTGCATCAGTATTATATGATGTCTTGAAACTTGTTGTACCCTCTGATAGAGTAGATGATGAGGTTCGCTTACCCTTTGTTTATAAGGCTCCGTGTTACAATCTTCCATCTTCTCTTGTGAGTTTAAAAGGTAGTTTATTAAGATTTAACTACTTACAGATTAATAGGTATGCTCGGGAAGTTGAGAGGAAAAAAGTTCATTTTACT
This sequence comes from Dendrobium huoshanense, assembly GCA_016618105.1. Classification (NCBI taxonomy): domain Eukaryota; kingdom Viridiplantae; phylum Streptophyta; class Magnoliopsida; order Asparagales; family Orchidaceae; genus Dendrobium; species Dendrobium huoshanense. Next base: position 39,116,993 of record CM028357.1, read on the forward strand.
CATTATAACATTCTTCCTCTTCATGCCTCTGGTGCTGCCTCCCCAATCATGCAACTTCCAGAGGTCAGTACAATTTTATCAATCTGGATATATGTTTGCTCCTTAAACTACATAGTTGCCAATTTTTATCAACTAAATGCGATGTCACCATTACCTTTGGATAATGTAGATAAGAGCAGCAGTCCATGCTCTGCAGAATGTGGATGGTCTTCCAATGCCTAGATTAAATTCATCAGAGAATGTGCCACTGAAAGTTGATGGATCTTTGATACCTGAGGATGGGAATAGATCTGTCAAAGATTTGCTTGATTGGCTTCTACTTGTCTTCGGGTTTCAGGTGTTAAGTGGTTCCTTTAGAACATTGCTTTTGCTTTTTTTCTTCTGCTATCAGAGTTTTTGACATTTATTTACTTTTAGATGACTTCTCTCATGTTTAGTGTTCACATAAATATTTCGAATAAGATTTTTGAAATCTCACAAATTTAAATTGTTGTTCTGAAGAAAGGGAATGTGGATAATCAAAGGGAGCACTTGATTTTGTTGCTTGCAAACATTGACATAAGAAATAAAAGCCATGAAGATTATTCTCTGGTGATATGTTTCTCACTGATAGTTCTATCTTTTTCAGTTATATTTGGTAGTTCATGTTAGCCATTATTGTGTTAATTTAGAGAATATTAACTTGGTATTCACAGTTGGATAGTGGTACAGTGAGGTATTTGTTGGAAAAAATATCTAAGAACTATCAGTCTTGGTGTGCTTATTTACATCTCGAGTCAAACTTAAAGTAAGTTCTGTGATCCCTCATTAATTAAGATTTTTGTCATCCGTAGAACACATTATAACATGGATGCGAAGACCATGAACATGATCTGTCCTGTAAATGCAGGTTCCCAGCTCATGCCGCAACACAACAGTTGGAGCTTCTTTATATTGGACTCTATCTATTGATATGGGGTGAATCCTCAAATATTCGCTTTATGCCTGAATGCATATGTTATATATTCCATAATGTGAGTAGTCTTTCCGAGCTAGGTTATTGCTTTAGATTTATTGTGGACCATAGTGTCATGTAATTGTGATTACTTTATGATGTTGATCTTAGCTTTACTTGATTTGCATTGACTTGAATCATTAGGTTGAGATTTCTGTTTTTATCTGAAAGTTTGCCGAGAGGTGAATCCTTTTGGATGCCGCGTCATAATCTCTGCCATTTGTAGTCTTGAAAAATGTTTTAATGGAATATAAATGCCTGTTATTTCGCATTCAGGCTAGATATACATGGTGTCCTTCTTTGAATGCTTTGAGGAAGTAACATTTCCATACCTTGATGGGTGTGTGGCATGATGTCAGTTTCTATGGTTTATAAGTCATTCTGTAGGGAGCTTGTTTGATTCTACGTAGTCAAATAGTTTATCATCATTATTATTGTTCTATGTGCTTAATGAAGTATATTTGAGTTTTTTCTTCTGATTAATGCAACTTATAGTGGGTTTAATTTGATTCTTTTCTCTTAAATGATGCTTACTATTGGAATTGTTTGTTAAATTATGTGGAATAGATAATATTTCATTTTTACTTGATATTTGTAACTATACAAACTCAGAATTAAAAAGCGTCAATGTGGTTGAGCAAAATGAATTTTCATATTTTATAATTACTGAGTTACGTCCACTGGATTCTATTAGGTTTGCTGCTTGGTAGCTTTACCTATTTCTACGTTAAGCACTTGCTATTTTAGTTTTCATCGTGTATTTGAATCTTCACAAGATGGCAAATGAGCTGCGAGCAATCTTATTTGGCAATGTTCATTCGGCTAGTGGGGGGTATTTTAAACCTGCATATCAAGGGGAAGAATCATTTTTGAAGGAGGTTGTAACTCCCATCTATTTGGTCATGCGCAAGGTACTGCAATGTTTCTAAATCTCTTATCTTATTTTTCTATTTAAGAAATTTCGATGCAGACGTCAAGAAAATGTTATTGAGTGTTTAAGGTTTCCAAAATGTTTGCATTTTTCTTTTCCCCGTCTTTCTGAATAATAGGAAGCTCTAAGAAATAAAGGGGGTACAAGTAGCCATTCCAAATGGAGAAACTATGATGATTTAAATGAATATTTTTGGTCAGTATCATTTGTATTATTTAACTGTTTTTTTCTACTTACGTTTTATTGAAATTACTGCTTAACAGAGCACATGCTTTTCTGTAGGTCAAAAGAATGTTTTAAAATAGGTTGGCCTCTGAATCATAATGCAGATTTTTTTGTAGAAGAGACACATCGCAAAACTGAGGTAAGGGCTTTTTTCTCAGTCAATATATGTTGAGTTGCTCTTATATTTTACTAGAGTTGATTGCATCAATAAACAAAAAAACAGACATGAAGAATAAGTCTTAACCTTAGAAAGATATTTAACTAGATTAGAAATGCCACAAACCTGAAAAAAAAAATAAATGCCACAAACCTGGAAGCAAATTTTAATACTGCTGAAGAATGATATACAATGCTGGCATCATTTTTTTTATTCAATGCATGATCATGACAATGGTACCGGATGAATAATTGATTCCAAACGTTACTAAACAGAATTATTATATGGTAACTTTGTGTTCTGTCAACTAAGTTCGGTATGCCTTCTAACAGAGATTCAGCTGTTGGAAAAAGAAAATATCATTGTTTTCTTTTTGATTTAATAATTGGGAATATACTCCATTATTTGCATGTTAAGTTTCTAAATACATGTAAATATTTTTTAAAGAAAAAGTGTATTTTGTGGATGATCTATGGCTCTGAAAATTTGTACCCCAGCTCTGTTGGGAGAAATTTGAGTATTTTGGGTCAACTTTTCAGAACAGAAGATTTTATGATTTGGTGCTAGAGTTCCCATTGGTGCAAGCCCCTATTATTATTTACTCTTGATGATGATATCAAACTTTCAATTAAGATTATTCATTAGATTGATTCTAAGTTCTTACTTTATATTAGCAACAAATTTATTTTTAAAGTTGAAGGAAAATTACTACCATCACCTTAAAGTGGATTGTGGGGGGATGATGATGAACCTAATCAAGATCCCATGTTTTATTATTCTGGTTTGTCATGACCCTTAATATACTAGTCAGATGAGATAGTCGACCAAATATGACGAAAAGATTTTTGTCCCAGTCATTAGTTGTGTTGTCCTAGGGGACCTTGCAGACCTAGGTGGATGTTTATTTAAGAGTACAAATTGAATTCGACCTTAATAGCTAACAAAAGATTTTGTGCCTTATCAAATGTGCCCTATGATTCGCCACTAAGGGAATTTGGAGCCATTGAGAAATATTTGGGCTATGACCGTGACCATAATTTGATGTTGTCATTTTATTACAAAACCCAAGAGGGTTCTGATTATAATCGTTATTTAGTAATCCCATCTAGCTCCAAAACCACCCGGTTTAATAACACATGCCATATCCTTACTTGCGCGAAATCATTTGAGAGCGATTGTAAAGATATGCTCGACTAGATATTATCCCATTTTGACTTGAGAATATTCTTAAACTTATCACCCTTGCCAAGTTATTGTAGAGGGTGGATGGGTTATTACTTTTATCTTTGTGGCAATAGATTTCGGTTGAATATTTGAATTTTGTGAATTCTCCTAATTTTGTATTTTTTTTTGCTTGAATTTAGTTCCTCAACTTTACAAAATTGATATTAATATGGTCGCTCATGTTGTAATTTTGATATAAAATTGATCCCAATTTAGTTCATCGACTATAGAAAATTAATCCCATAGGAACTATTTTGAATCAATTTGTATAGTCAAGAGACTAAATTGGAGCAACATGATACTTTGAGACTAAATTGATCATTTAAGAATAGTTAGGGGACTATTATGAAGTTTACCCCCATTTATATATATTCATACACACACACAAATATATATATATATATATATATATATATATATATATATATATATATATATATATATATATATATATATATATATATATATATATATATATATATATATATATATATATATATATATATATATATATGATCCTTGTGAATAAACACATGCTTGCATTTTAATAAAGTTTGAAAATTTTAATGCTAACTTGCTTCAATGTATCTTCTTATTCAATGAGTTCCCATTTCCTGAACATCTCCTTAGTACTCTTTACAAGTCATTTTCCAGGATGTGCAGGGTGCTGCCACTGTTTGGAATAAGCTGTTTGTTGAATCCCATGTGTAGGGTGATTAAATGGGCTGGGCAGCCGTTGATCCTATCCTTCTAAAAATCCTACAGGACCAAAATAACGGACAATTGCCTCAAAGGATGGCCCTGACGTGTTTTGTGCTAGTCCGAGCCCGTTTAAGATAAAAAAAACTATTTAAAAAGCCGGACCCCTGCTGATGATTGCATTTCATTGACTCGCATTCTTATATGCTTTTTGCATTGAATATTCATGTAAAATGGATCAATGTAATTATTTTGATCCTGTCACATATCCATATCACTGCAGCACGTTGACCAAGTTGCTGGGAGAAGAAAGGCTAAAATAAATTTTGTGGAAGTTCGCACATTTTGGCATCTATTTAGAAGTTTTGATCGTATGTGGACATTCTTCATATTGGCGTTTCAGGTACTAAGTTTAGTTCATGATTAAGGAATTGTTTTGGGCAATTGCAGTTGTCTACTTGTCTCTAATATTTTCTTTAAATTGTTGTGAATGTTATAGATTTTCTTTTCTAAAAAAGTTTGACAACAATATTTTTTTTTTCGGGTATCAAAATATAATAGGTCTAGTTGTAAAAAGCTAATTCTTATCTGAATTTTTTTTGAAAAGAAATAAAAAATAGCCAAATAGAATTGTTTTAGCTTTCTAGAAGGCAAAGCTACGAAAAAGCTGCTCCAAATGGACAACTAGTCCCAATCATTTTCTTTTAAGGTGCTTATTGTCAGATATATGAATTGTCTTTTAAATATTATTGCAGGCCATGCTGATCATTGCTTGGAGCCCTTCAGGCTCTGTTACTGCTTTCTTTGACCCGGATGTGTTTAAAAGTGTATTAAGTATTTTTCTTACTGCAGCATTACTCAATTTCCTCCAAGGTAATGCTATTCTCATTTAATAAGCGTGCTTGATATTAAATATTTTTATCAGCTAAATTGTAAGTATAGCGTTCATTTGAAATGATCTGTTTGAACTTTGATCATGATCCTTACAGCTGCCTTGGATATTGTTCTTAGTTGGAAGGCTTGGGGATGCATGCAATACACACAAATAGTTCGGTACCTCCTGAAATTTGTAATAGCAACTGCATGGGTTATAATTCTTCCAATAAGCTACTCTAGTTCTGTACAGAACCCCACAGGACTGATAAAATTTTTTAGTAATTGGGCCAGCAATTGGCAAGGACAGCCGCTTTTTAACTTTGCTGTTGTTATTTATATGATACCAAACATTTTGGCTGCCTTGCTATTTATGGTTCCACCTCTTCGGAGAGTCATGGAGCGTTCTAATTGGCGTGTAATCACTTTTCTTTTGTGGTGGGCTCAGGCAAGTATCTTTCGTCTTGAGTTGCTAGTGTTTTTTTGGAGTTACTTCTTACATATTTCTACGCGTGCAACAGCCCAAGCTATATGTAGGAAGAGGCATGCATGAGGACTTGTTCACACTTCTCAAGTAAAATATGTTTTCATCTTATCTCACATTTCATTTTTATATAATTGCAAGTAACGTCTATTGGGTCTTCACAGGTACACTCTCTTTTGGATTCTACTGCTCATAAGCAAGCTTGCCTTCAGTTACTATGTTGAGGTGATTTTAAGTTTTGAACGCGCTTGAACCAAAGAACGCATAGTTGCTAAATTTCTATTAACTAAAATTTGCTATCATTATTCACGAATGACTTTTATAAAGTTGCTTAGCATTCTTGATAAAGCTTATTTTCATTATTTTCTCAATTTTTGCTGCAACAACTTGAACTGCCAGCTTTTGAAGCTTTTAGGACAAACCGTTAAACTAAACAACTGAGCATTCTTTTAGTGAGTGCCCATGCTCATTCAACAACACGCACAAGCCAATGCTTGAATTTGAGCTTTACCTTTGCTTTGGCTAGACTTGCTAAGCTCAAGGGATTTGGATTAAGAAAAGGTGTAATCCAACTTTGGGCTGTTTCAATTAGATAGTGGCCAAAAAAATAAAGCTGCAGGGTTTCAAAGAGTTAGCGGACCAGGGTTTCAAAGAGTTAGAGGACCACGGCCCATTGTTGATCCTAAAGCGCAACCATCTTGGTAGAGGAACTAAAGGAGGATGGTTGAAGGGTTAAGAAGGTGGAGAAAAAGGAAGTGAATGCCAGGAAAAGTAGGAAGACTATGGGTTAAGGAGGATACAAAAGAAGTAAAGAAGGCAAGGTTTATGAGAGGAGGAAGATGGGGAAGTAGTATGAAGAAGATAAGTTGAAAGGAGTTCAAGGGTAAGAGGGATGTGGCACATGGAAAAATTGATTCAGATATAGTAGATGGGTTTGGTTATAAGGCTAGGGTTGATTATATATTTAAATTCAAAAAACTTTATCATACATATAGTTTAGGAAGTTCATTATGTTGTAGAGCCAAGTCGTAGTTAACAAGTTCAAGATAGTTTGTCTCAAGCCTACTCGACAACTTGTGCTTGCTAATTAGCTCATTGAGCTTGATCTGTTACATAAGTGCATATGCATTCTTGCAATTTATTGAATGTCAATTTTTTATTTAAAAGTTTCATTAGTCATTTGACAAATACTGTCGTTACCATGTCTCAAGTCCTGGATGAGAAAATAGAGGGGTGTGTTAGGTTGTGGACAGTCTACGTATAACTTGTTGAATAATCATGACATGAATTCTTTAATATATTGTATTAATGCTATGGCATTTCCTAGAAGCGACGCGCTGTATGGTCTGAATATAATAACAAGTGTAGAAGAGCCGGTAAACCAGCGCTTAGGTGCAGTGTTAAATAGGCAAGGGTTCCCACATCAGGGATGGATATGTGCAAAGAAATTAGTCCATTAAACTAAAATTAGGATATGAACTTGAAATATGTGTACCCTTATAGGAAAATTAATTGAATTAATAAATATTATGATTAGGGGTGCAAACAAGTTGAGTCGAGTCAAGTTTTGACCCTTATCGAGCTCGGCTTGTTAGTTGGAAAGCGAGCTCGAACTCGAGCTTGTCTCACTGTAAACGAGCTCGAGCCATGGACAGAAAATTTTAAATTTAGGCAGGATTTTTAAAAATTAGGCGGGATTTTTAAAACTTAAGCGAGATTTTTAAAACTTAGCCAAAATTTTTAAAAAAATATGAAAGGTTTAACATTTAAATAAAATTTAAGTGGTTTTTATTAATTTTTTTAATATTTAAATTTAATAAATAAAATAAAATTATTTTAAAAATATTATTAATTAATCGAGCCGCTCGTGAGTTCACGAGCCGAGCCGGCTCGAGCTTGAACTCGAGCTCATTTACTAAACGAGCTCGAACTCAAGCTCGTTTACTAAATGAGCTAGAACTCAAGCTCGAGCTCGACTCGTGAGCTCGATAAGCTCGGCTCGCGAGCCCATAAACGAGTCGAACTCGAGCCGGCTCGGCTCACTTACTCCCCTAATTATGATTAATAGAAAAATAAATATTCTATGTATTTAGAAAAATAAATGAGTTGGAGAGAAGGCTAAGAAGATTGATAGTTTAAGATTTAAACTATGGTGCTCTGGAAAGATTCATACTAGAAATGATGTATGTATGATTATAGCTAACAGTTTAAAGGATAATGTTATAAAAATTAATAAAATTTGAGATATAATTATAGCTTTAAAGATTATTGTTGATGCTAAGATTATTAATTTTATAAGTACTTATGCTCCTCAAGTAGATATAGATATGGGTACAAAATTAAAATTTTTAAATGACTTAGAAGAATTATTGCAAAAGATACCTCTTGAAGAAAAAAAATTATTGGAGGAGATTTAAATGGATATGTTGGTACAAAGGTAGATCATTTTAAAAGCATTCATAGTAGCTATGGGTTTGGAGTGACTAATGAAAGTCGTAAGACTATATTATATTTTTCTTTAGCTTATGATTTTGTAATTGCTAATACTTTATTTAAGAAAAGAAATGAGCATCTCATCACTTATAAGAATGGATATAATAAAACTCAGATTGATTATTTTCTTATAAAAAAAATTGATCGTTTAGATTGCAAAGTTTGTAAAGTTTTATTCTAAGTGAAAGTTTATGTACACAACATCACTTATTAGTTTTGGATTTTAAGATGAAGGGGTATAAAATAAAATAAAATAAAACGTTATTCAAGGATTAGATTGGGACATTTAAAGAATATTAACACAAATATTTTTGAAAGTAAGATACTAGATCTTAAGATTTTGTCTTTGCATAAGGAAGCTAATGTTATGTGAAAAAAAATAGCTAGTAAAAGTAAAAATATTGTTAAAAATGTGTTTGAAGTATCAAAGGAAAAAACCTATAATAGTAAAAATAATTGGTGGTGGAATTAAAATGTGCAAGAAAATATAAAAATAAGATCTGTTATAAAAACTGGTTTAAATGTAAATTTTTTTAAAATTATTAAAGATATAAAGAGGCCCGTAAGGTTGGATGGTTGAAGTGGAGGAATGCATCGGGCTTGTTGTTTGATAGAAAAGGCCTCCTCAAACTTAAGAGAAAATTATATAAGATAATGGTTAGACTTGTAATGCTTTATGGTGCAGAGTGTTGGCCATTAAAAGAGAAGCATAATATTAAGTTAAGGTTTGCAGAGATGAGGATGCTCAGGTGCATGACTGGATTTACTCTTAGAGAGGATACAAAATAATTAAGCATATATGTGAAAAGGTTGGAGTAGCTTTAGGGGAAGATAAGATTAGAGAGAGTCGCCTTAGATGGTTTGGTCACATAAAACGACGGTCTTCCGATGAATTGGTTGGGAAAATTGATGTATTTGATTTGACTTATGTTAAGAAAGGTAGAGGTAGACTTAAAAAGACTTGGTTCGAAAATATTAGAAATGATATTTCTTTATTATATTTAAATGAGAGTTTAACTTTTATTAGGGCACAATGGAGAAAAATGATTCATGTAGCCTACCCCACATAGTGGGATAAAGGCTTGATGTTGTTGTTGTTGTAGTATTAGTCATTTGACTCAATTTTTATAATAAAGCTTTTTAAAATTGATGGTAAATTTACAAAAAATACTGAGTTGGGGCGGTGGTTGTGGTCGACAACGAGTGGCGATGGCCGGCGGCATTGGCGGTTATGGTGGTGGCCGACGACGAGTGGCGGCTACCAGTGGTGGTGATGGCCGGCGGTGGGTGGCATTGGTGATCAACGGTGGTGGTGGGCGGTGGTCAAGCGAGCTTGCTTGTGGTTTAAACACATCGCTCAAAATTGGACGAGTTTGGTTTATCTCAAAAATGAAATAAAATGATTTACACTATATTTTCTTTACTTTACATTTTCTTTCATCCAACCAAACACCAATTTTTTCAAAACATATGCATTTGGAATACTTTTCACCACTATGTATTCCAACCATCTAGCCCCTAAAAGAGAACCTATTGGTTTGTCCGCAGATGATGCAGCAATAATTCAAGAATATAAAATTAATATTGAATGATTAGGAAGAAAAAGTGATAGATTGAAGGTATGTTGGATGAAGTTGTGCAAAAAAAAAAAAAAAAAAACCCACAAATAGATATAATTCATCATGCATCATTAAACATGGATGAGTGGAGATTTTTTATGAATAACTTTATAACAGATGCTTCTCCATTCATTTCTTTAATACTATTATTTTTACATTTCTTTCTTAATTTTAACCCACATCTATTATAAAAATCTAAAAAATTTCACACTAACTTAACAATTGGTGAATTTTTTATTGCATAATTTTACATTCATATAGCATATTTATATCAATTATAATTTATAAAATTTATCTTTAAGTCTATATATATAATTGTATAATACTCCTGACATATCTCCATTTTACCTAGATGATTTTTACCTTGGTAGTTATATCCTCATTTATATCACCTTTAGTTGCTATAGTTTATCTAAGATATTAAAAATCTATCGCACTAGATCATCACTTTATCTTTTGGCATAATTTGATTATATTAATTTTTTCATATTTGCCAAAATTGGATAACTTGTGAGACTTGCGTAGCAAAAAGAGAACCAATTGGATTTTCCGCAGATGATGCAGCAATAATTCAAGATCGAATATTAATATTGAATGATTATGAAGAAAAAGTGATCTGTTGGATAAAGTTGTGCAGAAAAAATAAGCACAAATAGATATGATTCATCATGCATCATTAAAAGAAGGATGAGTGGAGATTTTTTATGCATAAAGCAACCCCCAGTAGTCTGAATAAGATGTTGCTGCTAGTGACAATAAAATTCACTTATGCTAAGCTATCCAAAATAGCTTAAGTTTGAGGTATTATAGATTGTACTTCCCATTTAATGTAAGAATATAATTCGTAACCTTATAATATTCATGTTAGATATATCTTGAATCATAGTTAAATTGATTCAGTTTAAATTGCACATTTTTTTTATTTTTTAATTGTAAAAAATATTATATCTTATATTTAGAAGACATTGCGAACATTCTTAAGCTTTAATATCAAATTTTATATAGGACATCATAAGGTTTAGGGTTTTCTAATTCAAACCTACAATCAGACGCATAAAGGTGTACAAACACACAATTCTGGGATCACAAACTCTTAATTTGGACAATCATTCATCAATTTTTAACTAAATTAGGAAGTATTATGTGAATCAATGTAGATGATAAATTAATATTTTTTCTATTAATAATAGCATTTAGAAATTTGGAACCATGAAAATTCATGCACTAGTGTAAATTCAGATTGTATTAGATTTGCATGTCACGACTCGGCCTAGAGACTCAAATTAACGAGGTCGCACTGCCCCATTCACCTGCCACCTAACATGACACATTCTCAGGCTTTTCTGATCATGCATTTTTCCTTCCAAGATATATGACACTTTCCTATATATAGAAATATGCATATGCAGACAATTTAATATGATTGTCAGGTGTATCAACATATAGGTAGGTATGACTATATGAATACCTATCATAAGGTATAGCCTAATGACTTGCACATGGTCACATAATATAACATGATCATAATATACGACGAATTATGTATGACAAACCTACATAAATCACAACTTTAGGTTAATTATAAATGTGTAATTCAGAGACTAATATTACACATAACTAATTAAATTTACCCGTATACAACTATACACAATCAGAGTAGCTTACTATATTAATAAAATTGCATGTCTTACCTTGTCGTCATGCGGACTCACAAAGGTGGATAACTCGTGTCTGTCTGTATTTATAGGGCACCTAAACCAAAACAAATCATTAATTACTGATTCACACAATCTCCTCTCCAACTCATACAATTAATTCAAGTTCCAAGTAATATATCTTCCAATTTCTACATCGCATATATGATTATAAGTATCCATTATCCTCGCAGTACAATGTACCAATCAATAACTAAACCCTGTTAAATTAGAAATGTTAAATACACTAACCAAATAAATCCTGAATAAACTCTATTTTTAAATAGCAATTTTTTTCTTTAACTTAGGAAAAAAAACAAATGAGATTTAATTCCCTAACTCCCATCTCTTCATAATTTGATCTATAGTTCTATATGTCGAATTGCTCCATTCAACGAGTAGAATACAATGACATTAAAATTGCGGAATTTTGTGAAATTTGGAATTTTGAGGTATTGTTAAATTGATCCTAATGCGGCACACACCTAATCAAATTGGGTTTTACAACACGCTTATATCATATCGTGCAAACTGATCATTCTATGTATCCTGTAGCATTGTGATGTTGCCATATGAACAAATTTCTGCTATAAAATTTTATCCATATTTTGTCTTTACCAAATGACTATTTCTTGTTAGTTTTTGCTAAAGCCTTGGAAACAATGCATTTCTGATCACACTGTTGTTGATAGATATACCCTCTGGTTGAGCCAACCAAGTTGATAATGAGTGTTGGAGTTGGATCCTATGAATGGCATGAATTCTTCCCGAATTGTAAGATATCTTTTTTTGTTAATTTTCTTTTATTCTTCAGTTTGAATTATATGTATTGAGTCATTTTTCAAATTACACAGTGCAGTATAACATTGGTGTTGTGATAGCAATGTGGGCACCGATTGTTTTGGTACTGAGGAGCTTGAATTTTTTTAGAATTAATTCTTTGCAGATTTAAATTTGGAGTTATCAATTCTATTTTTGGATTTAGGTATACTTCATGGATACCCAGATATGGTATGCCATATTCTCCACTATATTTGGAGGCATTAATGGAGCTTTCAGCCACCTTGGTGAGGTGATTATTTTTAATTCTTACTGTTTTTTTTTTTTTTTTTTTTTTTCTAAACAGCAGTTTATCGTTATTTTTAATAATTTGGAATAGCATGTGTAGAATATAAATCTGAGAAAGTATTTTTCTTTTGTTTTTTCTCAGATCCGAACACTTGGAATGTTAAGGTCAAGATTTGAGTCAGTGCCAATATTCTTTGCTTCACGGCTTATACCTTTCTCTAGGGAGGAGGAATCAATAAGAAGTCAGGTTGTAGCCTTGGAAAAAGCTCATTTTACTGAATTTTAATGTTGACCTTCCTATAGAAAACAAGTTAGACAACCATTTCTGTCTTGCAGGGGAGAACTTAAAAATAGTTGCATCTTTGTAGCTGCACATGCATGCTTTTTCCGAATTTGCAAATATTCTTACCTTCTCGTTATATGTAAGCATAAGCATAAACTGCATATTATAAATAGTTGCATATTTGTAACTCACAGCCATTTTTATGTGAATTTGCACATTTGCTCACCTTCGAGTTCATATGAATATGCAGTATATTTAAGCATATCTAAAAGATATTTCCTTTTGAAATTTCATCTTTCATCCTAATAGTTGGATACTATTATTGCCACTTCCACTGATGATATTGTTTGCATATGCTTAAGTGTTTGTTTGTATTGATTTTATGCCATAAACTTACAGGAGTCGGAAAGAAGGAACATAGACAGATTTGCTCATGTGTGGAATGCTTTCATTAAATCTTTAAGAGAAGAAGATCTGATAAGCAATAAGTTGCGAATTTCTTGTATTTAAGTATTATCCAATGCTGTTACCAGGTTCGATTCTTTTATTAAGTTTCTTGGGTTTTTCCTTGGTCAGTGAGCAACTTCTGCTATTGGTTCCATATTCCTCTGGTGATGTAACTGTTGTCCAGTGGCCTCCTTTTCTTCTTGCTAGTAAGGTATGCGCATCATGTTTCCTCCAGCTGGCTTTTGCTCCGAAGTATTCTTATTTTGAATATAGATTTTTAATTTTCATCTGCTTTCATGATTTTTTATTATCTGTAGATACCAATAGCACTTGACATGGCCAAAGATTTCAAGAAAAAAGGTGAAGCCGAGCTATTTAAGAAGATAAAATATGATAACTACATGCATTCAGCTGTCATAGAATGCTATGAAACATTGAGGGATATACTTTATAGTCTTTTGGTTGATGAGGAAGATAAACAGTAAGCAACTAGTAATCCATAAGTTTAATTTTTTTTTACTAAATTGAAGAAATTCACAGTTATATAATTTAGTTTACAGCTCGCTTCATTATCAGGCAATTACGTTGCTGTTCTATGTGAAAATTTTTGCTTGATTTTTTTTATTTCGTCTCTTATTTCCAGAGTTATTAGACGCATATGCCATGCCGTTGATACTAGCATACAACAGAGGGAATTTCTGAACAACTTCCGGATGAGTGAATTGCCTCCGCTCAGCAGTAAATTGGAGAAGTTGCTGAATCTTTTGGTGATGTCTTTGTCTGATTTTCAATTTATTTCAAATTAAGGTTATATGCTTTTTGATCTCTTTAATATGTTGGCAGAAAGGTGAGCATGAAGATCTTGATGCTTCTAAGACGCAAATAATAAATGTTCTACAGGATATTATTGAGATCATGACACAGGATGTCATAATTAGTGGACAAGGGTAAGATGATTATCAAAAGTTGACTTTCTTATTTTAGTAATACCTGGGCAGCCATGTGATCGAATCTTCTTCAGGATCTTAGAAAGATCTGAAGGAGGGACAAATGAAGAAAAACCAAAGTTTTCTAATCTTAAATTTGAACTTATGCTAAACGGTTCGTGGATGGCGAAGGTGCTTATTTTGCTTGTTTCCTTTCAACTCCAGTTGTTTTTTGTTTTTCTACTTCATGGCATCCATTTCTTTTATCAGGTTGTTCGGCTTCACTTACTTCTTACTGTCAAAGAATCAGCAATTAATGTACCCACAAATTTGGATGCTCGGCGACGCATTACTTTTTTCGCGAACTCATTGTTCATGAATATGCCAAGTGCTCCCAAAGTTCGTAATATGTTGTCTTTCAGGTCAGTTTGCACACGTCTGAAATCTTATGCAACAATTGGATTCTGGCCATGTTTTGGTTGGTTGTGCATTATCTAATTTTTCATTTTTTTGTTGTTTGTTTGTCTGCACATATTGTTTATCCCAATAAATTATATATATATATATATATATATATATATATATATATATATATATATATATATATATATATATATATATATATATATATATATAATTTCTTACATAACTTGCGAAGTTGAAACTAGCATATATTTTTACATTATCAATACTTACCTTTTGTTGTTACTCTCTTGCTGTTGACAAACTCCCTTTTTTCACCAATAGAAAATAACGGAGGTTTTTTAAAAAATATTATTAACAAATAGGATAAGTTAAACAACTTAATGATTAATTATATTTTTAAATTATAGTAATTCAAAAATTAGAACACAATATGTAAGCATATCATTGAGTAATTCATAACATATCGCTTTATCAAGAATAGTTAGTATAAATACATTTGTAACTTGATTATTGGTGGAACAAAGGAATAATCATAGAATAGCTCTCTTTATCACGAAATGAATGACTTATGTTATGATATAGTACACCCATCACGAGAGCATTGTCTGCTATATGAGGGCAGGTAATAATTTTATGCACAAGTACAAGTATCTTTAGCCAGCATCATATGAGGTTGAAATACATCTTTCAACATACAAGCACGTATTGCAAATTATCATATTCTTTATAATTTTTGTAAGATAATCTAAAATAATTTTTTCATTGGTTATTTAAATGAGATGATTTCTAATTAATATTCATAGCAATATGAGAAAGGTTTGTCAATGGTTATTAAACTTTTTTTAAATAAAGTTGCAATATTAAATGCAAATCAAAGTGTAAAACAATCATAATCCTTAAAATTAAAAAAGTAAACTTAATTACTATAAAAGAGAAATATAAATATCAACCTTGAAAAACTAGCTTGACACTTATTCTCTGAATGTTGCTTCCCTTAATATGGTATCTATATGAACAAATAATGTATAAATTATCCATAAAATTTGTAATAATCTAAAATTTATTTAATTTAAAATAACTAAAAACAAATGTATTTATTGTCCTAGTTGTGATATATATATAGCATCACTAGTATAATTTGTAACACATGACCTTATGGGTGTCGTGTATTTTATCGATGTCATGCATTTTTTTCTATTTAAGAGGGCAAGAGATGCGGCGGTAGGGCGCGAGAGATAAAGAGAAATAAATAGTGAGAGGAAGAGAGTAAAACAGAGTGTGTGTGATACGCCTTAGGTTTCACAAATTAGGGTTTGCCCTAATTTTCCTTCAAGATAAAATTTCTCCTCCAAATCCAAGAAAAAATCAACACAAGAGGGATGAGAGGAAGAACAAGAACATTTGCATTCAAAATCCAAGAGAAACAAGATACAATCTGTCCACTTCGAGAAGGACAAGGTCTCCCACTACAAACCCTAGAAAAACAAGAGAAAGAAACTAAGGAGGCTAAGAGAAAACTCAAATCTTGCATAACCCTAGAAATCCCCCCTTAATCCCTACTTATAGCAAGCAAAGGACCAAACCCACTAGTGGGCTGCCCAAACTGAACCGCCCAGCTCAGGGCTGACCCGAGCCAAACCGGTCCAGAAATGGACCGGTTCCGCTCAAGCCGAAGGCCCCGCTCCGCTCTGCGTCACGCTCCGCGCCCGCATCCCTCCACGCGATCCTTCGGCGGATCGGCCGACGCGGCCCTCCTTCCCGGCCGCTTCCGAGCGCTCTGAGGTCGCCGACCCTCCCTCTGCCGGTCGGCGGCGGCCCGCATCAATACTCCCTCCTTTAAAATTAACCTTGTCCTCAAGGTTAAAGAATGTAGATTCCTCGGTGGTCAGAAACCCACATAGGCTAGGGTCACCCTGTAGTGCCACCCTCCGACCATTACTGTTGTATTTAACCAACAACTTCTCCCAATTGACCTCCATGTCTCCTAAGGACTGAAGCCACTGCATACCCAAGATGACGTCGGCGTTTTCCAGATAAATCAGCAAAAAATCTTGAGTAACTACCTCCCCTTTCAAGATAATAGTGACTCCCTTGCATTTCCCATAAATACGGGCCTTCTGTCCTGTGCATATGGTCACCTCTACCTCTTTGCTTGTTATCACCTTTAGACTCAACTGTTCCGACACTCGATAGGCCAAGGAGTTGTGAGTAGCTCCACTGTCAAACAAAACTCTCACCTTGCACCCTTCAATTTTACCCTCCATCTTCATGGTGGGGTGGAATGGTAAACCTTCCATCGAATTCAGACTCACTTCTATCATATCTAGGTGAGGATGCTCTACCTCACCTAACCTTTCCCTTGTTGTCCCTTCATCTGTGTCCTCATCTGAATCCCCCACCACTATCACGTGCAGGGTCTTCTCCTTACACCTATGCCCAGGTGCAAATTTCTCGTCGCAACAATAGCAGAGGCCCTTGATCCTCTTCTCCTTCAATTCGGAGTCAGTCAGTCTCTTGAACCCTCCTTGGTTCATCACAGTGGTGGCTTTCTCCTGTTTTACCTCCTCTGGATGAGTAGTGGCAGTCACCTTAGGTCCTTCGAGCATGAGTGGAGAGCGATATGTGGGGTGAGACCCCCCTGATTTCCATGTCTGATCCGCCTTCTGCTTGTCCTCAACAAGCTGAGCTGTCTCCAAAATTCCCACTATCCCTCGTGGGTTGACCACCCTGATGGCGGCTCTGATGTAGGGTTTCAACCCTTTCATGAAATTCCCCTCCATGGCGTCATCGGGCATTCCCCTCAATCATCCCGATAGAAGCTCAAAGCGCTCCCGGTACTCTGCCACTGTGCCTTCCTGAACAAGAGACATGAACTGTTCATAATGGGTGCCCTCACTGGACACTCTGAACCTGTGCAGTAGTAGGTCCTTGAACTCTTCCCAACTCCGTATAGGTTGTCGCCCCTCAATCCATTGGAACCAAGCCAATGATTTCCCCTCCAAGCAAATCGGGACTGCCATCAGCTTTTCCTCCTCCGTGACGCCGTTAACGGCGAAATATCGCTCCACCCGGTAGACCCATCCGTACGCATCTTCCCCTTCGAATACGGGGACCTTCAACTTCCTCATCCGTGTATCTGTCCGAGGAGGATTCCTCCCATCCCCCCCCCCCCCCCCCCCCCCCCCCCCTTCTTGGTGGCTCCCAAGGGGCTCGGCCCCCTCGTGTGTACCTCCCGGTTGTCTCGGCCAACCACCCCCGACCTCTCCTGTGGCTCGGTCCAACTCCGGCGGCCCTCCTGGACCTCTCGGCCACCCTCCTTGTGGCTCCCAAGTGGTGCGACCCACTCTTGCACTCCTCCCGGCCTCATTGGCCACCCTCCATACGGACCGTGAGGGTCACATACGGCTCCTCCCCCTTGGCCGACGGCCCCGTCCCACGGTGCACCACCCACGCCGGATGCCTCCCACCCTTCCCTTGACTAAGGCTCTTGGTGCGAGATGTGAGGTGGTGCTTGCATGGCTTCCCCTGGTTGGCTTGCTCCATCTTCCCTAATTGAGAAATTAGGGTTAGGGTTTGACATCGGCGATTTCCCCTTTTCCTTAGGATTTGATTGAGCAACTTGGGCGTCTACCAATTTACGGATCATCTCTTCCATTCCCCCAAATCTATCCTCTAAGGATGAGAATTTTCCTTCCAACGACGAAAGCTTCTCTCCCACTTCCTCCTTCAATTGACTCATCTCTCCCTCCAACACTTCTACCTTCTTTGATGCCATGCCGTCTAGGATCGAGAGCTCTGATACCAACTTGATACGCCTTAGGTTTCACAAATTAGGGTTTGCCCTAATTTTCCTTCAAGATGAAATTTCTCCTCCAAATCTAAGAAAAAATCAGCACAAGAGGGATGAGAGAAAGAACAAGAACATTTGCATTCAAAATCCAAGATAAACAAGATACAATTTGTCCACTTCGAGAAGGACAAGGTCTCCCACTACAAACCCTAGAAAAACAAGAGAAAGAAACTAAGGAGGCTAAGAGAAAACTCAAATCTTGCATAACCCTAGAAATCCCCCCTTAATCCCTACTTATAGCAAGCAAAGGACCAAACCAAACCCACTAGTGGGCTGCCCAAACTGAACCGCCCAGCTCAGGGCTGACCCGAGCCAAACCGGTCCAGAAATGGACCGGTTCCGCTCAAGCCGAAGGCCCCGCTCCGCTCTGCGTCACGCTCCGCGCCCGCGTCCCTCCGCGCGATCCTTCGGCGGATCGGCCGACGCGGCCCTCCTTCCCGGCCGCTTTCGAGCGCTCCGAGGTCGCCGACCCTCCCTCTGCCGGTCGGCGGCGGCCCGCATCAGTGTGCGAGTAGTCAGAGCAGAGATGAGCCAGCGCACCAATAGAGCTAAACAAGTGGGGTTGAGCATGAGAGCTTGTGCATGTGGAGTTGAGATTGAGTAGGTAGGATGGAGAGGTTGGCCTTCTGGGCAAGGTTCTAGCACACCCTTTTTATTACGCAAATTTTAACATTTATTTAAAAAAAAAATAATCATGACATCTGAATGAAGCCCAATAAAATATCATACTTGAACCATCATTCACAAGCGGAAGCTGTCCAAAATTTTATAGGGAAATCAAATTGGTGGAAGTCTTGATTCGACAAAAAAGAGGAAAATAATGAGGTAAAAGATGCAAGTTATTTAAGTGAAATGTTCAATCCTTTCAAGAAATTAGAAAATTTAAACAACTTATTCATTCCCCATTGTCAGAAATGGAGTCTCGTTTTTTCTTCCTCTTGACGAGTCCTAATCTTTCGAAAATCTCAACAGTAGAAAAAATTTCCTCCCTTAACTTTTCTATTTTGCACAATATATCTCTCTTCCAATTCCTCTCTTCAACATGGTTACCACTCCCAACTCGTGTTTTCTCTCATTTAGCTTATCTCAACAAAGCAAAATGGAGTTATCCCTCTTGAGGAGTCGTGCATATTCGCCTATTATCGCATTACTTTGCTCGGTTTGCTCGACGGCGCTCTCACTCGGTCCACTGGTCTGCCTTATTTAGGAGACCGGTTTGATTGAACCGGTCCCGCCGGTTCTAACACTATTAATAAGGAAAATTCATTTGCAGTTGTTCTACATTCCTACAAAGCTATAATAACAACAAAAACAAGTTTGTATTCACTACGCGTGGTCGGCTACATGAATCCCTTTTCTCCATTGTTTCCTATTAAGAATCAAATTCTCAGTTAAATCTAATTAAAAAAGGTCATTTTTAATAATTTCCAACCAAGCATTTTTAGGCATACCTCAACCTTTTTTAACATAGGCTGGATTTAATACCTCTACTAGATCTAATAGATCTAGTCTTTTAACAAGGTCATCTGAAAGTTGATGTTTTATGTGGCCAAAACATCTAAGGCAACTCTCTCTAATCTTATTTGCCACTAGAGCTACTCCAACCTTTTCATGTATATACTCATTTGCCATATGGGTCGGGTTTGGGTTCGAGATTCCTACATGTTTCGAAAACCAGGTCGGATTTGGGTTGACCCGGCAACCCGAAGTTAACCCGTATTCACCTAGAAAGGAGAAAACCTAGCTTGTTACTGTGGTGCAACCTGTGCTCGCCTAGTATGCTCGCCAGTCAACTCTCCTCGGACGCTCGTAGGCTCGCCAGTCGCGCTTGCATGTTCACTAGTCGCGCTCGCTGCTCGCCTCGAATGGCACAGCCCAGCCCCTAACGGTCTCTCCTCAGCCTCGCATCTGGTTCAATTGCGGCTGTTAGCACAATGCCACAACGCTAATGGGCGATCCCGCACCATAGGCCGCATCGGTCAGCAAGGCAACCATGTCTGGGTTTGCGGGTCAGGTGAGGGTCAACCCTTGTAGAACCAGGTCAATCCAGGTTGGACCCGGACTTGACCCGTTGACTCGTTTTGACACCACTAGTTGGGTTGACTACCTCCTTAGACTAAATAGACTAGAGACCATGATGACCTGGGACGACGGAACCATGGGATCTTGATCAGAGCTATCATCATTCCCCCCACCATACGCTTTAAGTGCGTGGTGAATTTTTAATTTTAAATATTAAATTATCAAATATCAAATCATGCTGCTACTATACGCCAGATACTATGTATCTATTTGAAGATTAGGCTTAATCGAAAGTTTTCTCTCATTATTGGGAGGGTAATTAATTATAAGGGCTTATGCCTATAGAAAACCAAAACTTAGATAATAAATTCCTCGTAAAATGAGGGCAAAATCTCTGGGTTGTGTCTTATTTCAAATCCAAACCGCCTTCTGAAAAGTTGCCTCGGAATATAAACGTTAAAACTCTTCTCGATGACCCAAAATAAAAAGAGAGGGATCCGCGGAGAGGCCGGGGCGTGAATTTTCGGAGCCCATAGCCGCTAGCCATCTCCAACCACCTTAGGCCACCACCGTCGGCCATTGCACCCGCCGTCGGTCACTGCCACTGGCCACCGGCCACCATTGCCACCCTTTGAATGTCGCCAGCCATCGACCATCATTTTTAAACTTTTCATTACATTTATTTTACTTCAAAAAAAAAAATCATTCACCTGAATTTTCTTTTCAGTTTTCACTCATCCAAATAACTCTGAAGTATTCCTTTTACTCTACATTCATTTTTTAGCCAACCAAACAACCCCTTAATATTCAAAGTTAGAAATTAAGGAGAAAGGGGATGCCAATTGCAATCATCATGGGGAACATAGGAGGAAGACGGCTTCTCAGCTTAATGATGAAAGAGGTTGGCTTTGGCTTGGTCTGCTAAAGACAAGGATGATGAGAGGGAGAGAAGGCTGCTGTAGTGTTAGCGGCAATGAGAGGGAAGACCTTCACATGATTTTAGAGAGAATGAAGGTCTATGTTACGAGTGGACCGGTCCTCACTTGACCGGTCCGATACTATGCCAGGTGGAAAAACAGAAAGGGGCGGAACTTCCCTGTGAACCCCACGTTGGCTTAAATTGAATTTGGGAGGGAGATTTTTGAATGAGGGGCTGTTTTAGGAAGTCCATTATTGTCCTTTATGAGGAATTTGTATAATTAGGAGATTTGGAGGGGAATTAGGATCATCTGGAATTTGAATGAGAAGTTTGAGATCTCTTGGTGCGCTTGGGCTCTAGGGTTTGCTAGAGACTTGTGGAGAGTTGTTCTTCCTCTCGAATCGAAGAACGTTGTATCTTTCTTTGTTTTGTCTTGATTGCTAGTGAAATACAAGTCTTTCCTTGTGTTTTTCTCTCCAATTTCCCTATTTCTTGCTATATTCCTGCTGTTTTTTCTGCTGGGGACAGCAAACTGCTGCTGTATTTTTACTGTTTTGGATTAGGGTTACTTGCAAACCAAGTAATTCCTATCAGTCTAATAAGGCTTACATTTTACAGAGAAGAAAGAAGGTGAGGAATAAGAGAAATGCAAATAAAAAAAAAATTCTAACTTGATTTTTTAATAGCGGTGAGGGCTATGGTGACATGTTTAAGTGATGGAAGATGGGCTGGGCCACGTAGGGTCATATGAGGTTGGGTTGCATGTAATTTTTTTTTTTTGGTTCAAATGTTTGTTGCTTATGCTCCCCCCATTGACAATAGCGTGTTTGAACTTGTGTTTTGTGATATACTTCATTAAAAGTAATGATTCACTTATATTAATGAAGTTTGCTTGATATTGAACGTACTTTCATATGTGAAAGTGAGTTTTTTTTTTTTCCCAAAATTAATCAACACCTCCTTGATTAATAACTACCGCAGCTATCTGCTCTTTTGCTTGGCAAGCATTGTCCTCTTTCCTTCAAGAAATAAATTCATCAGTTACAGATAACATGCTTTTGTTTTCTTCTGGCTTAATTGCATGCTTATGCTTCGTGCATGTACTTATGGGCATTTGACTGCTTCTTTATTGTGGTTTGGTGGCTAAACTTTTTTGTTTTTTTGCTTATCTTCTGTAGTGTATTGACGCCATATTACAAAGAAGATGTTCTTTATTCTGAGGAGGAACTTAAAAAAGAGAATGAGGATGGAATATCAATTTTGTTTTACTTAGAGAGAATATATCCAGGTAACTGCTTCCTGCTTATATTTCTTCTACCATGACTGAAATTTGAGAAATTAGAATGATCATTTCCTCATATCATCATTTGCTCTCTGTGACTTCGGATGGACATAGTATCAATATTTCTGAAAATTATTCTATTGTACTAGTGAAGCAATTTATAGACCTAGTTAGTTTTGTACCCTTTTAGATGAATGGAGAAATTTCCTGGAGAGAATGAGTATCAAAAGGGATGAAACTTATGAGGAAAAGCTCAAGGAACATATGGATGATGTACGTAGGTGGGCATCTTATAGAGGCCAGACACTTTCTAGAACAGGTAAGCATAAATGTTGCTTGGAAGTCCTGCCTTCACGGCAAATATTTTTAATTAGCTTGTACTAATTTTTTAAAACTTTTATCAGTGAGAGGAATGATGTACTACAGGGATGCGCTTGTGCTGCAATGCTTTTTGGACATGCCAGAGGATCAGGGTTGGTTATTGCTAGATGTCTTTGATTAGGAAATCCGGTTGTTTTGTTTTTTAATATCATTGTTGTCAAGAAGAGATTACTTTGTGATACTCCATCAGAGAAACTTATAATATTCTCAAGTTTTGAGTTCAAATGCTTTGCAGATAGTTTGATTCCCTATAGAGCAACAAACCCAGTACAACAGTATCAGGATGAGATGGCCTATGGTGCAAAAGCTCAAGCTATTACTGATATGAAGTATACTTACGTTGTTTCATGCCAGGTCTATGGGATGCAGAAAAAATCGGGTGAAGCGAGAGATAAAAGTTGCTACCAGAATATACTAAACCTTATGCTAAAGCAAGCCACTAGATTTTGCCTATATCTTTATGTGTGGTCATTATTGGGAAAATCTTCTGAAAACAGTCCACCTTCCATGGAAATTCATACAGGTATCCACAGTTACGAGTTGCCTACATAGATGAAAGAGAAGAGACAGTTGGTGGGAAATCAGACAAATTCTATTATTCTGTTCTTGTTAAAGGAGGTGACAAATTGGATGAGGTAATTAATAGTTGACACATTTCCATTTTGCATTGCATTAGCGTCATTATCAAAAACTACTCCCTCTATCTGCACTTGATGTATGGGCCACCTTGTTGATACAGTTATAACTACATAACATGATTGATATTTGAAAATGAAAGTGAATCCTCCCCCTCCCAGAGGCATTTCATCAGTTATAATATGCAATCATGCAACTAGGACCATCCTATTCAGTAATTTTAAAGTACTAATTTCAAATTGTTCTCATTAATCATAATTGCTTGACCACATTAGGAAATTTATCGCATCAAACTTCCTGGAAGGCCAAATGATATAGGTGAAGGGAAGCCTGAAAATCAAAACCATGCAATAATTTTCACCCGAGGGGAAGCACTTCAAACCATCGACATGAATCAGGTTTTTTTTTTTTTTTTTTTCTAATTATCTCCGTCCCACATTAGATTTATCGGCAATCTTTTGTTTTTCCTTTACTCATGTCCAAATGGGTTTAGCTTTGGTAGCCCAATATTTGCTTCGATTATTTGCTTTTTGACATTCCAATGTTAAAGAGCCGTATTTGGTGTTGATTATATTGTTAAATCCACTTTTACATCTTCATAGATCAATTTATGTTTGATTACAATAGTGGAATTATAGTTGACTCATTGCACTTTTGTAGGATAACTATCTCGAAGAGGCTTTCAAGATTAGAAATGTTTTAGAGGAATTTTTTAAATCTCGCCATGGGCAACGTCGGCCAACAATAGTGGGGCTTCGTGAACATATATTCACCGGAAGGTTGTAATTATTATTTTATTTGTTGCATATTTTATAATGATAAATTAAAAGTTTTAGAATTTGTTTTAATATAAATACAATATAAAATAAAAGAGTTTTTTTTGCTATCACTAGTCTAAAAAAATCAACTAAGTAGAATTGAAGATCAATAAATAAATGATACTTTAATCATTTATATTGATAAAGAAATATTTGATTGTATTGATAAAACTCTTCCAGAATATAAAGAGTTGATATTATAAATTATTAGTTTTTAATTAACTTATATTTTACCTTTTTAAATGATAATTTCATATATAAATATTTTTAAACGGTCAAAGTTGGTCTTAAGCTCGGATAAAAAAAGTTGAGAGAATATTTGAAAAATTAAATTTTTGCCCTCACTAAAAAAACTTTCTACCTCTCATTATTAATTGGTCTATATTTTTCTAGTGGTTCATTTTCTTCAAGTTCTTTGATGACTACTTCAAGATTTATTTGATACAATATTATAAAATGTTTGTATTTCCTACTTTCGGTCTTTTTTTTGGGGGGGGTTTAAACTGATGTTTCTTGTTTTGAACTGCAGCGTCTCTTCTCTTGCTTGGTTCATGTCCAACCAGGAAACTAGTTTTGTCACTATTGGGCAAAGAATTTTGGCTAACCCTCTAAAGTATGCTTCCTTCCACAGAGAACTTTAGCTTTGCGCTTCTTTTTATCATTTTTTTAAAATATGTGGAGTTATTCATGTATGACAAAGGAAATGCAATTATATATATATATATATATATATATATATATATATATATATATATATATATATAAAGGCATCAATTGGGCTCTATATGGAGCCCAACGTCAGCTGAAACTCAACTAGCCTGAATCTTTCACTTCTAGCTCAGCTAACCAAGCGCCTCTCCCAGCCCAAACTCAATCAAAGCCAGGTTATCGGTCAACCCAAGAGGTCACAATTCTAGGTAGATCAAATGATCAGCAGAATAATTTGTGAATCTTATACCTCGAGTTGTAAATTGATGCCTTCTATTGATTGACATCTAATGCTCTACTTCCCTGTTACTGTTGGGTTTTCCGGATATAGAGTTTTTTTATATATTTTATTTCATTCAGTTAAGTGATTGTTATATTTTTTTAAATCTGAGAGAGGCATTAACTTCATCCATTGCCATGCACCTAATTCTCCTGAATGAAACCACCCTATGCAGTGTGCCTTTATTATGTCTTTATTTCCTGTTTTAACTATGCATTGTTATAGGGTGCGGTTCCATTATGGTCATCCTGATGTCTTTGATAGAATATTTCACCTCACGAGAGGTGGCGTAAGCAAGGCTTCTAAGACCATTAATTTAAGTGAGGATATATTTTCCGGTGAGTATGAATTGTGAGCATTCACATTTATACCATTGTTTATTGTAATGAGTAATAACGTGTCTGGCTTGCAGGTTTCAACTCAACTTTGCGTGGAGGAAATGTTGTGCACAAAGAATATATGCAGGTGGGCAAGGGACGTGATGTTGGCATGAATCAAATTTCACTTTTTGAGGCAAAAGTTGCGAATGGGAATGGAGAGCAAACACTAAGTCGTGATGTTTATCGTTTGGGTCGGAGATTCGATTTTTATAGAATGCTATCTTTCTACTTCACAACAGTTGGCTTCTACTTCAGTAGCATGGTATGTTTAATTTGTTCTCGCCACACAATTTCTGTTAAGAAATATTTCTTTGTTTCATAACATTAATTAGCATTTTGGAGATTGAAGAGCAAGGTATAATTTTGCGATCTTGTTTTGGTTGTGTTGCCAAGTTCTTTATTAGTGCTCAGATTTTTTTTTTTTTTTTATTTGCTGATATCAATTAAGAATATCTTACTTTAAGGCAAATGGTATGATGGAACCAAACTGCACAGCTACTAGGATGCAGATTTGGGCCTGTAGCAGCCCTAGCCTTGGCTGGGGTGGATTGTATATCCGTTCTTCATAGAGCCACTTATAATTGGTAAAATGGAAAACTGAAAATTCAAGGTTTTGATAGCATTTCCCATGGTTACAAGTTTCTATACAAGCATTGACAACATTGTCACACTATATAACTTAGGGTACGTTTGGGACGGCTTTTTCCCTACTTTGCGGCACGAAACGTAACCTAGAGGTGGTTTGGAGTTACGCGGTCATGTTCCGGTCTGAAAATTTCTACGTGCCGCGGTTGCTTTCTATGTCCGGAGGAAGCCTCCTGCGTTTGGCTGCTTCCCGCTGTTCGTTGGTATGAGAAATACATGAACGCCCTTACATTTATCGCCGGATTACAAACCGAACCTCATCACGGATCCCGCCTACGTTCGCATCTTCGACACAACGCTCCGCGACTGCGAACAATCTCCAGGCGCCACCATGACCAGCATCGAGAAGATCACCGTCGCTCGCCTGCTCTCCCGCCTCGGTGTCGACTTCATTGAGGCTGGCTTCCAGCATCATCGCCCGACGATCTCGAGGCTGTGCGCTCTATTGCAATGGAGGTGGGAAACAAGCCAGCGGAAGATGGGCACCTGCCGGTGATTTGTGGCTTGGCGAGGTGCAATAAGAAGGACATTGATGCTGCTTGGGAGGCGGTGCGGCATGCAAGGAGGCCGAGGGTGCATACTTTTATTGCGACGAGTGAGATTCATATGCAGCATAAGTTGAGGAAGACGAGGGAGGAGGTGGTGAGAATTGTGAGGGAGATGGTGGGATATGCGAGGAGGCTTGGGTGCGAGGACATTGAGTTCAGCCCAGAGGATGCTGGCAGGTCTCCATCTTTTTTACAAAGTTTTTTATTCGGGCTTGATGCTTGCGAACTTTTACAAAAAAAAAATAGATGAAGAACTATGCATTAAAAAAAAGTGATGTTACAATACCATACCCAAAGTTCTGAGTTTGGCAGCAGTTATTTGTCAAAAAAATTAATTGTCGAATTTGCATAGATACAACAAATTTTTATGAAGTTACATGTCAAAATTGTTAACATAAAGAGTTAAAAAAATTAAATTTGAACAAATTTTATTCATCTTCATATATGTAAGGGTAACGAGGTAATTTGTTGTCAAACAGCAACAACACAGCAGTTCGATAGTAGTACTACCCAAACAACATTGACTAATTTCTATACAACAACTTTAGAAAGCAGCTTTATGTACAACAATTTAACAACCTGCTTTACCGACGGCAGCAACCGTCCCAAACGCACCCTTAGTCATCATTACAGGGGCGGATTCATCTTCTTATTTCAGGGTGGACAAAATTTTTATTAATTAGACAAAACAACAATAATAACAAAAATAAAATAAAATAAAATCATAAATTAATAAAAAATAATTCATTTTCAATGCAATGCAATAAAAAATGATTGAAAAAAATAGCCAACAAAAAAAATAAGATTTATTTGTATAGAAATTTTTTTTTTTCTTATTTCTTAGAATTCCTTTTATACCCAACTTATAAATCATAAAACACTTCTTTTTCCATTGGATAAAGTTTTACTTATACTTTATACAACTTAGAAAGTAAGTACATTATCTTTTTGTAGTGTCTTCAACCAATGATTCTTCCTCTTCCTAAATGATGAGCGAAACAATTTTTTAGGGGAGTTAAATTAACCTCCATATAGACCTTTTTTTTTTTGAATGCCCACCTTGGACTATATGGGGATCTGCCCATGGTCATCAATGCAATAAATATTTTTGTATGTAACAAAATAAAATAAAAAAATGGAGTTGGAGTATGCTTTCTATATTGAAGAGAAACTGAGTGCTCTATATGCAGCACAATTAGCATGATATGCTGATATGCGTTTATACGCATTCTTTTTTGTAGTTGATGCGTGCGAGAACAATTAAAATGGTTGACTCAAATAGGCAGCACAATTAAAATGATGTAACTTGTTGCATTTCCATTCAAATATTTCCTTTGAAACCAAGTTTTCTTATATTTGCTTTCTCTGATTTTCCAGGTGACCGTACTTACTGTGTATGTGTTCTTATATGGAAGATTATATTTTGTAATGAGTGGCTTAGAGAAGTCAATTCTGGAGAATCCTACTATTGTGCAGGACATCAAGCCTCTTGAAAGTACCCTTGCTTCTCAATCTGTTTTTCAGCTAGGTCTGTTAATGGTTCTGCCTATGGTAATGGAAGTTGGCTTGGAGAAAGGATTTCGCACAGCTCTTGGTGAATTTATCATAATGCAGTTGCAGCTTGCTTCAGTTTTCTTCACTTTCCAACTTGGCACTAAAGCCCACTACTATGGGAGAACCATATTACACGGTGGTGCCAAATATAGAGCAACTGGTCGTGGATTTGTGGTATTTCATGCGAAGTTCGCCGACAACTATCGTCTGTACTCTCGGAGTCACTTCGTTAAGGGCTTAGAGCTGATGATGTTGTTAGTTGTGTATAAAGTCTATGGGCAGACATACCGAAGCTCCACTGTCTACCTTTTTGTTACATTTTCCATGTGGTTCTTGGTCTGTTCATGGTTATTTGCACCTTTTATCTTTAATCCTTCTGGTTTTGAGTGGGAAAAGACTGTAAATGACTGGACAGATTGGAAGAAATGGATGGGAAATCGCGGGGGGATCGGGATAGCAGAAGATAGAAGCTGGGAATCTTGGTGGGCAAATGAACAAGAACATCTTAAATATACAAGTATTCGCGGAATGGTCCTGGAAATCATCCTTGCTTTACGCTTCTTGATCTATCAATACGGCATTGTCTATCATCTTGATATCGCCCATCATAGCAGAAGCATTTTGGTATTATTCTCTTTGGTTTTGTTTGGGATGGCTTTATTATGGCTTCTTAAAGCAACTTTTTAGTCCAAAGATTAAATTTTTTGTATTAAAAAATTGCTTTAAGAAGCAGTAAGAAAATCATCCCAAACAAAGCCTTTGTTACCATGCTGTAACAATTCTTAAGTGATTATGTTATTCCTGATTCATGATTGATTTTATTTCAGGTATATGCACTATCATGGCTGGTTATGTTGACTGTTCTGTTAGTTTTGAAGGTATTCTTTCTAATCACTGAATGAGTTAACATACACAATCATTTTTAAATTTAACTAGACTAATCACTTTTAGCTTGTGAATTGGAAAGGGTGGGAACTTTAAATGAGATCAACCAATTGATTTGAATTTCATGCTACTTACCTTCTCTATTCAAATATTAAATCAACCCTTTTACATTTGTTATCTTTCAGATGGTTTCCATGGGAAGGAGGAGATTTGGCACAGATTTTCAGCTCATGTTCCGAATTCTCAAGGGGCTTCTGTTCCTTGGGTTTGTGTCTGTCATGACTGTCCTATTTGTAGTTTGTGGCCTCACCATAACTGATGTTTTTGCCAGCATATTGGGTTTCATGCCAACCGGATGGTCCATTATTCTGGTTAGTCTCTTTTTATCCTCCACCACTAAAGCTTCTCTCTCACACTTTGGGTGAGAATAATCTGATTTTGAGTAGATCCAGTATTGGCTCAAAATTGGATCATAGCTATTTAAGTTGGCTCGTGGATCAAATTGATTCGATTATGAGCCAAGTTGGTTTGAATCGGCCCACTTTCGAGCTAGCTCAGGATCATTTATTTGCCCCACATTTTTTAATTTTTAAAACATGCATAAATGCTTGTGTATAATATCCATATACATATTATATATATATATTTTTAGCTGCTTTCAAGTTGGCTCGATTTGATCTAGCCTCAGCTCAGACTTGGCTTCAGGATCGGATCATGCTATAAATCAACACAATTTTAGAGTGTTCTTCAATCTCTAACCTAAAATCTCAATCCTACTTGCACAAGGATATATAAACATAAACATAATATACTTACCTGGACGGGATTTATTATTCTATGCGGAGTTCAGAGGGCATCCAGAGATCAATAAAAATGTGCCACGTCACCCAAAAATGTACCACGCTCGTTATCCGAGCTCTTAACCGGACGATTCTACCGCCTGGTATCCGCACAGAATAATAGCTCCCTGGACGGGTCTTTACGGGTGATCAACAATGCCTGTGGCCGACTATCGACCTTCATTGCATGTTGAAGGGGCGCTGGAGTGGACGTCATAATTTGTGGCAAGGGAGTTTGCGTTTGTGTGGCCCCTATCAAAAAATAAAAAAATAAAAAGTAGGATATATAAAGATAAGCTGACCTTTTTTTTGTTCTATCCTAAGATTGGTCAAATGCTGAGGCCGATGATGAAGAAGCTAGGATTCTGGGATTCAATCAAGGAATTGGGAAGGGCATATGAATACGTAATGGGACTGATCATATTGATACCTGTTGCTGTTCTGTCTTGGTTTTCATTCGTCTCAGAGTTTCAGACTCGCTTACTTTTCAATCAGGCATTTAGCAGAGGACTGCAAATCTCCAGAATTCTTGCAGGGCGAAAGGACAGCAATGCAAGTGCCATCTGAGTTTCCCTTTTGTATAACTTTCCTACTAATTCCAAATGACCACTTAGCGTGGTAAGAATGCTATTAGCAACTAAAAGTAAACGATTATGTTAATGATTATTTATTTATTTAATTATCATTTTACTTCAACTGAGTAGAGAGCGCAGAAAGATTCCTGTATTATCTTTGTTAATGAACGTGATTCCTGCAATGTATTAATACCTCATTTTGTTCATTTTTTATGTAAATTCAGAGATATAACGTAGCACCTGTTAGACAACATATGTAAATTCAGAAATTAATAAAAAATGATTCCTATAAAATTATATATGATCAGGTGTAGCTTATAGAAAGTATTGCAACTATGCTCCTTTTATATTATACATTATCATTACAAAAAAGGCAAATTTAGAGTCATATTAGAACTAAATTTTAAAAAAAATAATACTCCTTGTAAACTAGCATAACTTGTACACAAGCAAGTGAATGTGCAAGACCTTGAAGATTCTAATAATTCTCATGAAGGAAAACATAATGATGTTGGTATGCTTAGTATGACTAACATGCTACTAAAAAACCAACGCTTACATTGGTCTTCAGAATCAAATTAGTCAAATATTGAGTAGAAAAATTCAATAATGTCAAATATTATTGCATGCTTCTAACGTTGCAAATAATGTGGTTGTTGCGTCATGGAGTATTCGCGGCGGTAGAGGAATATATATAGTTTAACGTCTTAACATTGTAAG
Organism: Dendrobium huoshanense; assembly: GCA_016618105.1. Taxonomy (NCBI): domain Eukaryota; kingdom Viridiplantae; phylum Streptophyta; class Magnoliopsida; order Asparagales; family Orchidaceae; genus Dendrobium; species Dendrobium huoshanense. The sequence continues at coordinate 39,148,578 of CM028357.1, forward strand.
ATAAGAGAGATGGTGTAGCGTTCATAACAAACACCAGAGTTTTTACGTGGAAACCTCTAAAAAGGGGGAAAATCATAGGGCATGGCCTAGTTTGAATGGATCCACTAGTATTTGAAGTTGATTACAAATGAGATTCTTTCTTGGGAGAAAGCCTTGGCTTGATGGTACAAATGTACATCATATAGAATGCATTACATGGTAGGAGTTACAATATAGACATGTTTGTTTGGTCGGCATGACCATAGTCGAGATAGAGGCCGGAATGACCGTTGTTTGGTGATGGAGGTTGGAAGGACTATAGTAGGTGATTGAGGTCGGAAGGATCGTAGTCGGCAGGAGACAGGGGTCCGAAAGACCATAGTTGGCAGGAGACCGAGGTCAAAAAGACCATTGTCCAGCGATGTAGGTCGAAAGGACCGTAGTAGGCGACGGAGGTCAGAAGGAACGTAGTCGGCAGGAAACAGGGGTCCGAAAGACCGTAGTTGACAGGAGACCGATGTCAGAAAGGCAGTTGTCTTGCGATTTAGGTCAGAAGGATCGTAGCAGGCGATGAAGATCGGAAGGACCATATTTTGCAGGAGACATGAGTCCGAAAGATCGTAGTTGGCAGGAGACTGTGGTCAGAAAGACCGTTTTCTGATGATGTAGGTCGGAAGGACCATAGTCGACAGGAGACAGGGGTTCAAAAGATCGTAGTTGGCAGGAGACCGGGGTCAGAAAGATTATTGTTTGGCGATGTAGGTCGGAAGGACCGTAGTAGGCGACGGAGGTTGAAAGGACCGTAATCAGCAGGAGACAGGGGTCCGAAAGACAGTAGTTGGCAGGAGACTGGGGTCAGAAAGATTATTGTTTGGCAATGTAGGTCGGAAGGACCGTAGTAGGCGAAGGAGGTCGGAAGGAACATAGTCGACAGGAGATATGGGTCTGAAAGACCATAATTGACAGGAGACCGGGGTTAGAAAGATCGTTGTAGTAGGGCGGTACTCTGGTAGAACTCTAGGCATCAGGTGGTGATCTAATAGAAGTTTGTGCCTCAGGTGGTGGTTCAGAAGAAGTCTGGGCCTCAAGTGGTGGTCCGCAGAAGTCTGGGCTTCAAGTGGTGGTCCGACGGAGAAACGACGTCAGACAGTGGTCCGACAGAGGTGATGGCCTCAAGTGGTGATCCAACGGAGCAACGACGTTAGGCAATGGTCCGACGGAGGTGAGGGCTTCAAGTGGTGGTTCGGCGAAGCAACGACGTCAGGTGGTGGTCCGGCGGAGCTCATGCCCTTAAGTGATGGTCCGATGGAACTCCGGTGTCAAGCGGTGGTTCGGCGGAGGTGAGGGTCTCAAGTGGTGATTCGGTGGAGCAACGACGTTAGGCGGTGGTCTGGCGGAGCTCAGGCCTAAGTGGTGGTCCGATGGAACTCCAGCGTCAGGCGGTGGTTCGGCGGAGGAGTGGGCCTCAAGTGGTGGTCAGGTAGAGCAACAACGTTAGGCGGTGGTCCGGCGAAGGTGAGGACCTCTCAAGTGTTGGTCCGGCGGAAGTCCGGCGGTGCTCAAGGAGGAGCTTATTCCTTCTCTTCCTCCTATTCTTACTTCTTCTCTTCTTGCTTCAGTCCTCCCTTTCAAGAGGAATGAGGGTCTATTTATAGATTTATGGAGTGGCATGACCCATAAATAGGTGAGATATCAAGGGTAAATGGGGAGTGATTGGATGGACGGCCGATATTGAATCCCTTGATCATGTAATATTCGTCAGACATTTGAAGGTCTTAATGATGTCGGAATTCCGCAATCTTGGGCTCTTTGGATTCGCTTCGTCGGGCCGCTCGATTCAACTATAAGCACATCACGTTTGGTAAACCAAATTGTGGTTCGAACCTTCCAACAACGCTTCGGGTCCTAGATTTGGACTCATTTGGGCTCGGATTGAGTCGAATTTGGTGTCGTTGGGTTCGTATTTTCGAGATGTTCAGTTCGACTGTAAGTTTGCTGAAATCAGAGTTCAGATGATCCCAATTTTAATTTTGGAAGTTTCCAACTTGATTTTGCATTGAGATTCGTGCCCGATCAAGATAATTTACATTATCTAACTGTTTTCTCCATGACACCTTCAACTCTATATGTAACTTGAGCAGTGTAATATACCAATATTACTCTGCATACATGCATAGTGTAATGCTCCAAAATCTAATTTGAAAGAATTCTTTATTTTATCTTTGATTAGACAACAACTAGATCTACATAATTTTTTTATCAATATACATACCAATGTAAATAAAACAATCGATCAAAACACACACACACACACACACACACACATATATATATATATATATGTATATATACACACACAACTAAATTCAAAGCACGACAAAGCAGCAATATGCATGTTAACAGTCAAATCATAGCAGTAACATTAATATGATCACGAATCAATATAAAAATAGTACAACACATACATTAGCAGTAAAGTTTGTAACTAGTAAAGTGATGCGGTACGAAAGCCAGTAAAACAATATAATTGAGAAATCAATAAACATGTACAAATGTCGAATCACTAAAGAAGTCATCGTATAAGTACAATCAATCAGTAGAGAAATCATATATAACAATAAAACAAAAGCATCGATAAAGACAGTTGAAATCATATCATTATAATAAAATTATATAGAAGTCTATATATACTATCCAGGTATTCTATATCAGCATCAAATCAGTATATTACGTGCTTAGTATGCCATATGCTTAGTATTAGTAATCAATACAATGAATCAATAATATTAACAACAACAGTGAATCAGTAGTAGTATCAGTATATGTATCAATAGACGTTTTAGTATCAGTAAAATTAGTACAGTAGTGGTAAAATAATACAGTAACAATAAATCTGTATAGTAACAATAAATATGTACAGTAATAACAACAATGGTTCAATAACATATATTTAAGTAGTCACATTAGACAAATTAGGAGTTCTGCATATCGATATTTTTCAGCATCAACAATCTGTTATCAGTGACCATTGGCGCAACAAACATAATCGTCATTCTGCTCGTTGACAAAGTAGTCATCTTCTTATAACTTTCAATAAATATCATGTGAATCAATAAAAGATAACACCAAACCACAATATTTAAAGGAAAACTCGTCGACCCACCATATGTACATGTCAATCAGTCTTCAGCCTATGTTAGTGAAACCTGTTTTTATATTTCCTCACACATATTCTTATCACAATATTATTACATTAATAACAACCAGCTATTACTCAATCATACCCACGTTTATTTTCAATGCTTGTATTAACAACATGCTTTCAATAAAAATATCAATTGTTCAATTAGTAGAAAATATAAAATATAATAATTTTAATTTTATCTAATGAAACTAATAAATGTTACAATCAAAATGCACTGAATAATCAGCACGATAAAATACAAAAATTTGTGTGGTAAAAGTTCAATAAATATGGGAAAAATATAATAAAATCAGTTCTAAAGATAATCAAATAGTTAAAATTAAAATATTTTAAAACATATATATGATTAAAATCACCTACCACAATATGAGCAAGTTCAACAAAAACGACAAAACGATTTGGTTGCTAAAACCAGCTTTTCTTTTCTTTGTTCTCTCTCCTCTACCCTTCCCTTCCCTTCCTCCTTTTTCTTCTTCGACAAGACAAATTGATAAAATTTAGATTTTTTATTTTAAAAAATCATTTTAAAAGTTCTGTTAATCACACAGTACAACTAATCAATCGAGTCAATTCCATAAGAGATAGTGAGGACAAAATAATACAATTTGAACCATTTATCGAACAATGATCCAACAATGTTGAAACCTTGAGCATCTTTTAAACCTCGCGAGAACCTTTGTCAAATCTTGTTTAAACATTACTCCACACATGATCAAATCTTGTTTGAGTTATATTTTAATCTTATTTGAACATTGATAAAATCCTCCTCAAATCATGATCAAATCTTGCTCAATCTTGTTTGAATCTTAATTGAACAAGTTTTGAACCTTGATCAAATCTTATTTGAAAATACAAACAAGGTTTGCACAAGATTCTATTAATGTTCGAACAATATTTTTATCAACGTTTCACACATGTAATGTGATATAGAATATTGTTATGTGTTTAGGTATTAGCACAAACGATGTTTACAAATTTAACATCTCAAATGTATACTATTACAAACTTCGAATTGTCAGTCATAAACAAATAAAATATTTGTCTTGAAACTTTGTTGTAAATAAAACAATCGATCAAAACACACACACACACACACACACACACACACACACACACACACACACACACACACACATATATATATATATATACACACACAACTAAATTCAAAGCACGACAAAGCAGCAATATGCATGTTAACAGTCAAATCATAGCAGTAACATTAATATGATCACGAATCAATATAAAAATAGTACAACACATACATTAGCAGTAAAGTTTGTAACTAGTAAAGTGATGCGGTACGAAAGCCAGTAAAACAATATAATTGAGAAATCAATAAACATGTACAAATGTCGAATCACTAAAGAAGTCATCGTATAAGTACAATCAATCAGTAGAGAAATCATATATAACAATAAAACAAAAGCATCGATAAAGACAGTTGAAATCATATCATTATAATAAAATTATATAGAAGTCTATATATACTATCCAGGTATTCTATATCAGCATCAAATCAGTATATTACGTGCTTAGTATGCCATATGCTTAGTATTAGTAATCAATACAATGAATCAATAATATTAACAACAACAGTGAATCAGTAGTAGTATCAGTATATGTATCAATAGACGTTTTAGTATCAGTAAAATTAGTGCAGTAGTGGTAAAATAATACAGTAACAATAAATCTGTATAGTAACAATAAATATGTACAGTAATAACAACAATGGTTCAATAACATATATTTAAGTAGTCACATTAGACAAATTAGGAGTTCTGCATATCGATATTTTTCAGCATCAACAATCTGTTATCAGTGACCATTGGCGCAACAAACATAATCGTCATTCTGCTCGTTGACAAAGTAGTCATCTTCTTATAACTTTCAATAAATATCATGTGAATCAATAAAAGATAACACCAAACCACAATATTTAAAGGAAAACTCGTCGACCCACCATATGTACATGTCAATCAGTCTTCAGCCTATGTTAGTGAAACCTGTTTTTATATTTCCTCACACATATTCTTATCACAATATTATTACATTAATAACAACCAGCTATTACTCAATCATACCCACGTTTATTTTCAATGCTTGTATTAACAACATGCTTTCAATAAAAATATCAATTGTTCAATTAGTAGAAAATATAAAATATAATAATTTTAATTTTATCTAATGAAACTAATAAATGTTACAATCAAAATGCACTGAATAATCAGCACGATAAAATACAAAAATTTGTGTGGTAAAAGTTCAATAAATATGGGAAAAATACAATAAAATCAGTTCTAAAGAGAATCAAATAGTTAAAATTAAAATATTTTAAAACAGATATATGATTAAAATCACCTACCACAATATGAGCAAGTTCAACAAAAACGACGAAACGATTTGGTTGCTAAAACCAGCTTTTCTTTTCTTTGTTCTCTCTCCTCTACCCTTCCCTTCCCTTCCTCCTTTTTCTTCTTCAACAAGACTAATTGATAAAATTTAGATTTTTTATTTAAAAAAATCATTTTAAAAGTTCTGTTAATCACACAGTACAACTAATCAATCGAGTCAATTCTAAAAGAGATAGTGAGGACAAAATAATACAATTTGAACCATTTATCGAACAATGATCCAACAATGTTCAAACCTTGAGCATTTTTTAAACCTCGCGAGAACCTTTGTCAAATCTTGTTTGAACATTACTCCACACATGATCAAATCTTGTTTGAGTCATATTTTAATCTTATTCAAACATTGATAAAATATTCCTCAAATCATATCAAACCTTCCTCAATCTTGCTTGAATCTTAACCGAACAAATTTCCAACCTTGATCAAACCTTATTTGAAAATACAAACAAGGTTTGCACAAGATTCGATTAATGTTTGAACAATATTTGATCAACGTTTCAAGGATGTAATGTGATATCTAATGTCGTTATGGATTTAGTTATTAGCATAGACGGTTTTTACAAATTTAATTTCTCAAATGTTTAATATTACAAACTTTGAATTGTCAGTCATAAACAAATAAAATATTTGCCTTGAAACTTTGTTGTAGATCGATCATATGCGAATGATGATCATCAAAGATGGGAAATGAACTGAAAAGAGGAAGGGCCAAACAATTTCTTACTTGAAAATTTGTGTAACTATTTGCTTGAGAATCTATTCCAATTCTTTTTGGATAAAATGAATATATTAGTCTGTAAAGGATTTTGGGGTATATTTTTCTTTAAAAAATAAATAGCAACTAATATAGCTCCATTTATGAGAAATTGAAAGTCAAATTTCTCCTTTACAATCAATCAAAACTTTTTTAATAAATAAAAATAAAATATATTTAATTAAAATTACAGATGAAATGTACTAACATCCTTAAATACTTCCAACAAAACAACCGTTGGATCCAATATATTATTGTTTGGCGTTGAAAGTGGGCGTCTTTTTTACTTTTTTTTTTTTGGTAATCTGATCTTTGGTGGATAATGGACCACCGGGTCTCGTGCCGTTTAATTTTCTCTTCAGCCAAAAGCCTATAAACGCTCGGATCGTTTTAAGATTCGTGCAAAATCAGAGAATTGGTACTAATTACGTCATTAATGGCAGCCACAAATATTAGCACTAATTCAACGAATTTGAGTTCCTTTAAATTCTATACTATATTTTAGAGGAGTAAACGAGTTAAGCTGAGTTGGAGTCGTCTTTAGATTGAGGTTGAGCTTTGATAAAATATCAAAAAATTCATATGGTCGAAACTAATTTTAAGGTAATATTTGAATTAAAAACTTCCCAAATTAAATTCTTCAAACTCTGATTTCAGCAAATTAATATATAAACTGGATGTCTCGATGAGACAAATATATCGACGCTACAAATTATCCGACCCAACTCCAAATGAGCTCAAATCAGATAGTTGAATTATATTTGAAAGCTTCTGGTCATAAATCGATGAACAAAATGACTTCTAATTACAGCATGCTTATAATCAAATCGAAAGGCTCGTTGAGATGAATCTAACAAGCCTAATTTCACTTGATTCTGACATTGTTAAACATTCAAATGTTTGATAAATAATCTATGATTAATGAGATCAATATGAATCGTATAATGAAGTGATATGAATTTTGCTATAAAGCGGGTCTCATTTTCTTACAGAGAGGAGGATTTAAAAGTTGAGAAAACTAAAAAGCTATATTGCATTTCCTAATTATTACCGTCGATGACCACCACGAGCAATCATTGTCATCATCTCCAGACTTTTGTCAACATCTAACCCTAATGTTGGTTTTTTTTAAATTATTTGTCCGTGGACATCATATTTGTATAATCCCTACGACGTGAGCTCGTCAATTACTTCCCACATAATTTTTTTTTATTACTTGTGAGGAAGGGATGATTTTAGTATCTTCATTCCTATAGTGGATTATTGCGACTGGATCAGCCCTGTGGTTTTCCCCTTTTTAGGTTTCACTTAAAAAATTTGTGGTCTTCTACGTTTTTTTGGTGCGAGCTTATTTTTTTGTATAATGCTAAAACATTAAACTCAAACTCTATCATTTTAATATTTCTAGCATGTAACAAGTATGATTAAGGTTTTATTTGGGACAACTTTCTTAGTGCTTTCTAAAACATCTTTCTAATAAAAAAACTTTTTAGTTCAAGAAATTTGTGTACTTGAAAATTGCTTAGTAAATAGTAAGAAAACTATCTCAAATGAAACCTTATTGAGTTCGACTGTTTGAGCTTGAGCTCAAACTCAATTTTGTGAGTTCAAGTTGACTCATGAGTCAACTCATTTATCAAGAAGAAAAAAATTATTCTATTCAAATAAATATTATAATAATATGATAAAAGAGTAAAAAATTAAATAAGAAATAAACTTAAAATAAGAAAAAAAATAATTTTAATAATTTTATATTAAATTATATATTAAATATTAATATTTTTTTTAATAAAATGACTCATAAGTCATAAGCTGATGAGCTATTAATCAAATTTATTTATTAACTCATCAAATTTGGTTCATGAATGTCGATCATCTTGATCTATTTTGACTGACTATTAAGAAGTTTTGAAAGTTTGTATATATAATATGTGCGAGTTGATTTCATCTGCTCAAAAGTAGATTTTTTTTTTTTTAAAAAAAAAAATCTAATGAATGCCAGAGTGAAACGAGTCAAAACTCGGCTACTGTATGCCCCTGCATTTCTTGCATCGTCGATTTTATCTCTTTACTTTCCCCTTTTTTCTCTCTTCTCCCTATATTTAGCATCGGTTCAGTGGCTTCCAAAGGATAAAAATGCGCGCTTTCCATCAGAAAACCAGCCGCAGCTCTTCATGAGAAGCGGTACTGGTCTACTACCTTTCCCGATTTCCTAGTACTGGTTTTCCACCGCATAATCTTTTAGTTCTACCTCGGTTTTGGTTGTCTTTGGTGAGAGAAAGCGAGAGACAGAGAGATGGTGGCTCTGCGGAAAGTGGGCAAGTACGAGGTGGGGAGGACGATCGGTGAAGGGACGTTTGCTAAAGTCAAGTTCGCGCAGAATACCGAGACAGGGGAGAGCGTCGCTATGAAGGTCCTCGATCGCACCACTATAATCAAGCATAAGATGGCCGATCAGGTCCAATACCTGCAATCTACCCTCTTTCGTTTTCTTTATGATTTTTTTTTTTAAATTTCACCCTAATTTGTTTCCCCCATTTCCTTACTATTCCGAGCCATCTCAGCAAAATCTTCTTATCCTTTTTTCAATTTTTTTGATGGGGGAAGATATTTGTGAATTGTGAGGATTGAACCAATATGCTCTCAAAATCATGGATTTATTGCGGACCCCATGAGCGACTGTACTTTTTATAACTATTCTCAACGGCCGTACAGTTTTATTATATTTGATGGTGCCCAATTGTTCTTTTAGTTTAAAAACAGAGATGGTGGTTCTATAGCTTGGTGGTGGCTAATGCAGTCTTATTTTGCAGATTAAAAGGGAAATTTCAATAATGAAGCTTGTTAGGCATCCCCATGTTGTACGACTTCATGAGGTTTTCCATTGTTGCTTGGAATGAGAAGTGATTTTGAACCGTGCCTGCTTTATTGCCTGTGCGCCGTTTGGATTGATTGTTCTTTCTTTGTTTTACAGGTCTTGGCGAGCCGCAGGAAGATCTATATAATCCTGGAGTTCATTACAGGAGGCGAATTGTTTGATAAGATTGTGAGACTTCACTGAGCTATTTGCATACTTACAGCATAATTTTTATGCATTTATATATCTAATATTTAAATATTTATTATTATTTATATAACATCTTAGTATTTAAATCACTTCAAAACATTTATATAAGATAATGTTGTGAATATTTTTTATGTAAGTTGAAGATTAAGGCGCTATATAAATATAAAGATTTAGGTGCTAGATTTATAAATACATAAAAATTTTATGGTATGCATGTTAATCCGCCCTTATATATTCTTCAGTTTGTTTGAAACCTATTTTGACTAACAACTGTAAAAGTTCTTACAATTGATGCTCTCTCTGTTAAGTAAATATGACAAAAACCTTACCTCCTCTATCAAACACACATGAAAGAGTTTTTTATTTTTATTATTTTGTACTTGGATTCTATTTATAATTTTATATAATTTGAATATCATATTTTGCAGGTTCGACATGGTAAACTTAGTGAAAATGATTCTCGCAAATACTTCCAACAACTCATTGATGGTGTCGATTATTGCCATAGTAAGGGTGTCTATCATCGAGATTTGAAGGTGGTCTTTGTAGTAAAAAAAATTAACTGGTTTTTCTTTACTTTAGAATTTGTCATTGACATTACTTTGTTTCTCATACATGCAGCCTGAGAACCTCCTACTTGATTCACAAGGATGTCTTAAAATTTCAGATTTTGGCCTCAGCGCTTTGAGAGTAGAAGTAAGATACCATCCTAATTTTGTTTCAAAAACTAGGATAAGCTGACACACTTAAAGCTGTAAACTAGAAGCACTGGTTTTTATTTTCAAAGTTATTGGTTTGGTAATGCATTTGTTATACTTTTCCCAATACTTTCTTCATCTCATTCTTTTTCTGAGGTGCAGGGAGTTAAACTTCTTCAAACAACTTGTGGAACTCCAAATTATGTGGCTCCAGAGGTAGACGTCCTGAGAATATCCAGTTACAAGTATATTTCTTATGACATTGTATACATTCTAAAATTTGAGTTTGAAGATTGTATAATTCATAGGAATGCAGTGCATTTCTCAATTCCACAGGCCCTTTAGTGAGAGTCCATAATATTAGTCTGTGCTTGCACAACTGATGATAATTTCTTGCAATAGCTTCAAATTAGATCAACAAAATAACAAGAGGAGGCATATAACACATGTTTGTGTTCCATTGTTATCTTTAAAGCAATATAAATTCCACAAACTCCTACAACTCAATGTACATCAAAGTCTTCTTATGTGATAAACATATGGGTAGTCAAAATGACTTAGTAGATGCTATAAATGCAATACTCCAAGGTTAAACTACAAAACTATCTTATTATATTGATTCAAGGCTAGAATACTCCACAATACTTGGAGCATCTTTAGATATCACCCACCATAGCATTCCCTAGATGATTTTTTTTGTGTTTCAAAATATGATAAAGATTTCTAGATGTCATGGTAACAACAAAAATTTATAACGTGATAATTGCTATAAATGATAGCTTGAGAGGGAAATGCTAAGTTTATGATTACTAAAAATAATGTTCTATGACACATTTATGTGAGGGATTAAACCTAGTCACAGGGAATCATGATCAAATATAGTTTTATATGGCTTAAGATAAGTCAATGATGACCATGCCACATATTCATATAAAAAAAACTTGAAAGATAAATTATAAGGTTGTATTTACAGTTTTATTTCTTCTATGAATCATGTAATTCAATGGAGCAAAGTAAAAGATATGAGCATGGGGAGATGGAAAAAGAAATAGAAATGAAAATGGTTGTACCTTTATTGGTACATTTAGACGGGCTCTTGTACTAATGAAAATGAAAATGAATTAAATATATAAAAAAAGGAAGAAATGTAAAGTGGAAGTGGACAGATGAAATCGAATATGAAGTAATTTATATGAAAAATAAATTATAAAACTTATAGTATATGAAAGAATTTGCATATGTTAATTATGTAAGAAAGTTAAATAAGAAAGATGTATGTTTATTTTATTTGATTATTTTATGTGACTAACTGTTGCATATGAAATGGTGAATACCCACTGAGTTTACCATGTAAGCTCAATCTATTAAACTAAACTTTGAGGTAAGTCTCCTGGTAAATAGAAATGGCTGAAAGAGAAGATGAATACGTCTACAAAAGACGGTGCACAAATGCAAGCAGATAATTTATGGTTTATATAAGTGTTAAGTATGTGAAAGATTTTATTAATAGTTTGATGAAAATTTTTATTAGTGTCTCTTAAGTGTTTATGGATTGTTTGTTAGAAATTACTGTTATATGTAATTATAGTAATTGTATTAACCGTCTGACTGTCAGTTGTTGCCTCGTTAAGTTCAAGTATTTGGGCCGGGTCGTGACACTTTAGCTACTATTATATGACCATGTGATGATGGGAAGATAAATTTTCACCAGAGGAGTCGTTAGAAATTTATGAGCTCTAAAAATTCATGCCATGGCTCTGCTGATAGAGTTTTTGGGTTTTGTGGGTCATATTTTTAAAATGTGGATTAAATTGTGAATTAGATACCATCGATATATTTCACTCTAATTTTATAAGGAATTTATAATCTAATTCTAGATTTTTCATTAGGGTAAGCCCTTATGGTTAATTACACCTCTCGATGATGAGAGAGACTTTTGATTAAGGCTTGTCTTTATAAGCTAAGTGTTTAGCGTATAGTAGCATCAAATTTTCTTTAGGATTGAGAAATTTATTGTTTTAAATTTAAAACAGCTATTGCAAGGAATGATAATGAACCTGATCAAATTTTCATGATTTTATCGTTCTAGGTTGTCATAGACCGAACCTGATTGAAGGATTCTTGTCAGCAACTATGCATTGCTTTGTCCAAGGAATTTTATAGTTATGGGGTGGATGTTTGTTTAAGGAGATAAATTTAAATCAACCTTAGTTAACGAAGGATTTTGTGTTCTATCAATTGCACCTTATGATTCATTACTCAACGATTTCAACAATTGAAAAACTTGCGGGCTTTGGCTATGATCATAGTTTAATGATATCATTTTGTGGTGAAATCATCTGATCAGAAGGTCGCAATCACAATCATTTATCTACGATGCCATTTGATTGTAAACCATTACCTAGAGAACATATATCATGTTTTTACTTATGACATATCCTTTGAGAATGAATCACAATAATATGCTTGACAAGACATTTGCTCTTTCTAAGCTGTGATTATTTTTAAATTTATCACCTTCGACAAATAGTTGTAGTTGGTGAAGGGATTTTACTTTACATTATAAACAATAACTTTCAATTGAATATATTTTGAATTTGTCAAATATTGGATTTTTAAATTTTTATTAGTTTTTAAGTCCCAAATGATTAATTTTAGAATTTGGTGACATTTTAAGAGCAAGGTTCACCCTGGCTGATATTTTTTGTCAACACGATCATCGTCAGGGTATTTAAATAATTTGATTTTATTATTTAAATTTTGTCAACTCTACCTATTTGCTAACAGAAGATCGAGTTCAAGTGTTAATTTTGTGAGATATCATATGAGTGGCGAACCTAAGTGTTTGCTTTTTTTTTATAATGAATTTTCTTTGTTGAATATATTGAAACACTATTGCGAATGTGATGTAAGCACAAGTGTAAGAAAACTGAAACAAAGAGAACAATGGATATAACTCAAACTAGACTCTATTCAAATAGTAGCAATCATCTATAACATTCAAAATCCAACAAAGAAAACACGAAGAGACTTAAAGAAACAAAGAAAATAGAAACAACGCTATCCTCAAACAACCGTCAGAGTGGGTTCCTCACATGGATCGAAATGTAGGTTAAATAAGATAAGTGCATAGGGCTAGCAAACCGATGGTCCACCACTGCAAGATCATCTAATTCTTCCAACAAATGCTTCCAAGTCAACCAACAAACACTACTAAAGCTCGAGACATTGTTGTCAATGGCGCAAAATAGCGCGCGCCATAGCGCACGGCGCAGCGCGGCGCACCTACGGCGCCATGTTCATGGCGAGGCGCATGTGTTTAAAATAGCGCGCGCTATTTGCGCCACATGTGAGCCATGGCGCATTGCGCACGACGCAAAATAGCGCGCCAAATTGTTTTTAAATTTTCGTATACTTATGAATGTTTTTATATTTAAAAATATATCTATATTTTAAGATAAACGACTATTCATTGTCCTAATTTCACGAAAGATTTTATGTTTGCTGCATCTGCCGAACACATCCCGCAGTCCCTAAGTCGAGGTCGCTGAATCTATCCCGAAGTCGAAGGTTTTTTATTTTCTATTTGCTGCATTCGCTACATCCGCCGAATCCAGCCGAATCTGTCCCGAAGTTGAAGTCGTTGTTTCCGTCGAATTGTCCTGCAGAGCAGTCCTTCTGCCAAATCTGCCCCCTCCTTCCGTCTGTTCTAATAAAAAATCTTACCAGCCGACTCTGATTTGCAACCTCCGTCTGTTCCGCACAGCTCTGTTGTTTTGCACGGCTATTTCTTACAAGAATTTAGAACTTAACAGGTATGCTCGGTACTGCTAAGTAAATGCTCAGTACCGCTATGTATATGCTAGATATCGCTCGGTACCACTAGTTACTTGCTCTGTACAGCTCGGTACAGCTCGATACAACTAGGTACCAGCTCGATACAACTAGGTACACGCTCGGTATTGCTAAGTACATGCATGATTCCGCTCGGTACCGCTATGTAAATGCTCGGTACCAATAGTTACATGCTTTGTACCACTCGGTATAGCTCGGTACAACTAGGTACACGCTCGGTACATGCTCAGTATTGCTAAGTACATGCATGATACCGCTCGGTACTGCTATGTAAATGCTCGGTACCGCTCGGTACAGCTCGGTACAACTAGGTACACGCTCGGTACCGCTTCCTAATTTCCATACAAACGAACTTCAAAATTCCTCTTTCAAGCCTGGCAGGTCGAACCCCGCTAGGGGGCAGTGCCCCCTTGGACCCCCGGCAGCCCCCATATTATGTTTCTTGGACAATATTATGTTTCTTTTATCTAAATTTGTTTGCTTTTAGGTGATTATAAAATTTCAGATTCAGTTCAATCTTTAAAAAAAGATCCAGCATGGAAATATGCTATACTAACAAATGAATCCGACAACAACAGTGTGACATGTATTTTTTGTGGTAAAATAACAAAAGGAGGAATTACACGCCACAAACAACACCTCGTTGGGGGTTTTAGGAATGCAAGGCCTTGCTCTAACTGTCCCGAGCATGTGAAGTCTGAAATTAAGGCATTCATGTTGAAAAAAAAAAGATTTAAAGGAACAGTTTAATGACATATCAAATGTTAACCTTGCTGAAGAAGAAGAAGAAGACTTTGATGTGATGACAGATGATATTTTAATTGCTAAACCATCCAAAATGTTGCGGACAAATAAATCTAACACCTCTAGTCAAGGATCGACATCTACATCTATATTCAAAACATCACGACCTAAAGGTCCATTAGATACTTTCCTTACACCAAATCCTGAAGATGTAGTAAAGCATAGAAAAGGTCAGTTTAACAAAGAAATAGATGCAGCTAAAAAAGAAATGAGGGGAAGGGCTGTTCAAGTGTTCAGTAGATGGATGTACGAAGCTAGGATTCCATTTAATGCTGTGAACTATGATAGTTTCCCTGCTATGGTGGAGGCACTTGGGCAGTTTGGACCTGGAATGAAACCTCCTAGTTATCATGAGGTACGAGTTACTTGTTTGAAGAAAGAGGTTGGACATACACATGAGCTATTGTGACGCCATCAAGAAGATTGTGTACGATATGGTTGTTCTCTAATGGCAGATGGATGGACATCAAGGAATGAGAAAAGCTTAATCAATTTTCTTGTTAATTGTCCAAGAGGTAGTGCATTCATAGAATCAATTGATGCTAGTTCTTTCTCCAAGAATGCTGTGAAAATGTTTGAACTTTTTTGCAAGTATATCGAGGTTATTGGACCACATAATGTGATCCAAGTAGTCACTGATAATGCATCCAAAAATGTTCTTGCAGGTTTGTCATAACTTTTATTCTAAAGTTATGTTATTTCATGAAGAATTTGTGTACATCTTAACTTAAATTATAATGACATAACATAAAAATTATTGATGGACAAATATCCTCACATTATTGGACTCCTTGTGCTGCTCACTGTTTGGATTTATTAATGGAGGACATTTTCAAAATTCAAAAGCTAAGGCGATGCTTTGAGAAAGCAGTGGCAGTACACAGTTTTATATATTCTAGGCCTCGCTTACTTGAGTTAATGAGAAGATGCACAAATCAAAGAGCACTTGTCAAACCCGCAAAGACTCGCTTTGCAACAGATTTCTTAACTTTACAACGTTTTTATCAACAACAACTGAACTTGAAGAAAATGTTTACTTGTGAGGAATTTATCTTGGGTCCTTATGCGAAAGAGGCTAAAGCAAAACAATCTCAACATACAATCTTACAACAATCATTTTGGAACACTATAGTGTATGCCTTAAAAATAGCTGGTCATTTATTAAAGGTTCTTAGATTGATTGATGGAGAGAAGAAGCCCCCAATGACTTATATATATGAAGCAATGGATAGAGAAAAAGAGGCAATTGCAGCAAGCTTTAATAACAGCGATAAGTATGATCAAATTTTTAAAATGATTGATAGAAGATGGGAAGTGCAATTACATCGGCCTCTACATGCAGCGGGACATTTTTTAAATCCTGAATATTTCTTCAATAATCCTGATAGTGCCAAGGATAAGGAAATAGCTGATGGTCTTTATCAATGTATTGGAAGATTATCTCAAGATGTAGCTGAAGAAGATAAAATCAGTAATGAATTAAGTTTATACATTAGGGGTGAAGGACTTTTTGGTATTCCTCCAGCTGTAAGACAAAGAACTACCTGATCTCCAGGTATCATTATTTACAAAAAAATTAAGACTGATTTGTTATATAATATTGAAAAAAAATTCATTTCTTCCAGCTGATTGGTGGTTGGCATATGGACAAGGAGCTCCCAATTTACAAAGCTTTGCTATCAAAGTCCTAAGTTTAACATGTAGTTCATCTGGATGCGAACGCAATTGGAGTATTTTTGAACATGTAAGTATTTTACAATGTATGTGTTGATTTTTTATATATGTTCATAATATAGTAATGTAATAATATTTTAATTGCAGCTTCATAGCAAACGAAGAAGCAAATTGGATCATGGTCTCTTAAAGGATTTAGTTTATGTGAAATATAATAGAGCACTGATTCGGAGATTCAATCATCGTGATGTCATTGATCCTATTTCTTTGACTGAGATAGATGATGCAAAAGAATGGCTAACAGAAAAATTAGATGATGAGTCTGATGAAGAAAATGACTTTATTGCTGGAGAGGAAGATTTAACTTGGACAAGTGTTGCTAAAGCTACTGGTGTTTATGATAAAAGCTATAATATTCGGGAAAGATCTAAAGGGAAAGAGAAAGAATCTTCAATTAGGCATGATGTTGCTATTGAGAATGATGATGAAGAGGGTGATGAAGAGGATTATGAAGTAGGAGACAATGTTGAAGAAGATAATGAAGCTTTTTAAACATTTGCTGCTGATGATGATTCACAAGAAGAGTAGATTAAATTCATATTTGATCTTTTAAAAAAAGATTGTAATATTTGAATTATGAGATATTTGGTTGTTACTTAGTCGAACTTATATATGTTATGGTTGTATTTTATTATTATGATAGTTTGTCTTTCATTGTTAATAATATTTCATATTCATGCTTATTATTTTATATTTTTTATATAGCTTGCGCCATGTTTAAAATAGCGCGCGCCGCGCCGCGCCGTGTGCTATGCGCCAAGGCTCCAAATGGACCTCTGCGCCATGGTGCGCCATTCGCCGTTAACAGGTATGGCTCGAGAAGAAGGATACAGATGGAGTGATACTTACGGAGAGACGAAAGAGGTTATAAGCCAAGACGAAGGGTGGAAAGAGCTCGCAAGATTTCCAGAGGAGGTGGAGAAGAAGAATGGAACAAGCTCACAAGCTTTTCCAATAACCCACGGGTCAATAACAAATTTGCTCATAATAATCAACTCCCCTTTCTTCACAAAACCTCTCATATTTATAGGTAAGAAAGAAGAATGCCAACAACCACTTTATTGAATTTCCAGAAGAACCCAAGCATCATAAGTCACGGATTTCCCCATTGCTTTTCACGGAAAAACAGTCCAGTCAAAGAACCGAAGAGGCAGCCACGGAACCAAGGCGTCAAAATGCACGGAAAAGCCCCCAGCTCGGAAAAACCAACAGCCAGCCGGAAACCCAAGGAGAAAAGGCACGGAATTAATCTAGCACAGGAAGCCCAAACACAGCCACGGATTCCCAAGAGACAAGGGAATATTTTAAAGAAGAAAGGGGAAGGAGAAGGGACAAGTCCACTCCAAAAATTGAATCCAACTTATGAGCTTACCTTTAGAACATTAATGAGCTGCTAAACTTCAGCTCATCATTAATGAGCTAGCAACAAATGAGCTCAATTCCAACCTTCTCCATACATCACCATAGGCCCCAAAACCGTGGACCATAAGCTAACCCGTGAACCAGCAGCAGCCAAGGACCAATCGAGCCCGCAAACCAAAGGTCTACCAAGCCCCACGCACAACCTACCATGTTCATTGGATGCTTTCCCATCATTGGATAGCTAAAAAAAGAAAAGAACATAAAACATACTAATGTTCAAATAAAAATACATGATAGCATCAGAATGTAAAACAAAATATCCTTGTGAATTTTACGGCTGTGTATTTATCTATGTTGCATGAATACGCCTATTTGCAAGGCGTGCTGTATTGGACACGTGTCGGATATGAATACGCCTCCGATACGGCACAGATACGTGTCGGATATGGCTTTGCCGTGTCCAATTAAAATATTATTTAAATTTGATCGGACACGCGTATCGGATACACATGTCCTATTAAAAAAAATAGAGCCGCAATTTGCCATATTCATTTCGGCTATCTCGCTCGATATCCCTATTCATTTATGCGGCTTAAACATTTTGGCGAGCTAGGTTTTTCGTTTCCGCATAATCGTTTTCTTCGTTATAGTCTAAGGAGCTGCTCGACGACGTGAGCATAGAAGCGGAGAAGATCATCCTTCGTTAACAAAGAGAAAAGAGGCTCGACGACGCGAGCATTAAAGCCGACAGAATCCTTCATTGACGGAGCGGTTCGACAACACGAACGGTAAAGGCGACGTGAGCATTGAAGGTTCGTTTTCTTCATTCTTCGTTTTCTTAATCGTAGGCTCAGTACCAAAACACGGTACCGTTTGGTACTCGGTACCGCTCAGTACTCGGTACCGCTCAGTACTGCTCGGTACCCCTCGGTACTCGGTATCGCTCGGTATTGCTCGGTACCGAGCGATACTAGAACTCAGTACAGCTCGGAACTCGGTACCGCTCGTTACCTCTCAGTACTGAGCGATACTAGAACTCAGTACCGCTCGGTACCGGAACTAGGTACCACTTGGTATTGCTCGGTACTGCTCGGTATAGAGGAGTACAGAATGGTACCAAGAAGTACCGAGAAGGTAGAGAAAACTTTAAAGCAACTCTTACAATAAAAATTTGTTCCGGGGGGCTACCCCCTTGGAATAGGCACAACATATCTATACTTTTAAATAAAAAATTTCATGTTCCAAATTCATGTTGATTAAGAAGTTATCATGATGGTGGGGCCTTCAAACATCATCCAGGTCATTACTGATAATGCACCTATTTGTAGAGCTGCAGGTCTACTTGTAGAGCAAGCCTATCCTCATATTTTTTGAACACCATGTGTTGTGCATACGCTCAATCTTGCCTTGAAGAACATTTGTGCAGTTAAGAATATCGAGGCAAACGAAATCATATAAAATGAATGTCATTGGATCACAGTGATTGCTGAAGATGCAGTTGTAATTAGAAATTTTATTATGAATCACTCTATGAGATTCTATGTTCAATGATTTTTCTAATTTCAAGATGCTTGCAGTTGCTGAAACTTGGTTTGCCTCAGTTATAGTGATGTTGAGAAGATTCAAAAAAATTAAAAATGCTCTTCAAGCTATGGTGATTAGTGAAAAATGGTCATGTTATAAGGAAGATGATGTTGGAAAGGCTAGCTATGTGAATGAGAAGTTTTTAGATGATTTATAGTGGGATGAGATTGAATACATCTTAAACTTCACAGATCCAATTTATGAGATGTTGAAAGTAGCAGATACAGATAAGTCTTATTTACATCTCATTTATGAGATGTGGGATTCAATGCTAGACAAAGTAAAAGAAATTATATATATAGACATGAGAGGAAAGCACTTCATGAAGACTCAAGCTTTTGGGATGTTATTTATGTTATTCTAGAAGATAGGTTGAGCAAAAGTAATACACCTTTACATTGCTTGGCTCACTTACTAAATCCCAAGTAAATTTCAACATTTTTATATTATTAATTTACAATTTGTTGTTTATTAATTTCAACATTTTTTATTATTTGCTTTTAATATTCTTTGAAGATATTCAACTAAAGAATGACTTCAAGAGGATCCTCAGAGAGTTTCTCCACAGAAATATTTAAAATTTTCAAATATGAGGAAGACATATTTGAAGTGTTATTTTTCAAATGAGGAGGAGAGAAGAAGTGTCAATATTGAGCTTGCTAAATTTTTTGGTTATTTAGAAGACTTTGGTGACCAAGAGTCATTGCATGATAGGTGAAGAATTGATCCAAAAATGTGGTGGATTATACATGGAGCTTCAACACCTTAACTTCAAACAATCACCATAAAATTGCTTGGTCAAGTTTCATTCTCATCTTGTTGTGAAAGAAATTGGAGCACATACTCGTTCATCCAATTAATGAAGAGAAATAAAATTACTCCACAACGGGCTGAAGATTTAGTTTATGTGCATACAAACTTTCGGCTTCTCTCAAGGAAAACTTCAACTTATATGGAAGGAGACAACAGGATGTGGGATGTTGCTGGAGATGGATTTGAATCTCTTGAGGATATGAGAATATTAGAAATTGCTAATCTTTCACTTGATGAGCCTGAATTGGAAGCTATGATATTCATTGAAGATGATATAAAAATTCAAAGACAAACCACTGAAGAAGCTAATCCTATCATTCCTTCTATTGAATAGTTGAAACTTCATTTGCTGGATAATTTATGTTTTTGTTTTTGTTGTTGTACTAGACATTTAAATATTTAATGCTTACTTTTATTTTGATATTATAAGATACAATGCTATAAATGATGTTGCTTTCATTTTTTTTGTCATTTCAAATATTATGCTTTGATTAATTTGTTATTTTTTATGTATGATTTATATTTTGTAATGTCGTATTCGCGCCATATCTGTATGCTGTATTTTTAAGAATTGCCGTGTCCCGTACCTGTATCGCGTTGTATCCGTGTCGCTGTATCCGTATCGGTGCAACATAGGTATTTATTCATTAGACTATGATTTATGGTGAACTATTTGAAACTTATTGTTCGAGCATCTATTATGGGGTTTAAATTTCAACTTCAGTCCTTGAAAGTAGGAAGAACATAATTGAAATGTGGACTAACAACTCTGCTGTATAGGTAGAGTAGCATGCACGAGAGTTTCATGTATTTATGGCTGTGAATTTAAATTTTTTGAGGGTTTCCAAATTTTCAAAGTGATTACACTCTTTTTACATATGTGGAGTAAATTTACATTCAAAATATTTTCAATTTGCATCACATTCTCAAACATTAAGTTTAAGCATTTAACACATTTATCAAAGCACATGAAAGCTAGTTTGAGTGTCCACTCCACGTGTCAACATTCCTACTTCCCTCCTAATTTAATTCTCATATAAACCTTCCTACTTCCCTCCTTATTTTTAATTCAAATCAACCCAAATCCCTTAATAAATACCCCTTACATCTTTCCCGAAGAGCTTCCCCCAATGCTTCTTCTCCTATTGGTGATAAATGAGGTCTTGGGCCCCACAGGAGAGCTAAAAGGTTCTTGATATGCTGAAAAGTTTGTGGGCCCCACATCAATACTCCCCTTCCAAATGGAAAGAGGGAAACTGCTTCTGGATGGTATTGTAGGGCTCCCATGTCAACTCGTACTCTGGTTAATCATTCGACTTAATCAGCACCTCCCTAATTCCCTTGTCTCCTTGGCACACCCCTTTCACCTCAAGTGGTGCTAACATCACCTCCATATCCTCTGACAGTGCGGGCGAGGGTTTGTGGGCTCCTATGGTTCATCTCAATTGCGATACATGAAATACGGGAAGGATGGCAAAGGTCGGTGGCAACCGTAGGCGATATGATACTGTGCCAATGAGCTCCACTACTTCGTAGGGCGCTGAAGTAGCGCTTGGGGGGAGGGGGTGCAGTGGAGCTTCTCATTCTTTCGTTGAGCCAAAGTCTTTTGTTTGTGAGGTTAGAACTTCAGATAGGCCCTATCCCCAATCTCAAACTGCATGTCTCTCCTATGTCTATCCAATTGCTTCTTCATGTTTTGTTGTGCTCTGCATATATGTTCCTTCAATTATGACAAAATTCGATCTTTTTATCCTAGTACTTCTCCATTGATGACACTGGTGCGTTGTCATGCCCATAATGTATTAGATGGGGTGGATCCCTCTCATATAGGATTTTAAATGGTGTTGTCTGGGCTGTTGTATAATATGAAGTGTTGTACCAATATTCTGCCCAGGCTAACCACATGGCCCACATCTTAAAGTTATAATCCAACAAATTGGAAAGCCACCGCTGATGCTCATATGTCACCATCCTCTGTTCTAACAGAAACTTCAAACTCCTCTGATCATACCTGACTATGAAGTGTCGCCCCAACATTTAAGGTCTCCACTTTTGTAGTGCCAACGCTATCTCCATCAGTTCCCTTTCATACACTAATTTTATCCTGGCCCTCATTGTCAACACCTGACTGAAATAAGCTATTGGTCTTTGACTCTGCATGAGAACTTGCTCCCAACCCATAGCTTAATGCATCAGTCTTCACTACAAATGGTTGGATGAAATCTAATAGTGCTTACTTAGGGACACTTGTCATAAATTTCTTCAGCTGCTCAAATGCCTGGGTGGTTATCTCCCCCCATTTGAAACTATCCTTCTTCAATTACTTTGTCAACGACCATGCTATAGAGCTGTATCTCCTCACACAGTTCCTATAATACTCAGTGAGTCCCAAGAACCCCCTCAACTCCTTTAGGGTTTTGGGCAAGGGTCACTCCAACATAACATTTATCTTGGAAAGATATGCAGCTACTCATCATTTAGGCATCACATGTCTCAAATACTCCACCTTTTGTTGTGCAAAAGAACACTTCTTCAAATTGGCATACAACTGATGCTCCTTCATTGTTACTAACACGACCCTCAAGTGCTCCACATGCTATGCCTCAGACCAACTATATACAAAAATGCCATCGAATAAAATCAATACAAACTTGCAGAGGTATGGCTTAACATCTTGTTCATAAGTAACTGGAAGGTAGTTGGGGCTTTGGTAAAGGCATCACTAAAAACTCATAGTGACCTTCATGATTCCTGAAAGCAGTCTTGTGGATGTCAGCGGGCTGCATTCTGATCTGATGGTATCCTAATTTTAGATTAATCTTGGAGAATATCACCGCTCAATTTAACTTATCCATCAACTCATCAATGACTGTCATATGAAATTTATCCAATACCGTTTTCTTATTCAAAAGTCGATAATCTACACAAAATCTTCAACTTTCATTCTTCTTCTTCACCAGCAACACAGGACTGGAGAATGGACTAACATTGGGACGGATGATTTGGGTCTCCAACATCTTCTTAATTAGTCTCTTAATTTTATCCTTCTGAACCTGTGGGTATCGGTAGGGTCGAACATTGATAGGAGATATCCCCTCCTTCATGATGATGTCATGCTCGCACTCTCTTGGTGGAGGTAGGTCTTGAGGCGATGGAACACCTCACTGAATTGTTGCAGGAATGGTGGACTATCTATGGAACTTCCTCCTCTCTCTCCATGCTTCCCCCTCCCTCAAGGCTCTGAAGCTCCCCCAAGAATCTCATCCCTGCTCCTTGGATTGCCCTCATCATGGTCTTAAGAGAAGCCCTGGTTTTGGACAAATTAGAATCCCCCATAATCCTCACCTTCCCCCTCCCATCATGGATTTCATAGACAATGCTTTCCAATCCACCATTGTTTCTCTCAATGTCTGCAACCATTTTATGCTCAAAATTATATCTTTGCTCCCTAACTCCAATGGAAGAAAATCATCATTCATCTGAATCTCCTGCAGTGTTACCATCAAACCTGGGAAAATGCCTCTACTCTTTTCCATCTTTCATGTTCCCTTCATCACCCTAAAACAATCCGGTTTGACTAGCCTCAGCCCCAATCAATCCACAACCTGGTTGGAGATGAAGTTATGGATCGCCCCATTGTTCACTAGAACTACAACTAATTCTCCTCCTATCTATCCCCTCACCTTCATTGTGTGATTTGAAGTAAACCCCACCACTGTGTTTAGGGAGACCTCCGCCACATCTACGTGCAAAGGCTCCGCATCCTCATCCACCTCCTCCTCTAGAGTCTCCTCTCATCACAAACTGTAAGTACCTGCAGTGAATAGTCCTTGTAGCGATGGTCTTGTGCAAACTTCTCATCACAACAGAACCACAATCCCCTTGTCCGCCTCTTCTAAACCTCTGCCTCAGTTAGCTTCTTGAAATTTCCCCCCGGTCGTGCTCCCAATCCCCTACCCTTGGATATTTCTCTTTGAATGGGCACAGGCTGTACCTTTGGTGCCAAAAAATAGTCTTCATCCGATATGAAGCTCCCAAACTATTATCCTTGCTTCTCTCAAGTGAGTTTTTGTCCTCCACCAACTTCCATAGCCTCCCCCAACCTTCGTGGCCTCAATAACCGAACAATAGCCTTAATCTCTAGCTTGAGCCCTTCATGAAATTCCCCTCCAAATTATCTCAAATAGTTTCCCCAACCGACTAGAAAGGTACTCAAATCTCTCCCAATAATTAATCATTGTCCCTTTCTGAACCAAAGCAAAGAATTGCTTGTCAAAGTCTCCTTCCCGACTGGTTTGGAAACGTTCTAATAAACTATCTTTGAACTCCCTCCACAATCGGATTGGATCTCTCATGTCTCTCCACTAAATACCAAGACAAGGCATTCCCCTCCAAGCATAAAGCCGTCGTCGTGAGTCTCTCCTTCTTTGTCAGCCCATTCATTGCAAAGTATTTCTCCACACTATAGATCCATCCAGGAGCATCTCCCCCCTAAAAAATGGGCATCTTCAACTTTCTCACTCTCGGATCCCCTTCTGCCCCAACTTCCTCTTCCACCTCCAGCTTCTCCCATATAGCAATTGTTGTGATCTCTACATTGTTTTCTCCTGCCCCTCCTCCTTTCATAGATAACATCTTCCTCAAAATTAGCCCTCCTTGTTTCTTCCTCCAAATTTCTCCTCATGTTATATCCATCACCCATTTCCCTCATGGTTATCGGTTCAACAGGTGGCAAGTTTTCCCTGTCGCCCAAGATTTCTACCTCTCGATCCTCCCTCATTATGCCGATATTGGGGTTTCTCGCACTTCCTTGGTTACCCGCCGATGCCCTCGCCTCCGATGTTGTCGGTTGGGTGTGAAGCTTCAATATTTTCTTCATCATATCCTCTAAGTTAGAAAACCTTCCTTCCATAGATGAAATAATTTCCTCAATTTAAGATTTGAATCGACCAACTTCTCATGCTAGTTTCTCTTCCAAAGTGTTAACTTTCTTTGGTGTCATAGGTCTTGAATCGTGCTCTGATACCAATTTGATAGGAATTTGTCCTCCACACAACAAAAATAACAAGAATAAGATAAAACATATCAAACATCAACGAGAAAGATGTTTATTTTAGCATAGCAAACCAAGATACAAGTTGATCTACTATTTGAGAGGTTGATCAGCTCTACTTATTTTGAATTCAAATCTGTCGAAATCCCTTAATGAATGCCCCTTACATCTTTTCCAAAGAGCTCCCCCCCCCCAAAGCCTCTTCTCCTATAGGTGATAAAGGAGGCCCTCCACAAGAGAGCTGAAGGCTTTTGATCTGTTGAAAAGTTTGTGGGCCCCACATCACAATGATGACAAGACGACGAGGTTATGTGGACAGAATACACAAATTTTTTGTTTTAAATTTTATTTCCCCATTTTTATCTTTTTCTCCTTTTTTTTGCTCTATGAGAGAGAGAGAGAGAGGATGACAGGAGAGAAAGAGAGTGAAGGAGAGCGAAAGAAAGAGTTAAAGAGAACGAGGGAAAAGAGGTTGCCAGCGAAGGCAAAGATGAGTTTGATGGTTGATGGTATGTGCGAGGGAGTCAAGCAGCGTTGAGGTTGCGATAGGGCGAGAGTGAGTGGAATCGAGAGAGAGAAATTGCGAGAGAGTGTGGGACGAGAGAGGCTTTCAATTTGAGGGAGATGGGGCAATGTGCGAGGGATGGACGAAGAGATAGCGACAATGTGGGTTCGTATACGGGAGATGTGCGGGAGAGAGGGAGAGGGATTTTTTGTAATGCATTAAGTGTTACACTCTTACAAGTAAATCCAAAGATCCTTGAATCATCAAAGTGTGCGGTACAAAACTATGGCTTTTCAAGTAGTTCACAAGTAAACCTCAATGCATCTTATGAATGCCAAGTTAGAAATCAATGTGAGAAAAATGATGAAAGAGGTGCCTTAGAATCAGTTAATGTTTGATTTGGATCTTTCCATGCTCTTTGGCTTCCTCCATCTTCATATCTCTAGACAACTACCGCAATAGATCTGGAGTTCTTGGGCTTCTATAATTAGGCCTATTTATAGAGGAACACCACATCAAATTATATAAGATGATTATCTCCAAAATATCTCAAAGAAAATAAATAAATCTCATAGCAAACTAACCAATAAAATTTGGATACATCATTTTCCATCCGGAATCCCGTTCACCACATTAGTAGCATTTTCCATGCTGTTAATGGAGCAATATGAGAAGCAAGAATGCCCATTTATATGTTAATGAATAAATTTAAACTGTACTTCCGTTTAGAAAATATTGTAGAAAAGATTCTAAAAAAGGTAGACACAAATAAGAACTAAGATAAACTCGGATTGTTTTTTTATTTGTGATAAGTTGTATCATTGACTAATAAAATCCCCTCTTATTTTCTTTATTGCTTTTCTGTAATTTTCAGTTTGCTTATACAGAACTCGTATGATGACATTGTGAATGCTTCACTTGGCCCAGGTACTCAGTCATAAAGGTTATGATGGTGCCATTGCTGATACTTGGTCATGTGGGGTCATTTTATATGTTCTATTGGCAGGATATCTCCCTTTTGATGAGGTTGATTTGGGTACTCTTTATTGCAAGGTATGCTACATTCTCCTGTACATATTATTTCTGTTTGAATAGGTACTTTGTCTAGCCTTTAGGTTGTTTTATCTTCCTTCAGCAATATGTAATGTTCTGATTTGACATTCTGATTTAAAAAAGTAGGCCACAAATTTCTTAGATAGTCAACAACTAGCATAAAATTTGCCCAACAACCATGACATGAGTCATTTAATTCATTATTGTTGTTGTTGTCTTGAGGATTTTTTGCGATATTACTTCGTCCATTCAATTGGACGATTCACCCTATATCTTGATGTATTAATTTCTTATCTTTCATTGAAATTGTTACTATTAGGGAGCTATAATTGAGAAAGTTAACACTTGCACACTTTAGTAAAAAGGTGAAGTCCACTGGCATGCAGGTGGTGTTTTGAATGAAAGGCCCGGTTATACTATCAATTATCAATCTTATTTCATCATCTAGAAAAATTTCATTTAGCCATTTGATGTTCATTGTTCATGTTAGCTTTGCGCCAAACTTCTTGATGATATATTATGAATAACTAGAGCAGGAAAGCGGAAGGCTTAACAAGTTAGAAGGAAAACCACTTCTTAGAATATATACCAGGCTTTAGCATCTACTGAATTAAGCCAATAAATATTTAGTCAGAGAAATAACATTTTTATGACTAAATGCCAGCCTGATGATACTGGTACTAATACATGCTTTCACGTACTGAGGTTTTCATGCCATAATAAGAAGCTGACATTTGATCAATATATGTGATGTTTCCATATTTTGTCCTTCTGTTAGAGATACCTTTGTAATTGAAAATGCTATCCTTTCATCACGTACTTTCTGCATTCCATTTAAAGGAAATAGGTCATCTATCTAATTATGCTTAACTTCAGTAGCAATATATGCAGGGAGAGCTCTAAAGGCAATGCATTAAATATTATATACATTGTGAAAAGTATCTGTATTATATTTTGAAGTGTTCTTTCTTTCCGTAAATCTGGATGGCCCACTTGTACAAATTTGTTCCAATTGAAATTTTCTATGATAACTTTTATCAGATCGAGAAGGCCGAATTTTCATGTCCATCATGGTTTTCTATTGGAGCAAAATCCCTGGTACACAGGATACTTGATCCTAATCCTGATAGAGTAAGTTCGTGGACTGTATGCTATAACACACTAGATGCAATATGATTGATCATCATTTGTTATCATCTTCTTGTTTTTTTATTGTCTTTCATTTTCTGAACTTGCAGCTCTCATTTATACTTATTTGTTCCTTTCCCAGCCATTAATAAGATTATGTTCTGAATAGAAATTTTTCAGAAAGCTGATGCATACTTGAAGATGAGCTGGTTAGATGCTAGATAGTTAGAAAAAGGCATTTGGTATCACATCATTAATAAAATTCTACGTTCATTAATTTTAACTATTTGTTTTTTAGCAGCTTGAATGTTCTTTACTTTTTTTTTTTTAGTGGTTTGTACCAGGTAAGTGAGCCGGTTTGATGTTGAGTAGTAAAAACTTGAAGGTTCCATACCGTAACTGATATCATTTCAAGTTCATATGGCAGACTATTCTGCTTGGGAGAGAATGCTTTTAAAGTCTATGTAAACAAGGACATAGAAAGACTATATCATGAGACTTGCGAGCTTTTTCTCATGAGAACTATCTTTTAAGAAATTTTTGTTGCACCAACTTACATCAACTCAGTCTCTAATATTTAATCAAGCCTACATTAAAAGGAAACATTTTGACGTGTTATTAATTATGGTTACGAAGTCCATAACATAATAATAATAATAATAATAATATTTATAATATCATAATGTTTCTCATTTTCTACTAACTTATCTACCTATTAATTAGGGCTAACTACCCAGGAGGCTAATTAAGCCAACTAAGATAACCTACTTGCTCTGGCCCAAGGGAGGCTAGCTAGGATGATTCAAGTTGAATTTGGTTCAACTTGAATCAAGACAATCGTAAGATTTGTCTGAGGGTGTGGTAGCTCTTAGAAGGTCCTAAAGATTGTGCAATGAGGTGCTTGAACCCTCGTGAAGTATCAAAGCACCATACAGAACGAAAGAGGTCTCCTAAGAATGTTTCCTAGTTTTTTAGAATGTTTGAATTTTTTAAATGAATTATCATCTCTATGGCTTTGGGGTAATTTTGATTTCAATTTCTTTATCATCTAAGAGCCCTAGAAGTGCGCGGTGTTGATTCATAATTTCAGAAATTTTAAGAAATTAAAGCAATTGATTATTATTATTTCTTTAATGCTCAAAGCTTTGCAATATTAATTTTTTTTAAATCATAGTGACTTGTGCCTTCAGAAAATCTAGAACTAGATCATGAAGTCCTCATAAAATGAGAGGGCGAAATATCTGTGCTTAGTCTTATTTCTAATTTAGTCTAACTTTTGAAAGTATGACCTGAAAATACTTGATCCTTCTAAGTAGAGGCTAGGGCACGACTTTTCAGAGCCCACAATGTATGTATATATGTCAAAAAAATATGCTTCTCTCTGTCGATGGAAAGGAGTTTTGTGTTTCTCATGGTTTTGCTATAAAGTTACTCTTTGACAAAATGCTTTCAAACCTTATGTTGTATACCAGCACATCTTGTATTTCTTAGGGTATTAGTTTTGAGTATTTCTTCTTGAAATTCATGTTGAATGCATCAAATTGCTTTCTAAACTTCATATAAATAATTTCCTTATGAACTTACAGACTACTCACTGCTTGTGCAGCGTATTCGAATTGATGACATTAAAAATAACGACTGGTTTATGAGGAACTATGTGCCCTCTAGATATGTTGAAAATGAGGATGTTAACCTTGATGATGTATATGCTGTTTTTGATGACCCCGAGGTAAGGTTTTCTCAATGGTTTTCAATGCTTTCGTTTTTGTTACTTTTTCTCTTCTTTATAAATCAACCCCTAGTTAAAGTTTTCATCTTTTATTAACTTCTATTTTGTAGCGAGTGTATTGAGGACTGGCTTCTATATACAAGGGAAATTGATGCATTACTTATCCTTATTTGTTTACCATGCTGCATAATTATACCAGACCTATATTTTCGATTGAATAATTTTAAATAGAATGTTGAAAAAAAAATAGAATGATTTTTTTTAAAAAAAAATTTACTTTGTTTGAAGTCTAATCATTTATTCACAAAGATTCATTTATAATACTATTCATTTTTATTAAATTACCTTAATCAGAAAATATTACCCTCTTTAATAATATCCACATGGCACAACTACCCTCTTTTATTACTTTAAAGAAAACATATGTCGTTTCAATTATTTAAAAAGAAGAGAGAAGAAAAAAAAGAAACAAACAAAATGCTAAGTCATAAATAAGATTATATAACTTCTATGAAGTCTTCAATTACCTTTTCATATTTTATGTCAATGGACATAAGTGATTGCGGTGATTTTTCTTGAATGAAAAATTACAAATTTGAATTAGAACTTGAAAGTGTTTTTTCATCCCTGAGGTACGAGTCGGACGAGTTCTTATAGACGATATGTATAGGTCAAATTACGCTTTATGTTTGTGAAGTTTTGAACTTATATCTTGCACTAGGCTAGAAATTTTGCATATGATACTCAAATAATATATATGCAGGTACGAATTATTCAAAAATACTTTCTTTTTTGTATATTTTTAATTAAAAAAAATTCATATTTTAAACTTCAAAGGTATGATACATATATTTTCATATAAGAGTATCACATTTATAGAAATACTACTCTATCTTTTATTTTGACTTTCAAATATACAATTTCATTAAAATAAGATTTGTGTTTTTAATTATATTCAATAAGCCTTATTTTTATTCAATTTTTGTAACAAAATTCATTTAACATGTGTAAGTACCAATATTCGGTTAATACATGACCCATATTTTACTAAGATCCTGATGGTTTAAGCTATTTTTTTAAATCATTACGATTATTATGTTAAATAACTGTTAAATTATTTTGGCTTGAGCAGTTTAGATTTTATTAATTTTGACGAGTTCTAAATATTTTTTTAAGGATTAATCAAAAAATGAATTCTATGTTGATTTTGTGTTTTTCTAGATAAATTGTATGAAGCCCTTTCAATTTGTTTTTGAAATATCTTAGAGTAGCAGAAGATGTTTATTTTTATTCTTTAGCTATCATATTTTATGTTTCATTTTTTTTTAATTTATAAAAGCTTAGCCAGCCCTCTCTCTCTCTCTATTTTAAAATTCAAAGTTATGATACATATATTTTCATATAATAGTATCACATTTATGGAAATACTACTCTATCTTTTTTTTTTGACCTTTCAAAAATAAAATTTCATTAAACTAAGATTTGTGTTTTTAATTATATTCAATAAGCCTTATTTTTGTTCAATTTTTGTAACAAAATTCATTTAACATGTTTAAATACCAATATTCGGTTAATACCTTTCCCATATTTTACTAAGTTCCTGATGATTTAAGCTACTTTGAAATCATACGGTTATTATTTTAAATAACTGTTTAATTATTTTGGCTTGAGCAGTTTAGATTTTATTAATTAAGTTGATGAGTTCTAAATATTTTTTAAGGATTGATCAGAAAATGAATTCTATGTTGATTTTGCATTTTTCTAGATAAATTATATGAAGCCCTTTCAATTTTTTTTTTTAAATATCTTAGAGTAGCAGAAGATGTTTATTTGTATTCTTTAGCTATCTTATTTTGTTTCATTTTTTTTTTAAATTTATAAAAGTTTAGCCTGCCCTTTCTCTCTCTCTCTCTCTATGGCGCCAGGGTACTTCAGAGGGTGGGGCATCTATTGTCTTGGATGGTGAAGTCCGAACAAACAAGATTCAAGTCTGTCCAAGCTGACTAACCCAAAATCCATTGGTTGTCTGTGTATCTCATGATTCACGATTGCTATCAAATCAGGCTTACATAAGTTTCGAGTGTAATACTATGCATGCAAACCTTCTAAATAAGGGGCATGCCAATGATTTGCTTTTGAAATAATAGGACAACACAAACTTGTAAGCTCAATGTATCCTAAAATGATCGAATTAGGTTTTGAGCAGCTTTTATCCACTGAACCAAGCTGAACTAGCTTGGTTGGCCAAGTCCTTTTCTCCCTTATGCTCGCACTGCTTGCACAAGGATGCATGGTAAAAAATAACTTTATTTAGAGGTTGGAAGCCTCTTTATTTAGAGCTCAGGTGGGGCATCAACCATGGCACAGGTTGCGGACCTATCAAGATGCTTCCTTGCAGAGCTCAACAAGGGCTCTAACTCAATAGAGTGAGTGGGAAACCACGTAAACGCGAGCAGGAGAATAGAGATCTGTCTATCTTGTCTTAGACTAGCCACACTCCACCCATCTTGGCTTTCTTGAGCTTATTCATAACTTTTTATGCTAATGGCATTGAAAAAGAGAATGTATTCTTGCTTAATTGGCACTTAAACATGCTACGTTTGAAAAATCTTGCTAGCATTTAAAAGTGATAAGCTAAAAATAATTATTTTTTATTTGTGATTTGCTCATTTGTTTTTTAATTGCATTAGTATTTTCGGATGGGGTCTTTTGCTAGTTTAAGGGTTGTTTGCACATGGTCATAACATATGGGTTTTAACTTCTGTGGTATTTTGCACCGCATACCTAGCTGCAGTAGTACTGGTTTTTTTTTTTTTTTCTTTTTTAGAAGATTTTCATTGAAGAGCTGATGTTTGATATTGGCCAAGTATTTCCGAAGTAATTATCCTCTTACCATAAGACAAGAAGCCTGTTTGATAGGATTCATGTAGCCGACCCCACGTAGTGGGACAAAGGCTTGATGTTGTTGTTGTTGATGTTGTTATGATTTTATTGCTCTACTTTTGAAATTGACTTAGAGATATTATATTCCGTACGCCCAAATTCAATGATAAGTTCTTTTTCTTGATTTGGACCTCCTATTCATAGGTGTAACTTAATCATTTCACCAAATTAATATTAATTAAAATTTCTAAATTTAAATAATTTTGATTGTGTTTGATTGACAAGTAGAGATAGGTTCTTGTCATTTTGTAGAATTTATATTTAAATATTTTTTTACTTCGCTATTACTTATAAAATGGTTGACCATCTTACTGATGTGACGGTCAGTTGAAATCCTCTTGTAGGTGCATTATGACCTTCATTTTTTTTTCCTTTTGTCTTTAGTATAATCAATAATGATAAGGCATGATAGAGTATTGGACTATTGGGTTTAGTCCCAAGTGGAATTGTTAAGGCGTGTGAGCTATTGGGCTTAGTTCCACCTCTGATAGAATGTATATTGGTGTAGAAATATTTAGTTGTTGGCCTTACCTATAGGCTTAAGCTTTAAGGTTGAAAATGTATTTGACCATCAATATATCTAGTCCAATTTTGATCCCCTTTAATTTACACTTCCTAGCAAATAATTTAACATTTTAATGGCAATAAAGATTATCATTTGAAGATTTATTTTGATTTTATGGAATGCACTGCTTGCTGCTTACAAAATGTGATCTCCTGTAGGAACATCAAGCTTGTGAGTCTTTTGGAAATGATGAAGCGGCCCCTCTGGTTCTCAATGCATTTGATCTATTCAGCTTATCTCAAGGGTTGAATTTGGCAGCACTCTTTGAACGAAGACAGGTACTATTTGCCATGCTGGATGATTTTGTCTATTTGAGTTCTCCACATTCCAGGAAGAGCTTTACCCTCTCTATTAGTCTATGGTCCTCTCATTTTTATGCATCGTCATTGCAAATTGTGAACACCTTGTAAATATATACATTTGAATCTGTAGGAATGTTTTATTCTGATGATTTTTTCAGACGTTGTAGGTTATTTCAGTTTGCTAGATTTTTAGAGTTAAGGGTCCACTTGATTATTTGTGGACAGACTGAGGCTTTATTTGGGATGGCTTTCTTACAAATTCTTAAAATAATTTTGTAGTACAAAATTAAAATTTATGTGCTAGAAAGGTGCTTTAAGTAGCGGTAAAAAAACTGTCTCAAACAAAACCTAAGTGTTAGAAATGAAGATTTTGTTTTCCCACATTATATATGAAAATAAATTATTACACGTGAAGGGTTTGTCAAATTTAAAGCACGTGCTGATTTCTATAACATCCAACAAAACGGTTAATCTTCCACTTTTCTATTATTTTCTCCAATGCGTTCTTATCTACCAGCAGCAAAATGGACGCTAAGAACAGTTATCATAACTGCAGTACATGCATTCTAATTAACAGGATTGTAAGCTTGAATCTTTGATGTGGTAAAGTATGGGAACTCATTTGATGCCGACACTAATTTTTTTTATGTCACGTCATTTTAGACCAAAAGAGAAGGTACCAGATAAAGATGCTTTATAGATGAAGATTTGGATGCGAACGAGAAGTCTTCAATTTTTTTTTTTACATGATAAAGATTTTACAACATACTTTCTGCATATGCTTAGAAATGTTTCATGAGGTTTATCAATCCCTAATACTATGTCCTATAAAAAAACTTTGGTATCTGAATAAATTTTGTTTGGAAAATTTTTTGATGAAATAGAAAATTTAATCAGTTCCGCACTTATTATTTTACTTATTGAGGTTTAGTAGAAATCCTAGGTGTTGTCATGACCTAGCCTGAAAACTTGGAATATAAACGGTCAGACAAAAATATTAATTATTATCAAAATAAATGTTCATAAACTTTTATATAATAATAACTTCCAATACATTAAAATAGTCGCCAGATCATAATGTTCATTCAATTCCAAAATAACAATAGATCTATTATTATTTGTACACCATCCATAATAAACAAATATGTCTCACTTGTAACTCCCCATTTGTAATACACAAACTTTCTTATCTCACTCATTTAGTTCTCAAGCAATGTTTAAAATTGCGCATTCGGGTATTGAGGCATTTTTCATTCGTGAGGCAAGGCGTAAGCCTCAAGGCGTTTTGAGGCGTAAGCCTCAAAGCGTTTTGAGGCGTAAGCCTCAAAATCAAAAGATTGCGTAAACATAAAATGATAAATTTTTTATATACTAATAAGTGAATAATATAAAACATAAAAAAACATAAGTTATGAAGTAAAATCAAAATATCCCAATAATAAGACAACATGAAATATAGTTCAACTCAAAATTCTATCTTTCCTAAATCCCTGCATTCTTTTCATTAACAAATAATTCCAATTTCCAAAAATAAATAGCAATGACATATCACATAAGAACTCATAAGTCATCAGCACTGTCATCACTAAGGGGTTATTCATTTGAATCATCATTATGATGAACTACTTTCTCCCCATCCTCCTATCCTATAGAGTCCAATGTCGGGCATTTACTTCAATATTTATGTAAGTTTTAATATATATAGCGTGAGCATAAGCCTCATGCCAGTGAGGCAAGGCGGGCCTCAACCAAGTTGAGGCGCGAGCCTCATAAAAAAAAACTCGAGACGTAAGCATCGAGTCATTTTTTACTGGAATTGCGCAAAGGCGGGCCTCAAGGAGAGCCTCATATTGCGCAATTTTAAACCATGTTCTCAAGATCTGTCATTTTAATATTGATTCAATAATAATGGTGAGTAATAATAGAACTTGCTGGCTTCAAAAATTCGCGCTGCAGACTGTTGAGTCTTTTTGCATGTCAAAATTTTGGAAGTAAAATTGGATTGCAGATAAAACACTACCAAGAGATTTCGAGCTCATTTTGAGAGTACTTTTTTTATTCGATTTCAGGTTTTTCATAAACGCAAGTTCCTATGATTTTGATTTTCTATATAAATAGTCATAACCATCTACTTGTGATGTTATTTCATAACAAAATCATCAATTAGAGTACATGTATCACGTCTTTGCTAGCAAAAGATCATTTTAAAATGAATCTGATACGCCTTGGACATAAAAAACAACAAATAAAAGAGAAGAATAGCGTAGGAACACCAAGATAGAATTGATTTTCTTATTTCTTCTTCAATGATAAAGCAAGATACAATTGACCTAATATTCAAGAGGTAGATCAACTCTCCTACAAATCCTAGCAAAATCTTAGACGCCGCCTCTAGGAACTAACAACAAACATTAGGAAAATAAACTCAGCAATATCATATCCTAAACTATAGACAAACTTCCCCTTAAACAGTCATATAACACAATAACACAATTAGAACCTTCCTAATTAGCATAAACATAATTGAGGAAACCTTTCTAAATAAATAGAACATTGATAATCAACATAAAAATAATTTAGAAATCCTTCCTAAACAATTAAATATATTTTAGAAAATCTTCCTAATTAATTAAACACTTCCTAAATAGCATAAACACCTTTAGAAAACTTTCTTAAACAACTCCCCCCTTGATTAGGAACCTTTCTAAATAAATTTTCTTAATTAGAAACTTTACTTAACAACTCCTTGATTAAGAACCTTTCTAAATAACTCTACCTTCCTGGCTGTGGGTCCCCTGAGCGTATCAGAATCATAATCATACACTTGATAAGACATCGATCATTTGTGACCTAAAGTTATTCTCATACTTATCACCCTTGATAATCGCTTACAGGGGTGGGTAGATTTTGCTCTGTTTATGATGGTAGATTTCGATTGAATAATTTTAGTTATTGATAAATGCTAAATTTTAAATTTTATTGAAAATAAGCTCCCCAAGTGATTAACTTTTGAATTTGGGGGTATTTTGAAAAAAATATAATTGCCTATTATTGATACTATCATCGGGGTATTCGATTTTATTTTGTTATATGAACTTTATCAACTCTATCTCCTTATCAACGGGGGATCAATTTCAAGCTTTAACTTTGCAAGCTACTATATGAGTTATGAACTTGAGTGTTTATATTATGATAATGAATTTTCTTTATAGAATATATTAAAGGCTTAATTCAAATTTAAAAACCATAAGATCATCGTGGATTTTGCCATTGAATATTCATTTATTATAATGAGATTTGAAATTAAATGATTTTTTTAATAACAAGCTATTTGAAAAATTATTGCTAGTATTTCTCTCGTAAGATTCAAATCTTATTAACTCCAATGTTTGCAAGGAGAAGACTTGAAATGTAAGGTTTATGAACCAGCCCTATAGATAGAGCGAGCTGCTTGAGAGGATCATGTAATGACATGTTTGATTTTTAAAAGAGATTTTGTAAAATTTTCAGAGTGATGACTTGGTCATTTTTTGGGCAGTTGCACAATTTACAATGCTAGATTAAATTTAAGGTCACTTCTATTTTAAACCGTATAACATTCTTAGATCTCAAATTCAAGAGTTCGATGAATTTGGTCGAAGCACATATGGGTTAATTGATTTAAATGATTTTATGTATCGCACATGCCTTTTAATGCATTTGTAAGACATATTCGAATGTTTCACGGTGCATTCATGCAATATAATTGTATAATTTTAGTACACTTACACGTTTCTTGATGTTCTTTTGCAATGCTCTTGTATACTTGCTTGATCTTCAATTCTCTTAGACAGTGCATTTGTATATTCATCAGTTTGTTTGCACTGCACATTTAGTGATTGCATGGAAAAAATTGCTTTTGGTGATTTGAAATATCATGCACACTTTGTCAAAATGCTCATGCAACCTGTGATGCTCAATAGAGCACCGCTTTGCCTCATTTGAAAAAATTTCATTCATGGGGATGTACTATTCATTCATGGAGTGCAGTGCCTATTAGCAAATGTATTGTTTATTACCGAGATATGTATGAGCTTTTTTTTTTTAGTATAACATGTAAATCACTAGGAGCACTCGGACATTCATGATGTGTAATAGATTTTATCATTTTTCTTGTTGGAAATCATTCACGTCATTGCAACTATTTATAATCCATAAAAGTTTGACACGGTAGATGTTCACGTGAATGTACTGTCATTGAAGCGTGTTCGTGACTTTGCATTGAAGTTCATTATTGCTTGTATTTCATCTGCTTGTGTGTGTGTCGTGGGTCAAGTTGTGAGTGTTGATGATGATATATCAAGGACGTTTTTTTGTAGCTTTCACGAATTTCCTATAGTGATAGATTTTTATCTGTTATCTAGTATTTGATGACCTTTTATTATGCATTCAAACTTATATACATTTCAAGCAATTTTTTTATTTTTTTTTTTATTTTTCATCTTATTTGTCTCATTTGATCTTCCTTGTCAGGATAATGTTAAACATCAAACTAGATTTCTTTCACGAAAACCTGCTAAAGTGCTTTTGTCAAGCATTGAAGTTGTAGCACAGTCAATGGGCTTGAAGACTCACATTCGCAATTATAAGGTAATTGATGCCACCATTGATGTTGAATTTAATGGAGCTATAACTGGCATAATTGAGAATGTTCTTTGGATCCCATCTTTTCCTGCTGCTTATTTATATGCTAAGTCTATTTACTTTATTCTCAACGAGATCACTTTTTTCTTGCCCATGAAATATGAAGTTGGCTTTCGTCATGTGCAGATGAGGGTTGAAGGTCTATCTGCGGACAGAACTTCCCATTTTTCAGTCATGCTAGAAGTGAGCCCCTCTCTTAATTTTGCTTGATCAATGTTGTCTACCTGATTAGAACATATGTTCAGCGTCGACAACATGATTAATTATTTGTTCTATATTATTAGTCGATTGATGTATTAGGGAAATATTTGATTTTCTTTTAAATTTATTTGGAGTTATTTGTTTACAACAACAAAAACAACATCAAGCCTTTATCCCACTACGTGGGATCGGCTACATGAATCCTTTTTCTCCATTGTGTCATGTTAAGAGTCAAATTCTCATTTAGATCTAATAAAGAAATATCATTTCTAATATTTTCTAACCAAGTCTTTTTAGGTCTACCTCTACCTGCCTTTACATAGAATAAATCTAATACATCTACTCTCCTAACCAGGTCATCCAAAGGCCACCATTTAAGGCGACTCTCTCTAATCTAATCTTCCATTGGAGTTACTCCAACCTTTTCACGTATGTGCTCATTTCGTATCCTATCTCTAAGAATAAAGTCACTCATCCACCTAAGCATCCTCATCTCTGCAACACTTAATTTAATATTTTGCTTCTCTTTTAATACCCAACATTCTGCACCATAAAGCATTGCAGGTCTAACCACCATCTTATAGAATTTTCTCGGGAGTGGTACTTTTCTAGTTGGAGTTATTTGTTTATTGAGAGTTTTTTTTTTTTTTTTAATTCAGAGTTTTTCTGTGTTTTAATCCTTCAGATCTTTTTTATATAAATAATATCCCAGTGCTTATCAAGAGATAATGAAGAGTTATTGGATTATTCTGAATAAAGATATATTATCCATTCACGGATACCTCCAAACGTGTTAGAAAAATCAATTATTCATTAATGCAGTCTTCTCACTACTCTGAAGTAAATAATAATTAATCCCCCAGATGAAGTCAAATATATGTCTTGATCCCACGGTTGTTGTAACTGACTTTTATTTACTGTGCTAATTTGTCGCACCTACCAATCTTCTATTTCCTTTGAGTTCGCTCCATCAATTTGAAATTGATGCAGATTTTTGAGGTAGCTCCATCAATTTTTATGGTGGATATTCAACGAGCAGCTGGAGACACAGAAGAATATTTCAAGGTGAGTACTTTCTTACCGTGTTCTGCAAGTGGTTTTGAAAATTGAGTAACCATAGGTCCACATATAATTTGACCAAAAATTAATCTGCCCTTCTATTAAATTTGCAATTTTCATATTTTTCATAATCTTTAAGAAGTTAATAAATATGAAAATCTCCCTGTTTTTTTTTTTTTCTACTGCATAGCACGAAAAAATGGTGTTTTCAAAATTGGATTCTCTTTATCGGGAAGGAAATGATTTCCCTAATAAAGAAATGGTTATGAAAATTGAGTAACCAGAGGTCCATATGTTTTGGCTAAAAAGTAATCTGCCCTTCTATTAAATTTGCAAATTTCATATGTTTCATAATCCTTAAGTAGTTAATAAATATGAAAATCTCCCTTTCTGTTTTTCTACTGCATAGCACACAAAAATGGTGTTTTCAAAATTGGATTCTCTTTATCGGGAAGGTAATGTTTTCCCTAGTAAAGAACAAGATTTTATATCATATTCAAAGTGAGGGAGATAATGTTCAGCGCAACCATAGCCTGCTTTGACTGACATTTTACAATTTAAAGAAGGCTATTTAGAGGAGTATTTTGTATTAAATAATCACTTTTCATAATGCATGTATTTATCCATTATCATTGTCTTCCCAATGTTTTAGGTTCAAATCTTTATGATTCCTCTTCTTTGTCCATCCCAGTTAAGTGTTACGTGGTGTAAAGTTTAGCTTTTATAACTTTTTTCAAGCATTTATTCCTATTAATTTTAGTTCACCTCTTCTTCTGATACCTTTCATATTATTTCTGTAGACCTGCCGAATTGGTGCTTTTTTGGGTTCTCCATTAATAGTTTATTTGTAACAATCTTGTATTTCTTAGGTGTTACTTCAAAAGTCGACTCAATACATAGCTTCGCATCTTTGCCTATCTAGTTTACTTACACATCTTAATTATTTATAATGGCAAAACTCAATTGGTTGTTGGTGATTTTGTTTTAAACACTCAAATTCATATAACATAGTGAAAATTATTCTTAATTAATTTACATTGAAAATATACCCATTTTTCACACATTAGACTAATTGATCTTGGATTAATCTTTGCATTTGAGTCTTTATCAATTCTCTAGTTAAGCCCATCTCCAAATGGCTGAAGGTCCCTTAGACTAAATATTATTATCTGCATGATTGTTATTAATTGAATCACCTTTGAAAATATTTTGCAAATCATTAGATGACATCGCACAATATATTATCATGAAATCAATAATTAGCTACAAGGGATATTTGCATAGGAGGCTTGCAGATGGAGTCAACGAAGTCCTAAAAATCTCTGTTTCCCTATGTTTTTATTGTTTGCATCAAAATATTCCTGAAGTTATCTTGTAAGATGGCATTATTTACATATTTTTAGTTTCTCACATTACATAGGATGTGAAGCGCACCTCCGCTATTCCATAAACGCTCAGTTAATTCTTCTGGTTTGAGCAACGATGTTGATTAGAGGCCAAAATCCTTATGGAAAGTGATATCCAAATCCATGGACAGTGTTGATCCAACTACAAAAATTTATAAGAAATCCTGGCTATAGATGACCCAATAATAATG
Organism: Dendrobium huoshanense; assembly: GCA_016618105.1. Taxonomy (NCBI): domain Eukaryota; kingdom Viridiplantae; phylum Streptophyta; class Magnoliopsida; order Asparagales; family Orchidaceae; genus Dendrobium; species Dendrobium huoshanense. The sequence continues at coordinate 39,189,665 of CM028357.1, forward strand.
CTTCTTAAATCCTACATCGTAAAAAGTGATATCCAAATCCAAGTATAAAAAAATCATTATGTGAACATTCAAGTATGAAGCACAAGATCAAGTGGCCAATGTCCCTGTTGCTAAAACAATAATAAGAATAAGAAAGCCAATGAATTAATCAGTAGCGTAGAAGAGTTTCTTAAGATTATATTTAAAGGAAGAAAGAGTATTTATCATTCCTCAAGAATTTTGTAATGACAACTTTTCTCTCTTAAAGTAAAGATAGGGCATAAATAAATAAAAAGAGATTTTTTTTTTTCCAATAAATTTATTTTTCTTAACGTATTTCATAAATTAAGCTGATTTCAATTAAAATTTGTTAATTAATGTTTTATATCACCACCTGGCATGACCCCATGAATGCACATCTCAAGATCTCCGCTCATCTGCTTCTCTTATAACTCCCTCACGACCCAGCCTCTCGATTTTTCTAAGGGACTGTTTGGTTGGACGAAAAAGAAATACAGTGTAAAATGAATGCATGACAACTTTTTATATGCCTTTACTTCTTGTAATAGAAACAAGATTGTTCCTGCCAATAAATTTGACCCTAGAGATGACTTTTTCTCCTATGTTCTCTCATTTTTTAAACATACCTAATACCTTCCAAATTAAGATGGGTCCGCTCTCAGCTGCCATTGTAATATTCATCAAAGAAGGGAATACTAAGATCTTATGCAATGCAACTTGAATTTGGTGCAATATGTGATGTACCAAACTTGAAGCCAAATTGAGTCAAATACAACAAAAATTCTTCGCTGAGAACTTCCTCATGGTGTTAGCATTTTTCGTAACCCATAAAAGGAATATAAATATCGATTATCGACTCTTTTTTTGTTCTATATTCATGGGATAATTAGGCTTCGTTTGGGATGGCTTTCTTACTGCTTCTTAAAGCAGTTTTTTAATATAAAAATTTTAATTTTTAAACTAGAAAATTATTTTAAAAAGCAATAAAAAAGTCATCCCAAACAAATTCATAACCATCCTTTTATGATCACTAGCTTTTTCCAACACTTCCATTTGCTTTGCAGTTTAACAAAATCTTCTGCGGTAAGCTTGATGACATAATATTTAGACCACCAGCAGAGAAAAGCAAATCACGTCTGTTAAGGATGTCCAAACGTCAAACTCCAGCATAAATTATTTGCTTGTATGGCCGCAGAAGTTCATCTCCCCAGTTTTTATTCTGAAGCTGGTAATTCATTTATGGTGATTATTTGTTATATCCAAATCCCTTTGAACTGTTTTATCTGTTAATCTCTTTAGGTGATAATATAAGGTAAAATATGGTGTGTTCCTCAACAGAGGCAGTTTAGTCCAAGGTAGTAAAATGTTGATCTTCACCTTGTAGTTCTTACCAACAGCTTTTACTCCATGAACCAGCTTTTATGCATGTTAACAAATTCTTTGAACTTAGCTTACCTTTTAAGATCAATTTTGCAGCATTGTTGTATAAGTTTCATGTATTTTCTCATTAAGATTTTTGAAAATAACTTTGACTTTAGTTTATTTTATTATTTTTGGAGGAGATAATAGTTGTTGAAAATGAAAATCTCTTGGAATAGATTGGTTACTGTACAGAGCCTTGCATTGGGTACCCACCCCCACACCCACCCATGTACCCACCCATGGGTACCCATACCCAAGGGTGGGTATGGGTGGGTATGGGTATGCTCATTGCCTTATGGGTGGGTAGTCAACATCGGGGGTAAATCGATTTATATTGTTAATCGCCATATATCTTATATTACTGCAATTCTCACTACGTAGTATGCAGTACTTAACCACGCTGCAACTACAGTAAATTCTGATATGCGCCTTAAAAGTTTGCAATCAGAGTAAAGAGCAACAAGTCTCAAGACAATCAGTTTGTGGCAGATTGCGTTCAAAAAGTATAGAAAGTTGGTGGGTATACGTGGGTACGACATCCCGAAAGTCACCATGGGTGAGTGAAGCCTGTCCAAGTAAAGCATGGATACCCAACCAGGACACCATGTAGGGCTTTGTTATTGTAGTGTATTGTTTTCCTTTTTGTTTCTGGAAATGATATAAAGATTATTTCACTTTGTTTCTGGATCCAAGAACAATATTAATCTAGTAATAAGGTTTTCCTTTTGTTAGAAATTTGTTACTGTAAATTATGGGTTGTTTGGGTTCTTCCTTGGTAAAATGCCAGCAGATGGCTTGCTGAATGATGATCAGCTGAGCCTTGACAAAACAAATTGAGATTTAATAGCCTTAATTGATACAGGAACTCTTAAATTATTTATTTCTCAACTACCCAGATTGTGTATGTTGATGTAGGAGTTTGAGACCTAGGGTTTATTAATATGTGATTAGTTTGTTCTGCACATAATTATCCACATGAGATCAAAATTATAGTTCACACTCCTAATTTGGATAATTAAAATATCCCACATGATATTTAAGGATTTTAAAATATATTTAGGACAAGTTGCAATCTAATCGATTTGACAGCAGTGTCATTTCTATTTTTTAATGATTTTAAAATATCGATCTTTTGATGACTCAATTAGAAGAGTAGTGTATTAAATTTGTTCTATATTAAAAAAAATAAAGATAGGATTAAAAATATTTGATTAGAAAATATTAAAATTTATTTTTAAAAAAATTAGATTTAAATAAAAATTGGACTCTTTAAGAAAATAACAACGAAAACAGATTTATATAGATGATCCCATGGGATAAAGATTAAGGCTTTGTTTGGGACGACTTTTTTATTGGTTTCTAAAATTAGAAAGACGCAGTTTTAGTACAAAATTTTGTATTTTTATACTAAAATTCTGTTTTAGAAAGCAATAAAAAAGCGGTTCCAAACGAAGCCCAAATGCAATTGCATGCTTTTAATTTTGGCAAATTTGAGTTGAGCTAAAACAGTATAGTTCTAGTCAATTTTAGTTAAGTTTACTATTTTTGTAAAATCTTAGAAAAAATTAAAAGATTGCATATTTATGAATTCAAACATATTAATGTGGCCTGAGAATTTCACAAGAAGATTACTAAAAAAATTATATTATACTTTCTGGTAACAAAATTAATGAGCTGACTATTAAAGTATTAGTTAAATTCATTTTAAAATGAAGTTAAATTAAGCTGAACACAAGCACCTAATCAATTAAAGTATTAATATCCATCTATCTATATACACACAAAAGATAATGATCTAAAAGATTTAGATTTCGTTTGGAAAAAAAATTAAATAATAATACTAAAAATTCATTCTAAAAAAAAACAGAAAAAAATGCCAAAAATGAAGCCTTAATAATCAATAAAAATCAGACTTTTTTTTAATCACTTCACAAACTCAAATTAAAACCTGTGATCAAGACCTGGTTTATATTGAAAGCTAGTTTATAAGAATCCTTGACGACTCCAAAAGCCAACCAATTCACCCAAAGCCTAATTATAGCTCAAATTCTTCACCCACTGGGCTTCTTAAAAAAAAAAAAACATACAAGTCGATTACATTTCAAGCTCTAAAATAAAATGTCTATACAACTATACTTACCAAGGTTCCTGCTGCCTTGCTCTGTAAAATGTACATATATAAAAAATGAGAATCAAGTTCTTCCATGCCTAGTTCAAATCTATATAACTCGTAAACATTCCTGCATATTGAAGGCCAAACTGGACAAATTATTCTATGTGAACATCGGACAGTTTAGAGACCAACCAGAACGCACCACGTCACCAAATACGGAGCACCGGTACCGAGCAAAAAAATGACATTGCGCATTCTAGTGCGTCCGCACAGAATAATTTTTCCAACAAATGACCTAGTAACTCACAAACCAAGCATGACACGAAAACATGGAGCCTAATGCATGCAAAAATATCACAGCAGCTGGGTTCCGAACGGGTTGTTTTGGTAATGGGTGTTGTTCACGGGGAATGACCCGAAACCTGTTGAGTCTGCGAAGGGGTTTGCGGAAGCACCCGTTAGCAATGGAGGTTGCTGTTGTAAGGCCATCGGGTGTGCAAACGGATTTGAATGCATCATCAAGGACTGGTGTTGAGCCATGGCTGCCATCTGCACAGATGGAGGGGCGGCTACTTGGTTCGACACGGCGAAAGGATCGGCCGCCATGAAAGGATTTGGAGGAACACCGTGGTGTGGTTGCTGCTGCAGCTGCTGCTGCTGCTGCTGTCTATATGCGGCATCGTCATACAAACTATCCAATATGAGCCTGTCAAAGCCACCTCCCTGGAATTCAATTGCAAAATGTGAAGCCTTGTTCTTGCAATGAATGGTAAAATTAGTATATAATTTGTCATCTATCGATTACATACAGAATGTTGAAGGTTATTAAACATCCTTCATCAATAGGCAGAGGAGATAAAAAACTAAAAAGAATATGGCATGATCAAGATTAAAGAAAATGCCACTCACATAATCCATGTTGTTTCTATTAGTGTTGTAGCTAAAAAAATAATCCAACTTTTCAAAAAAAAAAAAAAAGAGAGAAAATAATTGAAATGGATTCTTTCTGAATGATAAAAAAACCTCCAACTATATTAAATGACCATTTTGATCTCTCAATTCTTTAAAGATGAACCAAAATGTATTATTTTGATTCCTTTTAAAAGACTCGAAGAACCAAAATGATCATTTAATATAATTGAGGACTATTTTAGTCCATTGTAAAGAGTCAAGGGACCATTTTGATTATTTTTTCTAAAAAAGATATAATACTACAATTGTAATTAACTTTCAAAAAACTTATTTTCTCTATAATAACTCAACAATAAATTTTACAAAAAACTAAAACCACTCCAAATGGACACTTCTTGTGCCACTTTCATAGGATGTTCTGATACCAATAGAACTCAACCTATGCCATTCAAACCTAATTCAGTTACAGACTCAAATTCATTTTTCTTTCTGATCGCTGCCCTCCCTCAATTTGTGTTTTAGACAAGCAGACCGTATGCTCAGTTAAACACCAGAAATCAAGATGTGTTCTTCATCTTCTTTCATGCATTTCATATCTTCTGATGGAAGTAGAATCTTTTTTTTTTTCCTATTTTATTTATGAAACTATACTCTCAATGCATGTGCTGTACTTTTTATGATGCTAAATCACACTTTCATAAACTCATGGCTTCAGCAGATTTTCTTCCTCCTAAGACTTGCCGAATTATCATCATGATATCAATATTACTCAAACCATGCCATCCAACTCTAACACAAAGTTTAGCATCTTTCTTTGTTGCTCTTCTGCCTTAGTTCCCCTCAAATCCTCTATTTTTAAATCATTAGGTTGTGCGTTAGGCTTAGCATCAAAAGTTAATATATGCTTTGAGATATTTTGATAGTGCTGGATTATTTTTTGTTTATGTTAGTTATTTTGATGTATCTGTCATAATCTATCATTATATATACATCATGCCAACCTTAATTCAATGTCGTGTATTGTCTTTTTAAAATATTTGTTGCATTTTTTAAATACTTATATTTGCCTCCCCTTCCAAACTCAAGTCCTTCCATCTCCCTTGCAACCCCTACGATGCTCAGTGGGGTCCATATACACAGTACGGGACGAGATATTATTACGTACGGTTTCCGAATTCGCCTCCGAACGAATCCGGACGCTGCACATAATAATTTTCTCTAAGGGACAAAGGTAACAAGAAGCAAGCAGCAGCAACAAACTAAATATTTAAACAAACACCAGTGGGACATGAAATGATGAAATTCTACTACAGCTTTGTTAGTTTAAAAAGATGACAATACAAACCAGCTGGCTTTCAACGGTAGATGAATGATTATTGCTACTGGTCACAAGAGCTAGCTCCCATCCAGATGGATCAAATGGCTTGTCATTAATTGCACCAGAATTAGTGGAGGCAGCATCTGTTCAGAGTACAAAAGTTAATTTCAACCATATCGATCATGAATATTATGCAAATAAACATAAACTAATACATGATGAAAACAGATAATAATAAGCATACCAGATGGAACTATTGCTAAAGCCAACGCATTGCTTTCTTCTATTGCTGATGCACCCGGATTAAAATCATTCAAACCCTGTGCATAAGATGGATTTTAACTTCGATTAAGTAGAAAGTGAAGATGAAGGAGACGAGGAGATTATAGAGGAAGGAAGGGCAATAATGAAGAGAGCCATCAATTTTCACCCAAACTTACCAATAAATCTCCATCATCTGCCTCCTGGAGAGGGCTAGGTGTAACTTCAACTCCCACGTGAGAAGGTTCTATCTTTGTATCTTCAACAGGTGGGTTTTCTTCCTCAACAGCAGCAGGAGTATCCTCTGGCTCTTTGTAAGTTAAAAGAAGTCTCTCCGGAAATTCCTGAATCAAGTTAGAATTAAGTATTCCATTCATATAGAAAAATATTTCTCCATACAAGATATAGCATACTTTTTTCTCAAAATACACCATAATTTGACAGTCTACATAGAGTCAACTATATTTTTTCAGCATGGCACACCAAAAAAATGGAGCTTTTAACTGAAGTGCCATACAACATATAAACAAGATTAAAATGATAGCTGCTATCGCAATTCCTCCTGTCAAATAGTTGATCCACTTAACAACCAACAGCAATCAATAAACTAAATCTTGACTAAAACCGATGTCAATTTCTTTCTGACAGGGCCTCATAACAGCATTATTGCATTTTGTTTTTTTACTCATCGTATGCCTGGCAACTGTCAATGTGTATTATGATATATATCATATATTATAATGCAAAAGTGTCGATGTTCTATCAGGTCAATTCAAATTCAAATATTGACTCCGAAGTTTAGGAAAATGATAATGAAACCTTTTTTAACACAAAGAACTTCATCAAAGAAAATGGAAAGCTTCACAACCACATCCATCCAAACAAGAACATTCGAATTTTTCAAAGCCAAATAAAGTGTTTCTATATATATTAAGCTTTATTTCCGTTGCACATGAACAAGCAGCTGTGCAGCATGGTCGGCCCTTTACGACAAGAAACAGCATTTCATGATCAGCCCTTCATAAATAGATAAAAGACACTCTTTTCCGCTCAATAGTTCAAAATCCATTTTGAAATGAAATTGAAAAATGTTACACAGGCATCATGATGAAGATGAGATAGCTAGAAAACTATTCTTGTTGCCAATAGCTTTTGATGGCTTGATGAAGTTGATGATAACTTGCACTTTTGTTGTTGATTGATAAGGGTAAGAGAAACTTGTATTAGAAAGTCCTTCAAATATGAGCAAGAGAACACAAAGTCAGCCATAAAAGAGAAAGCCATAGGAGAGAGAGGATGCATGCATGAGAGAGAGGAGAGGAGATGAAAGTCAGTCACCCTTTGGAAAGAGCTTCATGTTTGCATCAATATTTATCTTTCATTCATAATCTCTTACAAACATCCTCTATATATAGAGCATGCGCATAGAGTGCATGTATTTTACACAAGATGAACTAACAAAATGAAAATAATCTAAATATAATAAGAAATAAATCAATCAAGGATCATTTATTAAAGAATTCTCTAAATAAAGCATCATTTGATTACATATTTCTTATGTGAATAATCCTATCATGGTATGTTCCGACATGTTCAAATATGATAACTCAAAGTATACCTATCAATATTAGACCCGACCCGAAAATTTCGGGTTTGGGTTGACCCGAGCCCGAAGCGGGTCGGTTTCGGGTCCGGAAAACCAACCCGTTTACAAAACCGGGTCGGGTTCGAGTTGACCCAGAAACTCGGGATAACCCGAATTGACCCGGAATAACTCATAAACCCGGCTGCCCCGCGACCGCCTGCCCGCCTGCGTCGCGTCGAGCACTCGAGCTAGCCTGGCGTCGCGCACTCGCGCCACCCCGCTGCCCGCGTCACACACTCGCGCCACCCCGCTGCCGCGCGCGACCACTGCCCACGTATGCCCTAACGCGTCACGCACTCGCGCCACCCCGCCTGCCTGCTGTCAATGCTGAAACAAGTGGGGTCGGGTTGACCCGAACCCGAAGCGGGTCAGGTTCTAGTCTAGAAAATCAACCAGTTTGCAAAAATGGGTCGGGTCAACGCGAGCCCAAACAGTGTCGGATCAATTTCGGGTTCAACCTGAACCCGACCCGTGACCCGAAATTGACACCCCAAAGTCAAAGGCAGGTGAAAATATGTTAGTTAACTATGTCCTAAAGCGCATCATCATCATGAGCCTTTTTCACGATTATATTGCTGAACTTTATGAATTCTCATTCTCTAAGCATACATGTTTCACATTTCTACCACGCTGAATTTGAATATAAATGAAAATTTTGACTAAATTTTTTTTCAATAAACCTTTACGCGTCCTTACTAAGACAGATACGATTCCTTATGGTTCTTAATCAATTGCCTAGTATTGGCAATATGACAAACAAATACTAGCTAGAATGATGGCACAATTAAAAATGTTAGAGGAGACTTGTTATACATAATAGACTAACAGAAGGCCAACAATCCAGACATATCATTCCTACAACACCCAGCATCTTTTTTTTTTCTAAAAAATTGTATAATAAAAAATACAACAGCCGACATCAATTTTTTATTTTTTATTTTTTTTGCTTTTATTTATTTGTTATTATTTATTTATTTATTTATTTTGCAACAGCCAGCATCAATCTAGCTCTATGCAGTTAGGTTTAGGGAAGGATATTTCGCGGTATTAGACTGAAGGATTGCCACAAAATTGGTTAGACATATTTTCAACGAACTGATGATACATTCTTTATATCAATTGCTTCCTTCAAATCACCGAGCATCAAGCCCAACATAAGAGAATAATTTAAGAAGTCCTAAAACCATGAAAGTAATATTATGACATGTAAATAGATTTCTTTTAAGTACTCAGAATTTTAAAAAGGCTAACAAACATCAGTTCCATAGGAATAATTAGTGTCCAAAAATACAAAGAACCGTGAAACCGCATAGGACTGCTCTACTATAACTGTCTGTCCTGAAAAAAAACATTAGACATAAACAAGTTTAAACTCCACTATCAAACGTGCCAAACGTTCTTCCCAAATAATCTTTTACCTGACTTAAAGTTCGCTGCATTTCTAGACGCAAGCAACAGGTCCTGTGAAACTAAGATGTCATTTACTACCCAACATATAGCAAAAATGGTTGCCAAATGTACAGTGAAATAGTTTTTAATTAGCTGCCTATTTAATACCAAATGAAAAAATAATAGATCCCATGGGTAATTTATTTCTACTCCATAATAACCTATATGGGAAGAGCCATTTGCAGCCAGGAAGTGGTCGGGAGGCAGGTTTGAGGTGTTTGGAGACAATATCGGAGATAAGAGAACTAAAAACCAATATCAAATGGTTTTTGACGAACCTTTTGGACTGTTCTACCTATACTTTTCCGAAATACGTATACTTTCTAAGAAAACTATTTTGCAGACAATTTTGAGTGAAGTAATCAAATCACACACCCACGTCAGTACATGATAACGAAGAACATATCTCAGACGAGCTCACAGACAGCAACCCACCACACTATAGCAACACCACCACATTTTTCAAGGTCAAAAGAACATGCTTAAAATTTTAGCCATCATAGGGAAATCAAGCTTATAATAAATACCAACAAATTAAGTTAAAGGTTGAAAACAAGACCATCACTGCAAGATAAATTATGGAAGAAATTTAGTACAAAGATAATTGATGAAAAAAATATATATACAGTATTAAATAGTTGTTCATAGACTTTTTTATTGACTTCGAAAAAGTATATGATCAAGTATCATAGGAATTGATATAGAGGGGCACCATGGGAAAATGTCTTTAGAAGCTATATTAAATAGTTGTTATAATATCTGACATTCACTACAACAACAACAACAACAACAACAACAACAAGCCTTTATCCCACTACGTGGGGTCGGCTACATGAATCCTTTTTCTCCATTGTGTCATATTAAAAGTCAAATTCTCATTTAAATCTAATAAAGAAAGGTCATTCCTAATATTTTCTAACCAAGTCTTTTTAGGTCTACCCCTACCTTTTTTAACATAAGTCAAATCTAATACCTCTACTCTCCTAACAAGGTCATCGGAAGGCCGCCGTTTTATGTGACCAAACCATCTAAGGCGACTCTCTCTAATCTACTGGAGCTACTCCAACCTTTTCACATATATGCTCATTTCGTATCCTATCTCTAAGGGTAAAGCCACTCATCCACCTGAGCATCCTCATCTCTGCCACACTTAACTTAGTATTATGCTTCTCTTTTAATGGCCAACATTCGGCACCATAAAGCATTGCAGGCCTCACTACCATCTTATAGAATTTTCCCTTAAGTTTGAGGGGTACATTTCTATCACATAACAAGCCCGATGCATTCCTCCACTTCAACCATCCAACTTGAATTATGCTGATAATATCTCCATCTATTTCACCATCACTCTGAACAACAGATCCAAGATATCTAAAACGTGTACTCTTATTAATGACTTGATCGCCCAAAGTCACAATCCCCTCACTAGGTCTATTACTACTAAAATTACACTCCATATATTCCGTTTTAGATCTACTCAAGCGAAAACCTTTAGACTCTAAGGTTGACCTCCATAATTCAAGTTTACCTTCAACTCCCTCTCTAGTCTTATCAACAAGAAGAATATCATCAGCAAAAAGCATACACCAAGGTATATCCTCTTGCAAATGTCTAGTGAGAACATCCATGACTAAAGCAAAAAGATATGGGCTTAAGGCTGATCCTTGATGTAACCCAACCGAAATAGGAAAATACTTGGTCAATCCATCTTGTGTTTGAACACAAGTAATAGCTCCTGCATACATATCTTTAATGATTTGAATATAAGCATTATTGACTCCTTTCTTTTCAAGAACTCCCCATAGCACTTCTCTTGGAACTTTATCATATGCTTTTTCTAAATCAATAAATATCATATGTAGATCCTCCATAATATATGACATTTACTAGCATTAAATAATAGAGTTCCAATCAAAATATGTATATATGAAGAGGCAAAATGTGAATTCATATCCATTTATATTCAACAACGGGGTGCATATAACACAATCTATTGATCTTTGCTATATGTAGAAAACATTGCCCTATCAGGTTAAATAATTTCTAAAGTGATAAGCAATAAAAACAAAGAAAAACGTCAGAAGACTAGGGACTTTGGATTCATAGATAAAAGCTAAGGTAGACAATAGGGAATTTTATTAGATATAAAAAAAGATCATTTAATATTATTTAGATCAACTAATATCTACATATCATAGACTTGGATATCTAAGATAAATTACACAGAACTCAGGGATGTATATAGATGACGAAACAATTTTGTAGTTAAAGTTCACAATAAAAATGGACAAATTCTTATAGGACGCTAGACTAGGGAACATGGAAAAATTTAAAAAAAAAAAGTTATTAAATAACAATAATAATGATTATATTACTTTAATGAATATTTGTGAAGAAAGAAAAAAAAACCAAGTTTAGTGCGAAAAAATTAAGAAAGTTAAGACGCATGCATAATTAAAAAAAAAGCCAGAGTGCAATTTGTGAAATGATACATTAGATAGAGTAGCATCCCCTTGGGAAAACAAAATTGTACAAATTAAACTTGAGTTATTTGAGCAGCAAAACAAGAAGAAAAGAAGATAGGGAGATAGAAGTAATGCGAAAAGGGATGGAAAATAAAAGGAATAGATCAATAACACAATTAGATGTTGAGAAAATTTGTTGGTTTAAACGAGAGTTAACAACATATACAAGCCTCAAGTATTCAAGGGAAAAAGAATGATTGCTTGGGTCCCAGAAAAATAATGCTGGCGATGATGATGCATTGGCTAGTCTCATCATAACGTGGACAATGATTCACACAATATGGGTCATGAACAGTACAGTTCACATGCTACACAAACCCAATCAGTTTTTAAAACCAATTGAGAATGAAATAACAAAAAAATATAAGGAGAAAAAAATTCAAATCTTGTTGCTTCCACAGAACCATCATAACAAATTAGGAATATCATAAAACTCATGCTTTGGGTCGTGCTTTGGGTGGAAAAAATATGATAAGTTCTAATGTACACAGATATACCGACTTTCCTCAAAAGCTTTAACTTACTATGGTAATTGCAGCTGAGAAATAAATGATACTTTTGAAAGTTCGGACAAATATGAAGAAATAAAAAAGCAACGTTGAAAAACTGAAGTAACAATGAGGTTACAAATGCTAACCAGAGCCTCACTGGGAACAGAAACTACTCGTGGAGCCTCTCTTATATATTCTTCCATGGTTGCAAGAAAAGACTGAGGCGGCTGAAATATGGTTGAAAGAAAATGAATCAACAAACCACATAAACGGAGAAAATGAATGCAGTAAAAGCTGATTGAACAACATAAAGCACCTCTCTCAAATTTGGAAATTGGAAGTTCCTCGCAAGTTCTAATCCCCTACAAACCTCATAAAACTCTGATAGGTTTGTAGCCTGTGAATTGAACAACAAATTAATATATTAAGCATAAAAAGGATATATATATATATATATATATATATATATATATATATATATATATATATATATAGAAAATACACACACTTCAATAATAAATGTAATCCCAATGGATGGTTGCATACCTGCTGACCAGCCCTTTTATAGATCTCAAGGGCTTTAACAGCTTCATGTCTTGGCATCTCAAAGAACTATACCAAAATAAAGTTGCCATGAAAATGAATGTGAATAAATCCTACACGGATCAATCAAAACTTTCATGAAAAAAAACTAAAGATAAAACATAGAATTGTTTACCTTATCAACAAGGTTGATGATGCCATCATTAATAGCACAATAAATTTTGAAACTTTCTTTCAGAACCTGCCAATTAATGACCATGGAAGGATGGAAAAAGTTCACTTTTGCAAATATATTAAAAAAGGTGGGTTTGAGGAAAAGCATATAAAACCTTCAACTTAATAGAACAAGAACAAATAACAATGTCAATGAAAGCAATTTTCTTATAACAATACAATGATTATAAATTAGTGTAATTTTATTGTCAATAACGTGACTAAGGAGAAATATGGAAAGCAACATGTTTTAACTATACTACAGGACACAAAAGCATATGATAAAATCTGAATAGCTTATAAAAGAATCTGCATACATCTCCAGCTTGGCGAAAATCGATAAATTACTAGGATGGATATATTTGATGCATATGCATCATCCGTTAACCAGTGGGAAAACAAGAAAGTGTTTAATATAAAGATATTGGAAAAAGATTGAAAACGAAAGAAATGTATAGGATTATGAGTTAATGTTGGAAATAAAAGCAAGACTGTTAGATTGAAGGTGAATTTCTTCGAAGTTAATTAAAGAAGGAAGAGGACTACGACTAGTGCAGCTCAAGCAAATCTATTTTGACTTCAATCTATCAATTCAGAAAATTCATTTCAACTATGCAAACTATTAGCATATGAATATCAATCTATATTAAAGACAAATAGAGTAAAAAGATGGTAAGCAATAATAAGCATAAATTAAATAATACAAAATTTTGACCAATTAAAATGTAAGCATCACATATAAGCTAAATTTCATCTAAAAGTAATAAGTGAAACATAGAACTCTAGAAAAGGAATACTTAGCCACAACAACAACAAACGTTTATCCCACTACTTCAGGTCAGCTACATGAATCCTTTGTCTCCATTGTATCCAATTAAGAGTCAATTTTTTATTTAAATCTAATAAAAACGTCAATTTTCAGTCTCTAACCAAAATCTTTTTAGGTCAACCTCTACCTTTCTTAACATATTCTTAACATATGCTAAATCTAATACATCTACTCTCCTAACAGGGTCATCAAAGGTCGAAGTTTTATGTGACCAAACTATCTAGGGCGACTCTCTCTAATTTTATTTGCCACTAGACCTTCTCCAACCTTTTCACGTATATAATCATTTTATATTCCATCTCTAAGTATAAAGCCACTTATCAACCTGAACATCCTCATCTATGCAACAACTTAATTTTATGCTTCTCTTTTAACGACCAACATGCTGCACCATAAAACATTACAGCTGCCACCACCATCTTATAATTTTTCCCTTAAGTTTGAGGAATACTTTTCTATCACACAACAGGCTCGAAGCATTCCTCCACTTCAACAATACAACTTGAATTCTATTAATCATAAACCCTATTTATTTCACCATTGTTTTTGAACAATAAACCCAAGATATCTAAAACATGCACTTTTTTAAATGACTTGATCACCCAATGTCATATTATCAACACTAGACCTTTACTATTACAATTACACTCAATATATTCAATTTTAGATCTACTCAAATGAAAACCCTTAGATTCTAAGGTTGATCTCCATAATTCAAGTTTTTTCATCAACTCCCTCTAGTCTTATCAGCAAGAAGAATATCACCAGCTAAAAGCATACACCGATGCACATCATCTTGCAAATGTCTAGTAAGATGATGAAATCTGTTACAAGAACAGTACAATCTCTAAGAAATAGCTGTTCCAAGACTACGTAGGAATTTCAAAAGTGATAGGAGCCAAAACTTAAAAAATAAAAATAAAAAATAAAAAACAAAGAACCTGAACAACAATTAACCTTAAAACATGAGGATAAGCATGATCGAAGAACACAGCAGACAATAGTAGTGAGAAAAAACCCACCATGAAAAACAATAACCTTAAAATTTTAGCATCAAATTATAAGCTGAATTTCATCTAAAATCAGTATGAAGTAAAACAGAGAACTCTACATAAGAAATATCAAGCAACAGAACACTCCAATTTCAAAAAAAAAAAAAAAACAGTTACAGGAGGACGGTGAGGAGAATTTAAAAAATGATAAGAGTACAAACTTAGAAAAAAAACATGAAAAACCAGGGAACCCTGACAACAGGTAACCTTGCACCATGAAGATAAGAATGATATGATAACCGCATGGTAACAATAGTGCTGGAGAAAAATTAGATAAAACTACCAAAAATGCAACTAGCTTGAGGCTTACCAACGCCAATGCATATTGAATAACATGACTGCTGAATGCAGCTCCTTCTGGCTGCATAATAAGAAGAAAAATATAATAGTAAGCATTAAAAGCAATTAGAACTTCCAAACAGAAATATCTGCACATTCATCAATTTATTTGAGAGAAAACATCAAATCAGGTTCCAAGATGATTACACGGCATCCAATAAGACGATATAGTAATTGTTGTAGTGCAGGCAACTGTTCTAATAACTCCTCAGAATTCAATCCTCTAGTTCTACTGTGACCCTGGATAAGGCTCGTTGGTTTTAGTAAAACTTGCTTTAAATAAAATGTAAAAGAGAAGCATAAACCGTATGCTTCTGCATGGAAATTTAAATGAAGAAATAGCACTTTGGCTGCCCGCACCTTTTCTGACCCTGGAACAGGTTTTTCCAAGTGTTCAGCTTCAACATCATACTTTAATAAGCGAAAGCATTCCAACCTTTCCTCCAAAAATAAAGCATAAGTTCGAACCCAAGCAGAGCAATCCCAAGCTGCACAAGGTGATGAGTTATATTATTCTAAAACTACGACAAAACCCTATAAGATTGTATTATTGAGATGATATAAAGTGAATGTAGTAAACCGATAGGGCTCGAGTCATCCTTGAAGTTTGATAATTGGAGAATGCCTGTCCTCAAAGAGAAATTCAGAAGCTCTTCACGGAAAGTTGGATCGCCCTCCCTTAGAGACCTATGTATAACAATTAGTGTCTTCAGAGCTACCTGCACAGCACCAGCCACAGACTATCACAAAGCATATATACAATCATAGAACATAAGCATCGCATTGAAAGAAAAGATGATAATAAAAGTCTGGATTAGGAAATAAGTTTACATTGTCCCAGTCCAGATAGCATTTTGAATTGCTGCATCTTCTAAAATGATAATGTCGCATAAACCTATATATTTATTCAATCCCTAACGGAAACTTCTAAATATATTCATTTAATTTAGTGTTGATTGTTGATACCGTTGAAGTGTGGCCCACTGAATCAATGTAATAGAGTCAGAACTTTTCTGTCAGAGTCAGAATAAGACGATCAGAGAGATGGTTGGTCGGGCCATTTTGTTGTATTTAATGTAAACAACCAAATTGGTTTCTTAAAATATGGATGCGGACAACTTAACAAGGTAGTGGGGATCATCCATAAATTGGGAGATATATACAATTTGATGAACACCTGGGGATTCTAATTTTAAGGTAACTTTTGCTTCCTACTTCAGGTCAGTATGTTAAAATCCACTTAAGCCTCAAAAGTGGCACCCCCAACTCCTGATTTGCTTCAAGACATTTAACTTGCCCACTTCCTTGACATTGAACTGTTTCTAGCATCTGCAATTGAAAATCTAAGCATTTTCTGTCTACAAAGTCATAAAAAAAGGAAGCTGGCCAAAGCTGTTCAATTAAAAGCAATGAAAGAATAATCAAAGCCTTTAGTGACCTTAACATGAAGAAGTTCAAAAAATTTCCAGGAATTTGTAGCATTTGAGGTAACAGAATCTGAAAGTTTAGTGAAACTAAGTTTTTATAATATTAGATTCTTGAATTCGATAAAGGTCTGCTAGGTTGCAAGTATTAAACTCATTCATTTTGATAAAACTCTAATTAGCACCAAACCACGTCAAAGGCTTCCTCTACGACATCATACGCCATCACAGGCAAGTGTGCCATTCTATTTTATTTGTACAAAATAGCTTCTTAATGAGCTGAACCAAAATTTTATTGAAGGCTTCAATGAGCCGATTTACCATTAGGTAATAAATGGTAGAGTAATGTCAATCAATATACGTCACTCAAAAAATTGTTGGGGAATTTCCAGCATGAGGTAACAGGATTTATAAGTCCTTGAATTCATTAAGGGGATATATGGTGCAAGTACTTTGCGTATTAAAAATACAATGTATTCTAATTGGTTAGGATTGTTTGGTTGCTTGTAAAATAAAAGCAGGAAACTTTTTTTTTCATTTGGACTGATTTAAAGTTTAGAATTGTTTGTTTGCTTGTTCGTTTGCTTGTTTGTTTGCTTGTAAAATAAAAGCAGGGAACTTTGTTTGGTGTTATCCTTTTTTAAGGCAAAATAAGCATTCTAAGGTATTTTAAAGTCCATAGAATTAGTTTATACCAATTTGATAGGAAATACTTGAGTTCGCAAGTAATCCTATTGGATTTACTTGAGTTCGCAAGCAAACATAGTCAATAATTAGTATAAACCAGCGAGAAAATGAAAGAATCGTAGTGGAAGAACAAACAAACGATAGCAAATCTTATAACAATCAAAGAGAAACAAGAACGAAGCAAATATACAAGAGATTCTCAATTTGAGAGGAGGATCGTCTCTCCCAAATCTCTAGACAAGATTGTCCAGAGCCAAGCCTCCAAGAAACCCTAATTTCAATCAATCAAAAACCTAATCCTCTCTAATTCCCTCATCCCCTTTAATACAAGATATTTCCTAATTTAATTTCCCTCCCAAGCCCTAGCCGCCCACTCCATTTGAATTTTTCATTCACTTTGAATAATGGGGCCGCCCCATTAGGTGGACCACGCAGAGGAGGCGGAGGCTGCGTGGGCGGAAGCCTCCGCCTCCTATAGACTAGCGGCCCCCTTTGGGCCGGCTGGATCTGGACTGGTTCATTGTGAACCGGTCTAACAATTTCCTCACACCAAACACCAATATAACCAAACCACATGCAAACATTTTACTTATTATTCCTAATACTTGCGACTAAGGAAAACCCTAGGGTTTTTCATACGAACACCATAACTCAAGCAAAATTTTGCAAATACTCTGTTTACCAAGATATTATTGACAATAAATTATTTATAATTGTTGTGTCGATTGCAAACAGCACAAGCTTAATATGAATGAGGTTAAGTTCAGCAAATGAGCTACTTAACATAGATCTAACAGCACATATAGCACTCAACTAGAACTAAGTAGGACTGTAGGAGAAAGGATGCATAAATTTTCGCCAAATTGCTTGATTGATGTAGACACATTTTAGATTTGCAAAACAAAGATATTATAATCTATGTTAAAACCTCTTTGATAGATAGAAAATAAATCTGTAAAAAAATAAGGGCATTCTGAACCCAAAATCATTGGATAATTGGCATGAATCAATTGAAATAGAAATTGGTCAAATAAAATTGAGACTAGAATCACCATGAAGAATTGGTGCCCTATTCCTTGTATTGATGATTTGTTGGACCACTTATCATATTCAAAAAAAGCTTTAACTAAATTTGAAATCAAGCTTGAATTGGGGACAGCCAATCAAAACATACTTGAATCAGTTCACCATGTATAGGCATATGTTTAGAATATGCATGAACAAGTCAATTTAAATCTTAATGCAAAGTTATTTTTAACCAAGTGCCACCGTATATTATGAAATTTTTTCTTAGATATGAGTCTTTTCAACATTTTATATGTTATACAATTTTTTGTACAAAAAGTTCCTATATCAATGTGAAATATCCCACCTTTGTGCATGGTTCATCTTTTTCACCACTAGCTTATCATGCTTTTCCACGTGATTTCTAGTCAGCTCGGTTAAAATTCAGTTTGGATCATGTAAAACCCGAAAATCCTATTTTAGGCATCGCATGCTTTTTAAAGCGCCGCGACGAATTTTTAAGTAAAATTTTCAAGGTTATCGGAATGCAACGAAATTAATTTTAGAAAATCCTACGCGAAATTCTGATCGTTTTGGTATATAGAAGTTATACCAAATTTTGCTTATTTTTGGAGTTATTAATTTTAGAAGCCTAAAAATACCTAATATACCCTTACTTAACCCTTAAACCGAAATTGCTTAAGTGAGGGCAAAAGAGTCATTTAACAAACCCCCAATTCCTCTTAATAGGCATAACCGACCCCTCCCCCTTTCATTCTTACGCACGAACGGCGAACCGAGCGGAACAAACGAGAGAGGGGCGGACGGACGGCTTCCGCGAGGGGCATTTCGGCGGCGATCTTCCGGCGAGAACTTTACGTCAAATCGAAGAGGACGACGAGAGGATTACTCCGGTATGATTCTTTTCAAACGAAACCTTTTAGATCTTTAGATTTTTGAGAATGAAATTTCTAGGGTTTTTCCTAAAAATAGTTTTCTTCCAAAATTTCTTTAAGGAATCTTTAGGGAATGATTAGAGGAATATTTTGATTATGAAAACATGTAAATTTGAGGAGTTTTTGGAGAAAGAAAAATTAGGGTTTTTCTTAGATTTTTAATTTTGAGAAATCCTTTTTACAAATGTTGTTCCTAAGAATATTAGAGATGTTTTGAAGACATGAATTTGGATTTTTGAGAGAAATTTTGTTTTCTTAATTTTCTAAATTATTTTAATCCGAAAATGATTAAGGTAATTATTAAATTATGTTTAAGGAAAACTTTGACATGATGATTTGATGGAATTAATGAATTTAGGGTTTCCAAAAAAAAAATTTAGGTATTTTATTAATCCGAAAATAAATATTTATTTAATTAAATATTTATTAAATGTCGTATAAAAACGTTAAGGAAATATGATTTGTTTAATGATATGTCTTTTTGGAACCATCTATAGGTTCTAATCGTTAAGGAGGATAGACCTTGTTGAAGCGACGAATTGTGCTTAAATTTGAGGTAGGTGTTCAGAAACAGTTAAAATTATAAATGCTTTAATTCTTTAGTTCATTTATAATTCATGTTTTTATTCAATTGAATTATGTTTTAAATTCAGTAACTTTTGTAAGTTTATGTCTTTTATTTGATTTCATCTTTTGTTATGCATACGAATCATATAAAGAGACATATTTGGGCATGAAATTTATATGAAAGTTTATGGAAGAAATTTTATTGAAAAAAGAAAGAATTAAGGGAATAGTAACCTTTCATGTTTGCATGTTGATCCGGATGTACCCAAATGGTAAAGGAGCTCTTACGAGCATTGGTAAAGGAAGGTTCTTATGAACCTATGGTAAAGGAAAGTTCTTATGAACTTATGGTAAAGGAATTTGGCTACTATTTGACTGCGTACCTGATCAGTACGAAATGGGGTACATTCGGGACGGGTGATTCATTAAGCATACATAATCTGCACTTTGCATTTCATATGAATAAGATTAAGAAAAGAAAAGAAAGGAAATGCTTATGTAAAAGAGAATGTTATTGCTTTAAGACATGTTTAAAGAATCAGTTTCTAATTAAAATAGTTTTATTTTAGCAATTTATAAAGTTAATTGTATTATGAACTACCTGCTGGGCTTTAGCTCATTCCTCGTTTTGGAAATCTTTTTCAGGAGAAAAGTAATAGCTGCACGACGACCTTACATGTATCGTCGTAGGGGACCTCAGGATGAAAGGTTCCATTTATTTTATGTTTTAAGTCTAAGGTTTGAGTTAGTATCTGAGATGAACAGTATATAGTGTTTATGTAATGTTGACTCAAAAGTTTTTATTGGTATTGAGATAATCTGAACTGTTTGGGACTATATGTATTTGATGTTGTTTTAGTGGCTCTTTCTTATTTATAGATGATATTTATGTATTGATGCTAATTCTATAATGAATTTGATTTATGTTTCTTATGCTCTTCCGTACGACCTTTTACTCCCGCCCCGTTAACTCGGGCTAGCCGGGTCGGGTCGTGACAGATCAAAATTGAATTTGTCATGACCATGTTAACACAAACTGAAATATATTTACTAAAGTTTGGTTAGATCAAAACTCAACATATTTGATTGCATGTCCAAGGAGACTGCTTCAAACTCAACTATATTTGATCCGTTTATTAAAGAGGACACAATTCAAAGGGAATTCAAAGCAAGTATTTTCAAGAGTCAAATGATGAACATTTATTATTATTTGATATATGCTTTCTTAACACCAACTCATTTAACCTTAGCTATCAATTGCAGTAGTTTTTTTGGTAATGGTTAACAGTGTATCACATTCCATTTAAAATATCTAGAAAAATGATGCATCAAAAAAGCACTTCAAAATAGTTGATCACAAATTAAAATTTGACATGCAGACCTTCACTGAAGGTAATGATGATGATATGAAAGCTCCGATATGTCTAGTGGCGATGATGATTATGATGATCATTATGAAAGATGCCCTAAACATAAAAGATAATTTTTTCATCAACAATTTATACAAAATAACAAAGGATTAACTAATGAAAAACTATAACACTAGAGGTACTATGATTTCATTTGGTAAGATGATCAAGGAAACTGGAATAACAGCATGTTTTTAATTCAAGCATGAAAATGGCTAAGATGGCATTAACGATTCCAACTACCATCATCAACAAGCTGGCTGTTTAATGAAAAGGAATATGAAAAGTTTCTCTCATAAACCAAAGATTTTACGACTTCAATTTTGTGTTGTTCTTAGCAAGGTGATAATGTTTGATAATTCACTTCAAGGAAGAGGCATTCTCTTGAAATATCAACAACAAGAAATGCCGTGAGAAAAAATTGAGTTTGAGGTCCATGGATCTGGAGAATTAAGATAATTTAATGGATCAACAGAAACAAGTATCTGTGTTACCTTTTAGAATTCCAACGCACTCATGTTTATGACTCTAAAACGGGAGAGCAACAAATAAAAAAGCAACGTTATGCATGCACAAGCTGCACTATCATCTCAAACATTGAGCAGCAAATGAATTGAAAGAAAAAAAAAAAGGGGATTCAAGAAAAGCATATATCGTGAGGCATGATAAAACAACTGCAGTGATACTCAAATATATTTCTTAAGAATAGAATGTAGTTAGTTAGGGTTAAGCAAGCGCACCGTCCAATTGTGAGTCTTAGCTAGCCGTCTCGCAAGCGCACGTATACAGTATGCCACGTCCGCCCGCGGCCGTGATATGACTGTAGCCGCCAAGATCTCTGAAAACAAAACCGATCACAGAAAACAACGAATTAAAAAGCAGAAGAATCATAAACCTAAGGATCACCCTCATAAAAGAGAAGATGGGTATGACGCACTTCTGATGTGCCTCTCCTTGGGCGGACACTCGACGTGATTCGTGGCCTTGACGATGGCAATATCCAACTCCTATCGAGAGAAATCCGGCTTAGGTTAATAAAGATCTCCTTGAAATTACTATGTTTAGTTTAAACACTCACCGGAAACTTTGCGGATCAAATTTTCTAAATTAGGAAAAGGGTTTTTCGAATCAAAACCTTGAAATCGCTGTTGAGATTGGCGAGACCAACAGTGGTGGAATCCTTAAGGGCTCCGTACGCCTTCCGCAAACTCTGCATCGTCGCCATCTTAACTTCACCGCAGCCCCCTCTTCCGCAGCAATTGCGAGACCTCCCACCACCGATTACCTTTATAGATCAGATCACTCGTATCTTTCTCCTGCCTCGCCGACCTCGACGACCGGTTTTCGCTAGCGCTTGCAACTCTCTCTGACCGCAAGCTCGCGCTGAAACTCTCCCTCTTTCCCTCTTTCCCTCTTTCCCTTTCCCTCTCCCTCTCTCTCCCGCTTGTGAAACGCTGGCGAATATCGACCCACTCTGAACGTTTCACTGGAGAGGAATTTTTAAATATTAATAATTAATAGAACCCTTATCATTATTTTATGCATAGACAAACATTGACTTTATATGTCTTATAGTATCTAAAATTACAGAAATATTTTTTTTTATTTTTTTAGAAATATATTTATATTTTTATTTAAGAAGAAAATATTTTTATTTATACACTGACTATTTATTTAAGTATATCATAAATAAAGTTAATTTAAATTTATTCAAATTCATATAATTCTAATATTTGTCAGCTCGCACAATATTATGATTCATGTTCATGACAAGCTCTCATTATGAATTTCATTCTTCGTGAGCTCCAATCTTGAAATCCTATCCTCATTCATAAGCCATTGTTTGTATCAATACTCTCATCAAGCTCCCATCACTAAATCCTATTTTCCTTCAAACATAATTGCTCTCTATGTTATCCTCTACAAGCTCAGTTCATGAAACTCTCTTCTCTTTCAAACTGTCACTCTCGTTGATGCCCTAGAAAAATTCCTACTATGAAATTCTTTTTTTTTTCCTTCACATGATGTTGCTCCCGTCAGCGCCCTCGATAAGCTCTAGTCTAGCGCAAACACGACCTAATGTTCTAAACAATATGAAGGAGCGCTGCATGCATTCACTTAGCATTAACATTTTCATGAGTCTACTCATTGTTCAAACTAGATTCAAGTCGGTTCAAACTATATTCAATAAATATTCAACTTAAAACCAATTTCATTTGGAACAATTTCATTTAATAAGAGATTAAGGCTTTATTTGTGATAGTTTTTTGTCGCATTTTAAAACAACTTTTTAGTACAAAAATTTTTTTGAATTAGAAAATTGTATACTAGAAAATTGTTTTAAGAGTACGAAAGCTACCCCAAGCGGGACCTAAATCTAAAGTTCATAGCAATTATTTGGGCACATTTTTCATTAAAAAAATAGATAGCGAAAAATTTCTACATTTAGATATTACTGTGCATATATATGAGTTGACGGCACAATAAAAATATCAAATTATTGTCAGGTCTCAAATCCTCGATGAGAAAAATAGAAGATTGTATCAGATAGTTGATAGCCCTCATAAATATTGAATAATCATGAGATATGAAGCCAAAATTAACCCCAAAAATGAAGTATCTTCTTACTAGTTTATAATTGGCTAATTGCTTCCTTAAGTTGTAAAAAGAAAGCATATTAAAAAAAGGGAGTTTTACATACATACCACTCTATATTATTTTATTTACATATTTAACACTTAAAACTTTAATATTACATACATACCACTCATAGTTTATTTTCATATCAAATATGAGTGGTAGGAGAGAAATATGAGTGGTATATTTTATATTAAAATAATATAAGGTGGTATGTATGTAATATTAAAGTTTTAGGTGTTAAATATGTAAATAGGATGGTATCAAGTGATATACATGCAAATTTCCTAAAAAGAAGTTGTAAGAAGAAAATATGTGGGACCAAAAAGAAAAAAAATGACGTGTTATCTGATGCAAGCTAGGAGTTTGCATTGACCATGGTAATTTATGTAAACATTTGCAATTTCGCGTACCAGACCCAACGTAATAAATGATTATGTGGGCGTTTCTACTTGCAGCGCTGACCAATGACCATATAATATGCCTACAAATTTCTTTTGCAAAACGATTGCGTCAAACTTGGATGGCTGAAGAGATTTTAATAATATTTTTTTAATTGGTCGAATTATACAAATTTCAGCTCAACGAAGTCTTAAGTATAGAAATATACGCCTATACAGGCGCATAGGGCTAGATAAGTCACCAAAAATTTATCCTTATCTCATCAAACTTACAGTCAAGCTAAACATCTTTGTAAAACAAACTTAGCAAAACAAAAATCTTCGAGCCCAAATGAGCTCGAATAAAGCACACTTAGAAGCTTTAGAGAATTAATTGGATGACAAAATGATATCAAAATATAGCATGATTAGAGTCGAATCAAGTGGCTCAATGAAACAAATCTAACGAGCTCTCTATCATTTAATTATGTCATCGTTAAGGCAGTTAAAAGTTGAATGAACAGTCTATAATCGAGGGAATCAATTGGACCATCCGATGGAGCACTCCAAATTTGCCCCGAATTTTATTTATATTTATGGAACTCGTCACTCTCAAAATATATAAATAGATCCTCACTCTCTACATGAGGAAGACCTTTGGCTAGATATTGGAGAAAACTCTGAAGCTTCAATCATCTTAGAGCTCCTCCCGGTCGCATCTCCAGTATCGCCCGGCTGCCATCCCCCGACCACTGCCAAACCTCCTCTGGGCAAGAGGACCTCCATCAAACTTTCACCCAGCTGTTGCCCCCAAACTTGTGAACTATTTTGTCTGCCGACTACGATTCTCAGACCATCATCATCCGACTACAGTCCTCAGACCACCATCATCCAACTATAATCCCTTATACCTCCACATTGGACTACGGTCCCTCCGACCTCCATCGCCCACCGACTAAAATCCCTTTGACCTCTGTCGCCCACCGACTACAGTCCCTCCAACATCCATCGCCTGATTGCACTCCTTCGACCTTAGTAATCCAAGTACGATCTTTTAGACCTAAGTTTCCTGTCGACTACAGTTCTTCCTACATTCATCACCCATCGAATACAATCCTTCTAGCCATCGTTACCGACTACGACCCTTCCAACCACCATCGTCCAACAATGATCATTCGACCTCCATCATCCACTGACTAATGTCCCTCCAACCAGTATCGTCTGATTACAATCCTTCGACCTTGTCATTCGACTACGTCCATCAGACATACGTCCCACGCTGATTGCGATACCTCTGACCACTATCACTCGACTACGGTCCTGCAACTACCATTGCCCAACTACGGTCCTTTTAACCTCCGTCGCCCACTAATTATAGTCCCTCCAACCTCCATCACCACCAATTGCAATCCCTTCAACCATTGTCGCCCGATTATGATCTTTTTGACAGCTGCCGCCAATCGACTATGATCCCTACGTCCACCGTCACCCTATTACAATCCTTCAGACTTCCACGCCCGCTAATTATGGTCCCTTCGACCACTATCACCCAACTACGGTCCTTTGACCTCAATCGTTCGAATAGTATCCATTCGACCTTCGTCATTGGCCGACTGCAGTACCTCCTACCACTTTAACCTAAAGTACGATCCTTTAAACTCAATCTCCGAACTACGATCCTATTAAGCTTAAGCTCAAGTCTGTGGTGACTCGTGCTCAGTTGAACTCAATTAGACCCCTAGTTAAGCTTATATGGGCTCTACATGATTAATTTAACAATTAACAAATGACACTCATACTAAAAATAGAGATTGATGCTATTTTTAGTGGATTTGATGGTAGATGCATATGGGACTCATATGAATGAGAATTATTGAGATACATTTCAGAGTTAGAATAATTCACCATTTAAAAAATAGTCTTAGTAGTTTTACATATCCCTTAACTTATATTTTTTATATTAACGATTATATTAATATATATATATATATATATATATATATATATATATATATATATATATATATATATATATATATATATATATATATATATATATATATATTGTCGTATTTTTTTGTTGTACAAAAAAGATTTGGAGAGATTTTTGTTTACCCAAATCTTAGGAAGAAGGCCGAAGAAAGGTTAAAATATAAAGAAAATGTTATGTGTGGAGTCCTGATGCGTCCAAACTCCAATAAAATCAAGCCACGTGGCTTGTATAGACCTTGTATGTTATACACATCTTGTGTATAAGTTATGCACAAGATGTGTACAAACCGCATGGTTTGATTTCATTGGACTATGAAGATGAGCTATTACCAAAGTATAAACCTAATAATTTTTCTAAAAGATGAGAAGGGCATTTTTTTCTATTTTTGCATGGAATTTTGTTCTGATATAACTAAGCGCCAAACTGAAAAATATTTCTCTCATTTGCACCATAGGTAGCTAGAAGCCTACAATGCATGAGATAAGAAGTCATTATCAGCAATTACCTTGGTGGAATACAGCTTATAGGAGATATATTATCTCTAATAAAATAATATAAATCTAATATTCTATAAGAGATTCTTGCATTTAATTGTTAGGTTGGCTGAGCAAAAAAGCTATAAATTGTATGATATATAGATACCATGATGAGGTGATATCGAAGTAGATTGGGTCTATTCATGTCCTAATTGAATTGACTTGACTCAACGCAATTCATTAATCGATTCCATGGCTTCGATTAGAACATTGTTATAGGGCAAACAATGTCTAATAAAATTTGTTAGTTAGTTCGACTCCCTTTAGGTCTAATTACCAACATCTTTGATCCAATTATTAGCTAAATGTGGTTAAAGAAGCATACACAACTTAAGAAAGTGTGATTTAGCCATTATTATTACTATATATTTGCACTAATTTGTTATATCATAAGCTTTCTTTTTTACATTTTATTTTATTATTTTTTGGGACTAAAACTTTAGAGCACTCTATTGGAGATAAGGATAACATTATTAATGAGCTACCTTGCCATTAACTAAATGTTACACAAAAACACAAAAAGTGATTTTAACTACTCAATATAATATAACATAGATATTATTGTCCTAACATATTAGTATTATGTAATGCCTAAAATGTTTGTGTAATGGTGGATTACAAAGGAGGGTCATGATATCCTCTTTTCAAACTTGAAGGTTATATTTGATATTAAAAAATAATCAATAAAATCTATAAGATCCCTCAAAATAAGGATATGATAGTTCTTTTGTTTCTAATGAATGAATGTCTAATAAATGCTTTTTGGTCTCGTCATAATCTATGAGTCTGATGGTAAGCTAGGTTAATGGTGACTTGAACTCCAATGATGCCACCACCGTTTACTAACGATCTTGAGGGATGGATAATTGCCTACCAATTACTCGATTAACTTATTCATTTTGCTTCAACGAGTGACAACTAGCCTAATTGTTGAAGAGCAATTAACCCCTCCTCTCTTTAGTTAATATGGAACCCAATGATAAAAAAGGCATTTCAACTTGCGGTGAATAAATTAAGATTAGCTTGACTAGCCTTGTTCATACAATCAATTGGTTTGTAATATTAGTAAACATATCATGTATGAATATCAAACGGGAAAGAATCCACCTTAAACATTATTTACAAGCTCCTTTGAATAACATGGTGTTAGAAATTGATATTAAGATATATGAAAATCATGGCTTTAGAATCCCTAAAGCTTACATTGATCAATTACATTTACAATACAATAGTCACAATATATATTGAATTATCATAATCATTTAGTGTACTATAATTATTGAATTGACATATTCAAGATTTCTTTCTAAAGTATTTAATGATAAATCTATAAGCCCTATTATATGTGTGTGCAATAAAGACACATGTTTTTTTAACTTAATAGTTTATTTATTATATAATATCTACAAACTACAACTCAACTTAAATGAACTTTTAAAAAAATTAGCATATCCTTAATTTTTGAAAGTGAGACAACATATCACCAAGTTATCTGAATGATTTTTAAAACATCATTAGAACCATCTAAGATCCCCTAATGTGGATACATAAGTAGAATAATGTAAGTTTTTGACCGATCATTGAATCGTCCATGTGATAATGGTCCTAACAATTATTCATTGAATTTTTCATGTGATGATTAAGGGTATGCCTCTATCAAATTTGAATTGGAGGTAATTGGTCATTTATTCTTGGTCCAATGACTACTGATTGGTTGAGTAACATATGCATTGATGGAATGAGGAAGGCAATGTTATGGTCGATCATATGGAGTTGGTCTATCTAGTGTAATATATTACATTAGTTGCTAGCACATTGAGTCTACGAGTTGATTCTTAGTTTAATCAAGTTAACGCTAAATGCTTCTTGGTCTACTCTAATTAACACAATGCATCATCATCATGGAAGGGTTCTAAGGCCAAGGGAAAGCATAACTAGCTTGAACAAGATTGTTGGCTTATCCAAATTTCATTAATAAGCAAGTTCATTCACTTATGTTAGGAAAAATTGATTGCTTGCATACATGTGGACCATTTGGGCTACTCGAATGATTTGATATATGAGTAGTAGAGTTGAGAGCATGCTTCTTAAAGATATCCACCATGCACAAGGTACATAATGCACCCTCACTTGGAGGAGAGATGTTAATTTTTGAGGTGAGGCAATGAATATTGGAGGCAGTGACACTTTAGGCATATGATGACATGATGAGTGATCATAGTGGAGGTGCTTAAGAAGAAGAAGGCATGCTAGTTGGTGAAGGAGAGCAATCGAGGGGAAGGGTTCTACAGAGGCATTAAAAGCAACGTGAAGGTGAGTCATGAAGGGGCGAGGCATGAAGGGAAGCACAACAATAAAAGAGGTGAGGATGAGAAGGGTAAGACATATATGAAGCAAAGCATAAGAGGAAGGTCGATGACTTAAAAGAGTATGAATCTATATGGGAAAATTCATCCCTCATAATGTATTGGTTTGGAGTGATATCCTTATTATTATTTTTTATTTAAGCAAATATCCTCCAAAATACCCCCAATGAAGGATAATCGCTTTTATTTATGGATTGACCATTAGAGTTGTAAGCCCTTTAGAACTTGCTCAAGTTTGAACTAATTTGAGCCATGGTTTATGGTTTGAACTTGGGCGCAATGAAGTTGATGTTGTTTTCTTTCCCCAAAGTTCAAGCTCACGTCGTTGCTTGTTGCTACTCACCCCTAGGATGGCTAGGGTTTATACAATTTTTTTTTTTAATCTTACTAGGGAAATCATATCTTAAACTACTTATTGAGCTATCTAAGTGCTAGGTGGGGGTTGATTGGTGGTCAAGCTAGGTCTTAAGTATGTTAACTAGGCTTGAAATTGGGCTAACTAAAGATTGGTTATAGGTACCCTTCTAGGCTTTCTTACGAATAGGATAATTAGGTCAGGGTGAATGGGAAAATATAGGAGGACTACTAGCTCACAAGAAGGGGGCTGAATAATTGACCTCAAATGAGAGCCAATGAGTTAAAAACTAGACAATAAGCAAGAGACCCTGCAATGTCACAAGAGATGTCAACAATCACCTTGTCGCCTAAGCTAAATTATTGGGTTAAAAAACTTTATTTTAAATAAAATATTAATTTATTACCACTCATCTATACTATTTTATCTTCTTTTTAGTTGGATTCTTATTATTTATACTCCTCGCCGCTCTCCTCCCTCTTTTCAATACCCATCCACCATCCCTCTAATCCATGTTAAATCAAACATCCATTAAAATCTAATTCATTATTCATTATTGGTGCCTAAGCTATTCCAACAGAGAATCCCCTCCTACTTAAGATAGATCATATTCTTTTAAAACTTTTATAGCCAAATTGAACATTGAAGATTGCTCCTACAATCACACTTTCATTCTGGGTTAACCTTCTAATCTATTATTGCTATAAAAATTTTCTACTTTGATTTTATTGATCATCAATCCTATCATATACTTGAAAATATACCTCCATGCGGTACGTGATGGAGTCCCAAACATATAAAAGTTGAGTTAAACACTTTCACATAAGCATAAAATAAATCAATTTTATCATTTTATATTATTATATTATAACTATATATTAAAAATAGAAATAAAAAAATATCAAAAATATTTTTAGGCAATCATTAAACTTATATATCACTTCTCATCAATGCCACTTTTTGCTGAAAGCAACATATGAGATATTGAAATTTGAAGGCTAACAATAGTACCAACCTTCAGTTCCTAACTTGTTATAACTAACTCTATTTGACAGCCTAACTGATGTAGATAAACTACTTAATTTGCTAAAAGTATTTTCAAAGACTCTTTATAGTTACATCTTTGTATTAATCATGAAAAAGCTCCGCTTCAATAATTGCTTTAGGCTTCGTTTGAGACGACTTTATTCCTGCTTCTTACAGCAATTTTGTAGTATAAAAAATTTATTTGTTGTACTGAACAGTTGCTTTAAGAAGCAGTAAGAAAGCTGTCACAAATGAATCTTTAGTTGCTTATTATTAAAAATGCAGATGTTAAATCAAATCTGATTTCATCATAAGAATCCAATAGTTCATAGATTTTGTGATGATTATGAAAATGATGAGATGATAAATTATTTTTTCTAATAAGAGCTCCACATGACTCTAATGTGAAAGTATTATCAGAATTGGGAGCTATGTTTCACAAAAAAAATTACAAAAGAGAGGAAAAACACAAGACATTGGACATCAAGATTTATGTGATGCAGGCTTCGTTTGGGTTAGCTTTCTTACTAATTTTGAAAGCTGCTTTTTAGTATAAAAAATTTATTTTTTGTACTAAAATTTAGCTTTAAAAAGCAGTAAGAAAGTCGTCCCGAAGCCTCAGTCTCAACTAAGCTTAAGCTTATAATTAATGCATGAGGGAGAGTCTGATCAACTAATAAAGAAGCCACAGTCATATGAAAATGATATATAAAACAAAAGAGTAACTATCTGATCCATTCCTTGCTCAATTCCTAAGGCTAATAACTCGAAAACAAGGAGAAGAACAAAAGAAACATCCACAATTGGTTTACCACATATTTATGTCTCTTCTCCTCCTCACATGCACTTTTGAAGCCACCAAATTCTCAAAAATTTCTAACTCTTGTTGGCACTCAGGAAAGAAGGTACAATCATGTAAATCAAGGCATGACAAAATACTTTTAATGAATACTCGGATACTCATTTATATAAAACCCATTTATGTTCATTTATTCTAATAATTAAATAAACTAGAACAAAAAATTTTAAAGTTCATCATATATATATATAAGCTCGATCATCCTCCAATGAAAACTCGCTCCACCATCGATTGACTAGCAGTTCAATATCATGTCGATTCTCCATACAACGGCGGATTCAAAGGGACCAGTTAATAAAGCACGCTATGTTGAAGCCTACCTATAAATCCAGTAGTCCAATCAACATCATGACGATGAACCAAGCAATATCCACACTATCACATATCAATCTAAAAAAGCATATATAAAAGTGTAGTAAATCTTAGTACATGCCTACATAATAACTGTGAGCTTTTCTCATTTTGTCTATGATAATTTTGAATAAACATTATAGAAGTTGAAAGTAGCGGCATAATCTCGAAAAAACTTGAATAATAATTTATAAATTTGAATAAATTTGTTATAGCTAGGATTTATTTTTTTTTTCTCTTTAAAATTGTCTATGCAATGAAAAAATTTGAGAAAAAAATTATCAAAATAAATTTAGGCTCCTACTAAAAAAATTTCTGACTCCACCACTAACCCATATGACACATGCCAACGATAACTTCCTCTTCTAGCAAGCCTTCCTATCTTCCTATCTCCTCGCCATCATACCTTTTTCTCCAATGTCTAAGCACCATCAAACAACTTTAGGCTATTATCTATTCCTATCAACACCCAATGGTCAAACCATCAATATGGAGCCTTGATATGTCACCATCCACCTGCAAATCAATCAGAAC
This sequence comes from Dendrobium huoshanense, assembly GCA_016618105.1. Lineage (NCBI taxonomy): Eukaryota > Viridiplantae > Streptophyta > Magnoliopsida > Asparagales > Orchidaceae > Dendrobium > Dendrobium huoshanense. The sequence continues at coordinate 39,221,862 of CM028357.1, forward strand.
ATTTATTGTCCAGCGCCAGTTAAAAGATAGTACAAATCATCTTCATAAATCCACTAGTACTAAAAGATGAAAGCATTTTCTTGCCTCTAACTATTTCCTTTATAGATATGTGCACAAAAAGTGAAATTATTCTGTATGGATGTTGAATATCATTTAGAGATCAATCAAAACCTGACATATCATCTCCTGCTTGTTATCCTGTTCGGTACCGCTCGATACCGTGCTAAACCATCTGCATAAATGCATCAATTCCCTGCTCGATACCGCGGCTCGGTATCGCTCGGTATCTCTCGATACTGCTGACTTTGTTCATTTTGATTAGTCTCCTGATAATAAATTGTATTCGACATCCACACAGAATAATCTCTTGTACATAAGACACTATGCACGATATATAATGTGTCAAAAATTTCGCAGCAAAATTATTTTTTAAAATTGGAAGAGAGGAACTCAGCCCAACACACCAATAGAGCACTAATTGCTCATCACAAAAAAGAGTAAAAAAAATTAAGTGCAGAATGCTCTCCAGCTCACATCAAGCAGAAACCACCATCACGGGATCTGTGGTCCAAAAGGTTCTGAACTTTTTTTTTTTTTTATGTATAAATAGAACAAATGAAATAAGATTCATTCTCTGATGTTCTTTAGTAATTTCATTTTCATCTCATCTACATCTATCTGCTGCAACTATATTGATCCAATAAGTCAGTAAGAAATTTATTTCTACAATTATTAGCAGAATGGCAGGAACATATTTTTTTCAATACAAAAAAATATTTAAATAAGATATTTTTATTCAATTTTGTTTCTTTTAAAAAAGAATTAAGGGCTATTATTTGATATTTCTTGTAAAGGTGACTTTGATAATGAATTCAAGCATATTTAGTTGAGATTAATCTTTTGAAATTGGATATTTCTTTTGGAATTTCATTTTTTGTTCTTCTCTCCATCAAAAAAATTGTATTTTTGGAACATGGTTAAGTTCAAAGAAGTCTCGTAGTACTATCAGTATAATTGCTGCATGTCAAAACATTTGTGAAGGAAGTGAGATGTAGAATTTACTAGAATACACATATAAGATAGGAGTATAATAATTTTAAGAGATACCAGAGTTTCTATGTGAAAAATCCATGAAAGAGAAAACTGTGGATCTAACCTAGTTAAAATGATTATACTAGTGTTGTTCATCAGTTACAAATGATGCTCTTCCTTGGGGAATGACATTGATCAGTATAGTAAACAAACAACATATATAATATATTACGTAGTGGAAGTTGGAAGAGCCATGTTGTGCGAGAGCTATCTTTTAAAAAATGTTTAATTATTTATTTGGTCGTACTCCTTTGAGATGATGTGATGAGACACCAAAAAGTTTATCATAAATCCAAGTGCTTACGTTGAGAGTTTGAGTTTGTGTTAATGGCTTGCATAAATCTTATAAATGATGGCATGTATTGATATTATTAACGATGGTATGTGTGGGCATCATAGTAGCTAGATTTTCATGGCCACATTTATAGTAATAAAAACTTCTCAAATCTATCACTCATTGGGCACAAATTGAATGTTCAAAACAATCTCTAGTGGGCCTTATTAGTTGTGATTTTCATAAGTATCTCATGGTTGTAGTCTTTCCTCCTCCCAAGGAAGACAAAAAATTCAAAACTCAGTGAGATTATAATTAGGTGCGGAGTGCGGACGGGGAGAACCGTCAGCACAAGTATTGGATACTTAGCGGTACCCGCACTTGGTACCGCTAGGTACCCAGTACTTGCGCGGACGGTGCGCACTCCGCTCCTAATAATTTTTCCCTCGCTCATCAACAACAGCGAAAATAAAATTGGTTAAACTTTTCATGTTCTATGTTATGACAAAAGAAATATGGAATGCTACAAAAGAGACTTATTTGGACTATAGTATCATCTATGATATTCGACAATGTGATCTTTCTGCCACTCTTAATAGTATTGGCAACTAGTGGATGTGTCTGAAGAGCTGGATTGGGAGTATCTAGTAGATGCCTTAAGTAAAAGAGAATTGTTGAGAAAAATCGAATAACCAAATATATTATTATACTAAATAAAAATTTTAAAGAAGTCCGAGGAAAATTATTTGGATAAAAAAACCCCACATCCATTCGAGAAGTATTCTCTGAAATACGATTAATTATTCTATGCGGATGTCAAATGCCATCCGGAGACCATTCAGAATGCGCCACATCACCTTTTTGCTCAGTACCGTAGCTCGGTACTGCTGACATGGCACATTCTGGTTGGTCTCCGGACGGCGTTCTGCGTACGGACTCCACACATAATAATTTCTCCTGAAATACAGAAAGGAATGAAGGAAGAAAATTCTAATGAGAGGTTATAGCACTCTAATAACTCTTAAAAGTTTTGCACTCACATCCCAATGTATGTATACATACAACGAAACTCCTAAAAATTATCTTTGAACTTATCATGAAATTTAATTTGTCTCAAAATATTGGGATGAATTTTGAGCAATTAATTTTATGGAAATTTTGAATTTGTGTCAACTATGGCTTGAAAATAATATATTTACTCATCACTCAATGGGATGTTGGGCCATAACTACAGGTGCGAAGCTATAGCCCTAGTGGCCTCGGGCTCAGGGAGGCCCATTAATTTGGCCCAAATGTGCTGTTATCTTGTCGCCTTGTTTTATCAAGGGACAGTAAAACCTCTTGGTAACCCAAGGTTCTTGTGCAATTTAAAAAAAATTAAGATAACTGGTGGTGGTAGCTGTGGTTGGCGGTGGCAACATTGGTGGTTAGTTGCACTGAATGGTGTATTGGCAAAAAGTGATGATGGCCGGCGACAATGACAAAAAATTTACAGTGTATTTAAAAATCACCAAAATTAATGATTTTCAAATATATAAAAATTGCACTAAATGATACATTTCAAATACATAAATTTTTATATTACATTTATTTACTTTAAAATAAACACCGATATTTTTAAAACCCCTGTGCCCCTTTTAATTGAAACCAAAAATCCTCCCAGGGGATCTCAAAATATCCTTATATATATATATATATATATATATATATATATATATATATATCATAAATTTAAAAATATTTAAATTGTAGCTCACTTTTTTAAAAATAATATTAAAATTTTTAATTAGTTTCAGGGGTTTTTTTAATGAAATATTAAAATAAATTAAATTAAAATTTTAATATAATTTAAAAAATTAGGAAGTTTTAGTTTGTTCTCATATTTATTTTTTTAAAAAGTAATCTAATCCAAATAGTACACTATAAGAAAAGAAATTTACATGAAAAAAAAAGTACAAACACTTAATTAAAAATCATTCAAGCACATGTAAAAAGAATTATATAAATATTTTTAATTATTCAAGCAGTAAAATTTTTATGGATTAAAAATATTTATATAATTCTTTTTAACTTATTATTTGATTCATAATAATTAGAATTGATACATCATCAAAAAATTATTTTGATAGGACACGAATCTCGATGCAAAATCAAGTTGGAAACTTCCAAGATTAAAATTGGGACCATCTGATATCTGATTTCAACAAACTTATAGTCAAACTGAACGTCTCGAAAATACAAACCCGACGACACCAAATTCAACTCAATCCGAGCCCAAAAGAGTTCAAATGAAGGACCTGAAGCATTATTGGAAGGTTTGTACCACAATTTGAATTACCAAACGGTTTTCAAACATTATGTGCTTATAGTCAAATCAAGCATCTCGATGAGACAAATCCAACGAGTCCAAGATCGTCGAATTCTGACATCACTAAGACCTTCAAATATTTGACGAACGGTCTACAATCAAGGGATTCAATATCGGTCGTTTATCCAACCCCTACCCATTTACCCTTGACCTCTTACTTATTTATGGGCCATGTCACTCCACAAATCTATAAATAGACCTCTCATTTCTTTTGAAAGGGGATCCAAGCAAGAAGAGAATAAGAGAAAAAAGAGAAGGAAGAAGCTCCTCCTCAACCACAGTTAGAATTCAGTCGGACCACCGCCTGAGGCCCTCACCTTCGCCATACCACCACTTGAAGCTCTAAGCTCCGCCGGACCACCACTTCAAGCCCTCACCTATGTTGGACCACCGCCGGTCGTCGTCTCATCGTCGGACCACCACTTGAGGCCCTCACCTCTACCGGACCACCGCATGACGTCGTTGCTCCGCCGGACCACCACTTCAGGCCCTCACCTCTGTCGGACCACCGCCTGACGTCGTTGCTTTGCCGGACCACCACTTGAGGCCCTCACCTCCGCCGGACCACCGCCTGACGTCGTTGCTCTGTCGGACTACCACTTGAAACTCTAAGCTCTGCCGGACCACCTCTTTAGGCCCTCACCTCCGCTAGACCACCGCCTGACGTCGTTGCTCCGTCAAATTACAACTTGAGGCCCTCACCTTCGGCGGACCTTCGTCGGATCACCACTTGAAGCTATGAGCTCCGCCGGACCACCACTTCAGGCCCTCACCTCTACCGGACCACTACCTTATGTCGTTGCTCCGCCGGATCCAGGCCCTTACCTCCCCTGGATAACCGTCTGATGACGTTGCTCGGCCGGACCACCACTTCAGACCCTCACCTCTGCCGGACCACTTCCTGACATCCTTGCTTTGCCGAACCACCACTTGAAGCCCTGAGCTCCGTCGGACCACCACTTGAGGTCCTCACCTCTGCTAGACCACCACTTGAGGTCCTCACCTCTACCGGACCACCACTTGAGGCCCTAAGCTCTACCGGACCACCACATGAGGCATAAACTTCTACCAGACCACCACTCGAGGCCCGGACTTCTACTAGGCAACCACCTTATGCCCAGAGCTCTACCAGAGTACTTCCCTACTACAACAATCTTTTTGACCATGATCTCTTGTCAACTATGGTCTTTTGGACCCTAGTCTCCTGCCGACTATAGTCCTTCCAACCTCCGTCGCCTACTATGGTCATTCCGATCTCCATCACTAGACAACGATCTTTCAGACTCCGGTCTCCTGCTGACTACGATCATTCTGACCTCCATCGCCTACTATGGTCATTCCGACCTCCATCACCAGACAAGTCTTTCAGACCCCTAGTCTCCTGCCTTACTACGGTCTTTCAGACTCTTGTCTCCTGCCAACTTCGATCCTTCCGACATCCGTCACCTACTATGGTCGTTCCGACCTCCATCACTTGACAACGATCTTTCTAACACCGGTCTCCTGCCAACTACGATTTTTCTGTCCTCTATCTTATCAACTATGGTCTTGCTAACCAAACAAATATGTCTATGTTGATTATTGTAACTCTCACCATGTAATGTGCTCTATATGATGTACATTTGTACTATCAAGCCAATGTCTTCTTCCTAAGAAGGGCCTCATTTATAATCAACTGTAAATACTAAAGGATTCATTCAAACTGGGTCATGCTCCGTGATTTTTCCCCCTTTTCAGGGGCTTTCACGTAAAAACTATAGTGTCCCTTATAAATGCTACTCTCTCTCTCTTATATGCTTGTTTGATGGATCATCGTACAATGCTAAGACGTTAAACTATATATTTCTCTACCACCGCGAATACTCAGTACAATGCATTGAAAAGGAGTGTGTATATGTAGTTGAGCAATAACTGATTGCTATATTACTATTACGATTCACATATTCTATTACTACTGCATGTAAGTTTTACTATTTCTACACATATTTATGATCATATAACTGTTATTATTACAATTTTATTGTTGACATGCATATGGCTCATTTGGTTTATGTTGAGTTCAATTATAGGTTTGGTTGTCAGCTAGGCTCTTAAGCTCATTATATATGCATGGATAAATGGTTTCATGTCAGGGAAATGGAGCAGGAGTGTGAGATTGATCAAGATTTCTTCAGGTTCAAGTTTTTTTTTAATTTAAATTTTAGCTATGTTTTTGTACTCATTACAAAACTATTATGACATGATTATGTAGATTATGAATATTATATATAATTTTTGGTGAAAGGAATATAGATGTTTTGAATTCTAGAAAGTTTTTTGTTATTTATTTTTGATAAATGAAGTTAGATAGCACCGATGTTGCTTATTAAAAGATTAAAAAAAATAATTCTTTCAAATTAAATTTTGGGACATCACATCATTATATCCCCTAAAGAACCATGAATATCTCAAAATCATTGCTAGCATCTTCGTAAGATTAATATACCATGATTCAACTCTTTTTATATTATATCAACATCTTCTTTAAACTCAAAAGCAAAATTCACTTTATTCCCAATAGCTAATGAAATTCTTAAGTTTTCATATAATTTTTTTTATATATCTTATATGTATCTAATTCTTATTCAAAACTAAGATCATAACCTCTCTCTTGATATTATGCATATAAGCTACTTGGTACCATACAAATCTAGACAGACAAAAGAAAAAGTGTATGTAAGCATCTAATGAATGGCAACAAATAATAGCTTGGTGCCCATTAGCTTTTTCTTTGCATCTCTTTTTACCCTTATTTCTCTCTATTTTGATGTATACTAATAATAGTATGTTACATCTCATTGTACTTTGATTCTATCAATCTATGTCACATCTCGAATCTAACAACTCATCTGGAAACAAATTATAATCCTAAGTTTAACAAAAAAATAAAAAAGAGAAACAAATATTAACAATTCAATTAATAATTAATCATAGCTTCAATTTAAAATAATTATAAAGCAAATTTTATAATAAATATTATACTAGAAAAAAATTAAAATAATTATTAAATTTTAAATTAAAATTTTAAAAATGTATTATAAAAGTAAATATTTAAAATACTCATAAAGCAATTTTTATTATAATTACTATGCTAAATAATAATTATTAATATTAATCCTTTATCAATTGTGATTAATTTTTATTAGATGAGAAAAAAAGCAGCACAATATACCCAAGCAATGTTTTATTTTTTGGTAGGGTCCTTAGGAAAAAAAGGAGCTGAACTGACAATTCAGAAAAATGAGGCCCAATACTGCAAAAAACCCAAAGCGAATGGATAAGTAACTGTAGGCTGCGACGGCGGCTGAGGTCGCAATCAGCAAGTGGTGAGTGATTGGTTGGAATCAGAGAGAAATAGACAATGCGGCGCGCCACCAGCCAATCAGATAAAGGAGCTGCAGATAATGTTCGCGGCGCCTAATAGTAAGATATAGAGAAGCCAACACGTCAGCCAAACGGCGTCTTCTCGTCATTAATGGAATGAATATTTAATTGCTATTTCAAATAAAAATAATAATCGAAAATTAGGTTGGAGAGAATTTATTTCCATTAAAAAATAGAGCTTTTGGTTTCTCTCTCTAATGTTTTTTTTTTTTAATTAGTGGTTGCCATTTTGCTGAATATATTTAAAATAAAAAATAAATAATTCAATAAATGAAATATAATGTAGGAGTTTTAAGTACAATGTAAAATAAATATTTGTATTATATAATATATAAATTATTTTATTAGATGTAAATAAAATTTAAATTATTATTATGATTCATTTTTATAAGATAATTGTGAGAGCAGCAATGATTTATGGTATCAAATGTTGGCCATCAAAAGAGAATCATAATACTAAGTTAAGTTTTGCAGAGATGAGGATCAGATGAATGAGTGGCTTTACTATAGAGAGGATACAAAATGAGCATATACGTGAAAAGGTTGGAGTAGCGCCAGCGGAAGATAAGATTGGAGAGAGACACCTTAGATGGTTTGGTCATATAAAATGACAGTCTTTTGATAACCCGGTTAGGAAAGTAGAGGTATTAGATTTGACTTATGTTAAGAAAGATAGAGGTAGACCTAAAAAGACTTAGTTAGAAAATATTAGAAATAAATTTTTTTATCAGATTTAAAAGAGAATTTAATTTTTAACAAGACACAATAAAGAAAAAGGATTCATGTAGCCGACCACACGTAGTGGGACAAATGCTTGATGATGTTGTTGTTGTATTATGATTCATTTTAAAGATATATGTATTTTAGAAATCTAATAGGAATCTACAATAACTAGAAAAGGAAGACACGAGAGCGATGGTGGAAGGTGGTGTTGGCATGTAGCAGGTGATTTGCGGTGGGTGGTGGGGGTGGCAGGTGACCGTTGACAAGGCTGGTGGTGGCTAAGGGTAGGGATTATGAGGGTGCATGCATTTGAAATAATTATTTGAGTTGGAGGATTTTGCAATACACAAAAGTAAAAAGAGTGAAATTCAAAGTGGAGCATAGGTTAACAAATATGAGAGCAAAAGAGGTTAGTTCGACAAAATTGAGTAGCGAAATCGTGTGCTAAACATACTTGAATTTTATGACTGACTTGCTGTTTTTTAATACGCCGCTCTCCCTACATATAAGGATGCACATAATATTCACCAAATAAAAATCCCATATGAAATCATCAAAATATTTAAATATAGATTCATACATAGGGTTTTGACCTTTGATGTCTAAAATAATATTCTATATATGGACAGCTGCATTCTCTCATAAATGAGATATAAACAAATAAAAGAATCATTGTTTAGATTGAAGACCCATATCATATTTATACTCAAGTTTATTTTAATTTATTTTAGCCCATAACAAAAATAAAATTAAATATTTGATACTTACGTACTAAAAAAGGTACATACCAATTATTAAGATTGGCAAAAAAAAAAAATCTAATAATAATTATTTATTTAATACTATTTTAATAATTAAAATTTAGATAACTAATAATATATAAAAACTAATAAGTAGGTTCTTATTAAGAAAATTAATTAACAAAAATATAATTAAGCTATTGAACTGATACTAAAAGAAATAAAAAAGAGGAGAAATAACGTGTAGAAAAAGGAAGCCTAAATATCAAAACGTAATTATGTATCACGCAAAGCATGTGGTCATTTCTTTTTCTTAAATGCGATCTCAAAATCTACCATTACTTATGCACAAATACTTGTAAGGAAATAAAGACATTGAATGGCCTATAATTCAGTAAGAAGAAAACTTCTTCTTCACTTACAAGGCTTAGCAACCAAACAGTTACTAATATTTGAATGCAATTATTTAAAATAAAAAATAAAATAAATATAATATATTTAATTATTTAAAATTAATAATAAGAAAAAAAGAAAATTATAAAACTTACCTATGGCATGCAAACATCTAGAAATTATTACGTGCGGAGTCTGGATGGAGAGAACCGTCTAGATTTGTTGAGTATTTACTAGTTATTTGTGAGTATTTGCTGAGAATTAAAAAATCCTTAACAAATACGTAGTAAATCCGGATGCTTCTTCCCGTCTGGACTCCACACGTAATAATTTTCCTGCAAGCATCAGGAGCATCGTGATGACATTAGAGGCGGTAGGAATGTTATGAACGCTAGGGGTGTCAATATTTGACACGACATGAAAAACCGACTCGGACCCGAACAGAAAAATCCGGGTTGTACCCGACCCGATTTCAAAACGGGTTGTGTTTGGGTTCCAGAAATTGACCCGTTTGAAAAACGGGTTGGGTACGAGTTGACCAGACGGGTTGCCAGGTCAACCCGCGAACCCGTTTAATTCAAAAAATTTTGAATCCCGCCGCTACCAGCTGCCCGCCCGCACTGCCTGCGCCCGCCCTGCCTGCGCACGCTGTTCGCCCTCGCTGCCCCCGCCCACCTGCCCGCGCCAGCGCCCGCTGCGGCGCTGCCTAGTGCTCCCGCCCGCGTTGCTTCCTCTGCTCGCGTTCGCCCGCCGCCGTTCCGGCACCGACAGAACCCAAAATCGGGTCAGTTCCGAGTTCGACCCGAATCCGACCCGTGACTCAAAATTGACACCCCTAATTGAACGCGATGTTGTGGGAGCGATTATGATGAGCCTACAATGGTTCTTCTCACAACGACATTACAATGCATTACAAATTCATCAAATTTGACTAATTAAACTTACGTAAAAATGAACAAATACGGGAGTTTTGAATTCTTTAAAATTTAACCTTAAATTTTTTTTTCTTCTAATCAATTACTCTAAAACTTAGAAACCACAACATTTAAGATATAATTCACTCAAATCTCTATAACTAAATCTCATTGAGTTGTAATTAAATTTTTTGTGGACATTTAATCCAATTAAAACAAATTCACACGTATATCACATACGCAAGACTCAAACTCAAGACAAGGGCGGTACCAACCTCAAATTTAAGGGTGGACAAAATTTTCATACAAATGGACTACTACTTAGAAAAACAAAATGAATACATATTCAAACAAAAATAATTTGTATTTGATTATGATTGATAAACTAAAAAATGATTTCAAGCTTGACAATCTATTTTTGCATTTTTTTTAATAATATTGCATTATAACTTCATTAGGAATCAAATTAAATATATCTTTTTCAATGTAAGACAGTAGAACGTCATTTAACCTATCATCATATATTCTACTACGCAATCAATCTTTGATAATTCTCATTACATAAAATGATATCTCAACTATAGCAGTAACAACTGAAAAAGTTAATGCTAAAATAATAAATCTATATAAATTCTAACTATCGTGTATAATTTTCTACTTTAAACAAAGCTTAGAAGTTTCAGTTGTGTCCTATACAACTTTTATAAATATTACTTATTTAGGTAAAATAAGGTTGCCAGTGGGGGAAAAATTACCTAAAATATCATTACTAAAATTAATTCATTTAAATTTTTAGGATTGTCCCACCCTCAACCGAGCATAGGTCCGCCGCCCCTTACTCAAGGCCTCTTAAATGATAGTCAAAACTCCAAACCAATAGATTGAGATAAGATATATAATTGTGATTAAATACACTAAATATATTTAAAAAATAATCCTCGCAACATGTAATTATATACATATATACGAATGATATTTTCATTGGAGATAGGGCATTCCATGCCTTTTTTTCTCAAGTCCTCAAAATTTAAATATTTACATTAAAAATTTAAGAACAGTTATATTTAAATAGCTTAATAAAAATATCATATTATTTTTTGAATGTAATTGATCACCTAAATATTAAAGTAGTCTGTCATCCATATGAAAGAAAATTAATGTTTATTTATGGGAATTGTCACTTATGCATGTTCTTTTTTATTTTGTTCGATTCTTTTATCAAAAGAAAATTAGAGTTTCTTTTTTTATTTATAAGGCTTTAGAGTTTTAAATATATTTTATGGGAGATAGTACTCTTTTGTTTACAAAATAAGAAGAAGATAACTTAGAACAAATTATATGAGATGGTTGTAAAGTTCTTATGAGGAAAAGTAAATTTTTTTTAAAAGTTGTTATAAAAAGCAGCATCATAATCCAAAGATTTTTTAAAATAGGGAGAAAGCAATAGCTAAAAAGAACTACAATCGCAGCATAAAAAATAAAGCAATGAGAAAGCTATCTCGGACTAAGATTTCGTTTGGGACTACTTTCTTACTGCTTCTTAAAACAATTTTTAGTACATAAATTTTAATTTTTGTACTAAAAAGTTGATTTAAGAAGCAGTAAGCAAACTGTACCAAACAAGAACTTTTATTTGGTCCGGTGACTTGACGTAACTCTACGTTCGGACGCTAATATAATAGTACCACATATTCTTACTTTTTACCACGCAGCCCGACAACCCGACCCGGAACGGCCTCGGGATTGCTATGTTCGCGTATTGCTAGGTATTTCTCAGTATTGCTAGGTATTGGTCGATTTTGCTCAGCAATAACAAGAAATACCATTATGTGAAGACCAATATCTAGCAATACCAAGTTTTGCTAGCAAAACTCGGTATTGCTTGATATTGCTAGGTATTGGTCGATTTTGCTCGACAATAACGATAAATACCATTATGTGAATACCAATACCAAGTTTTTAGCAAAACTCGATATTGCTCGGTATTGGTCTTGACAGAGCGGTATTTCTCGTTATTGTTAAGCAATACCTAGCAATACTGAGCAATACCTAGCAATACCGAGCAATACTAAGCATTACGCGAACATAGCAATCATGGGTTCCCGTCCGGATCGGGTCATCGGGCCGCGCGGTAAAGAGTGAGAACACGCGACGACATATTATTGGCGTCAGAACATAAAGCTATGTCAGGCCACCTGACCTAATAATTGTTCCCAAAATGAAGCCTAACTCTTACTCTAATATATTTAGGTTTAGGAAAATTATTGAACATTGATACCTAGTTTCAAATTAAAAAGTACTAAAGCAGCATGCAACCTTTTCATACCTATATTTATGTATTTTAACAAAAAAATTAGCAAAAATATTGTGAAAAGATATATAGATCCAATTTCTATCAAGATGGGCCTATAAGTCCTTAGATTTACACCGAGATTAGTGCAAACAAAAATTACATTCAGAATATCTAGGTATTTTCATAAATTATATCAATATTAAATAATTATTTATAAATTTATTTCATTTAAAAATAAATCTCAATCTATGGCATAGATTGATTTTAAGGATATAAATACATCTTAAAAGAGGGCCACACATTATTTTTTGAAGATTTCCCCATAAAATTTCTATAATAAATTATTTATATGATTTTTTCATCAATCCTTAACCACTATATATCTCCCATTAGTAATTTTTTTTTTAAAAAAATTTCTTTAAATTTATCAGATGTTCTAAATATTTCACAAATGACTTGATAATAATAAATTTTATTGATTTTATTTAATGATTTATAAATTATTGAGAGGTTAATTAATTGAATAGCTAACTACTAAGAGGAAAGCAAGCTTGATGCTCTCTCAACCTATAAGGTCCGAGCAATGCTCCAAATTTTTTAAAATTGTACTTACTCCTTTCTAGACATGTAACCTAATTTGGGCAAAAAAAGTAGCAAGTATTAGCTTTTTGGGGTGTTTGTGATCTGAATGGGGCTTTGGGGTTCGGTTGTGGTGTTGTGGTTTGGTTTTTGGCTGGGGTGCTCTTGGTTGGGCCTTTTTGTTGGCTGGTTGCTTCATCCGTTGGTTTTAGATCTGAATGTTTCTTAGTTTTTCAGGGCCGACTCTTCTTCGTTGTAGGTTGTGTTTTCTGTTAGTTGTTCCTTCTGATTGATTTGTTTCACCAATTGTGTTTTTGCTCGCTTTTGAGTTTCTGGTTTTCCTGTGGTGGGCTTCCTTTTGGCCTTACTTTGGTTATCTGGTTTTTTCTTTTCTTAGTTGTATTATTGTATTAGTACGATCATAAGCTCTTTAGATTTTAATTCAAATGCTGTATTTTTAGACGAGCTCTTGATTCTTTAAGTACTTGTAACTGTTTTCTTATATTAATCTGTAGGCCCTTTCGTGAGTTTTATCCAAAAAAAAAAAAGCTTTTCTGCTATAACTTGTTAGACTTCATCTAGAAAATTCTTAAGTCGGGACACTTTGTTCACATCAATGGATTCTTTTGTGTATCTATATAGTTTTAACCTATTATATTTTCGTATTATTAAAAATCATCTTTAATGATATAAATTAACAAATGTTTAATTAGCACTCAAAAAACCCATCAAACAACTTCCAATAATAGGCAAAGGCACTTAAGGATGATCCATCAATGCCTTGATTAGGCATGATTCTTATCTATTACATAAATTTAAGCCTCAAGAAATTAAAGAAGAGTTTCGAACAATGTATGAGTGGATGCATTTTGAGTGTTGGTAAATTTGAATTTAGAGATAGAAATATGTCCAATAATACTTCATTTGTGTAAAATCCAATTAATACATTTTTATAAATTTTCAAAAAATTGAATTAAAATCCATTTTAACATGCCTATAGAAAGTTTTAATGACGACCGATTAATTAGCCTCTTTTGAAACGAGTTAGGGCTTTCTTGAGGGAACTTATTTGATAGCAGGAGTATGAAGAATATTTGATAAGTTAAGCTTACGAGAGGGAGTCGGTAGCAATCCTCGACCGGAATTTTCGATGCTAACCGAGCTCCCGTCGCCTATGACGATACCGTCCGTTCCTTGATACGGAGATGACATGGAGAGATTGTCGAGAGAGCGAGTGAGATGTGACGATGCTCCAGAGTCGAGGTACCAATCTGTGTGGTATTGGTTTGTATTGGACAGTAACGCCTTATTAGATTGTTTATCTGTGCGTGGAGCATATTGAAGGTTCGTACGATGCCAACAATCCATCGCCGAGTGACCTTTCTTGTTGCAGATCTGGCATTGAGTAGGTACTGGAGGAGGTTTTTCTGGTTGAGAAGAAAACGGAGCGGATGTTCTGCTTTTTGGCCGACGTCCGCGACCTCGACTGACGAATAACGCCTGAGTATGATCGGTCGAAGACAGCAGTCTTGTATTATCGGCGGCATTGTGAATTTCTTCACTTATAAGAAGAGAGTAAAATTGATCTAGGCTTAGCGGATTAACCATCGTTCGTATGGATGTTTTAAAAGATTGGTAGACCGGTGGTAATCCGTTAAGTATGTGAAGAATTATTTCTTCGGGATCAATTTTAGATCCAGCTGCCGCAATATTGTCAACCAGAATTTTAACTTCATTCAAATATTGCACCATAGTAGAGTTTTTAAGAGAGATGTTATAAAGCTCGTTCTTGAGCTGTATCATTCTTGAACGATTTGCGGCTTGGAATCTTGTTTCAAGAAGATGCCATATATCAGCCGTATGATCAAGATGCAAAACATACGGTAAAATCGAGGCCGAGATTGTTGCGCAAATGGCAGCCGACAGGTTCTGATCGGTTAGAATCCACTGATCGAATGCCGGATTTGGGAGGAGAGCACCGTCTGCGGACTCAGTCGATTCGTTGGGAATAGGTAAAGAGCTGTCGAGGAATGGTAAGAATCCATTTGCTCGGCAAATCTTTAAGATATGAGAACGCCATAAATGATAATTGTCCGGAGAGAGCGGACTTTGGACGACATTCTTGATGTTAGATAGAACGAATTTGAGGGAAGAAGAGAGCGTCGGCGTTGAAGACGATGAAGTCGTGGTGCCGTTCGCTGCTTGAGAGGTGGCTGAAGACGCCATGAGTGCCCTGGATCAACGATCCTAAACTGATACCATGTAGAAACTCTTAAGATAGAGCTTCTTGATCAAAGAAACAGTGAACGAAGGAAGAATACAGAGAGTGTAATGTAGAGAAAGAAGAATTTCTTATGTTATAGAAAACAGAGTACAGCTTGTTTAAATAGAGAAAATAGGTAACATATAAAGCTATATAGATGGCTATACAAGTATTTAATTTGATTGCTCTAATAGAACTTAGGCTTGGAACATCTCTTAGATGTAGGGAACATAAGACAATCCTAAATTGGAATATTCCACCAATTGATGTGAAGAAAATTGGTAAACTACATAATAAATATTAAATTAGCTATTTAAATATAGCAAAAATTAGTTGTTAGAAGAGGACAAGTTGCCATAATTCACTCTCATTTCTAAGTTTGTTTGGGAAGACTTTCTTACTTCTTAAAGTAAATTTTCAGTATAAATTTTTTTATTTTTATAATAGAAAGCTGTTTTAAGAAGTAGTAAGAAAGTCGTCTCAAACGAAACCTATATGCATGTAATTTGCTCCCACCAATAAACATTCAAAATAAATATAAAAATTCTCTTCTTTGCCCAAATTCAATCAAATATGATATCATGCAAACAACTTTGAAAATTCGCTAAAAATATCTACGAAACTGCAAAACTATTAAAAACATGAAATTACCAAATTGCCACCATTTTTCAAAACACCCAAATTTAGGCTTTGTTTGGGATAGCTATCTTACTGCTCTTAAAGCAGCATTTTAATACAAAAAAATTAATTTAAACTTTAAATTTACAAAATGTTAAAAACATCTGTATAAATATGTAAGGAAAATCATCAGGCGTAATTATGCATTTTTTTATGGCGTAAATGCAAAATATCCGAAACGATAAATTGCCACGTTGACAGGAATGACCGGCGTATTACGTTGGCGTCCGCCGTTCTTTCGCGGCTTCTTCTCTCTCTCTTTCTCTCTCTCTCTCCCTCCTTTGTCGTCGGTGGCCACCGCCGAAACAAGGAAGACAGTTAGCTAATCAAAACAAAGCAAGAGAACTGCGCGCTTCGCTCCTGATTCGAATCTCGTAATCCCTCTTTCATCAACGGCTCCGGTACCTCGTAGAGATGTCCTTGCCGGCGTCGGCCGGAGTAGTAGAAGCGGCGCGGTGGAGCCGAGAGGACGAGAAAGCATTCGAGAACGCTTTGGCGACGGTACCTTATCCAACGAATGACGAGGGCGCAGCGCCGGCAACGGCGGCGGAGGATCGGTGGCTGGAGGCTGTGGGTGCTAGGGTTCCGGGAAAGACGATGGTTGAAGTTAAGAAGCACTATGGATTGTTGGTAGAGGATGTAAACGCCATCGATGGCGGTAGGGTTCCGATTCCGCGATACGCTGATGATTCATCTTCGTCCCCAAGAAGCGGCGAGCAGGCAGGGAAAAAGCACTCCGGATTTTCCGATCGGAAGGCGGGGACTGGAGGATTTGATTCGGGAGGGCAGTGTAAGGGCGGTTCTAAATCTGATCTGGAGCGGAAGAAGGGAATTCCTTGGACTGAAGAAGAGCATAGGTTAGTTATTAGCGCCAGCTCGTCTTTTTTTTTATTGATGATTGTAAAATTGGGGTTTCTTTGTGGGTTAATTCCTAGGTGTTATCTGGGAGAAATCGAGCGAATTAGATATATTTTTAAAATTTGGTATCCAGGGCGTTCTCTAAGTTATTGGAAGATTATGATTTTTTAGATTTCTAGGTAAGACTGCTTACGTGCTTATATCCAAGTTTGAGAACGGACGGTCTAGAAAAGGAAGAAATCGTTGATTTTATTTCTTGTTTTACTGATTTGTTGAACATTATTGAATGCTTGCCATGGCATGTTGAAATGTTAGTTTTTTTTTTAGCTGCAATAGTTGTGGAAGAGCAAATTGAACACTTTCAACTGGAGATTTGTTTGGAAGTTCTATTAATTTTACGTTATGCTTTACAAGATATGGTTTCATTTACCTTCAATGGTTTTAATGTTTATTTTTTAGCCCTCTAAATCAGATTAACTAGGTTTATAATTCTTGATTGAAGGATGCATGTTTCATCACAGTTGTGTTTTCAAAAAGTAAAATATCTCCTCCATTGCTTCACTGTTCTTGTTCTTTTCTAATATGAAACAAGTGTTTCTACTCCTGCAAATTAATCCGACTTTCTTGTCATTCAGATATAGAAGTAGCATTAAGAACATAGAAAATGCAGTTCTTGTTGAGGATAGGTGAACCTGATTCACCACTCAGAGTGAAAAATGGCAGAAAGCAGCAAAGAAGAACAGTGCATAAAAAAAAAGGACAAGTCCTATTGCTATTGATTTCTCTATTGTTTGATTGTGGAGAATTAAACCATAATTCCTTTATTGCTACTTAATGACTAAACCCCTCTTGTTATAAAGAAAAAAAAAGTTAATTGAAAATACAATAAAATCTTTAAAGTACCTTTAATGAAATAATTAACCAATTTTGATCTTTCTTAGAGACTTCACAACTTATTGCTTCTTAAAGCAGCTTTTTAGTACAAGAAGCAATAATTTTTTAACTAGAATGCTGCTTTAAGAAGCAATAAGAAAGCCGTCCCAAACGAAGCCTAAATTTGCATACCAGTTTTCTTCGTAGGGTAAAATTAGACTTACAACTTAGTAATTCGAAACATAATTGACATGGTCATATGTTTGAAACACTAATTTATCTTCCATTTTTTGATCATTTTGATTTTTCCAAACAGAAACCTTCCTTATGATTATCAATCAAACATAACATCTCTTATTGACAGATTGTTTCTACTCGGCCTTGAGAAGTTTGGCAAAGGCGATTGGAGAAGCATATCGAGGAATTTTGTCGTGTCGAGAACCCCTACTCAGGTTGCAAGCCATGCCCAAAAGTATTTCATCCGCCTAAATTCAATTAATAGAGATCGACGCAGATCAAGCATCCATGACATTACAAATGTAAATGGTGGCGACGCACCTACTTCGCAAGGGCCTATCACTGGTCAGGGCATTGTGAATTCTGCACCACCTGTAGGATCCTTCATTAATCAGCCCCCCCAGCCAAATATTCCTGCTATGGGAATATATGGAACACCTATGGGACATCCAGTTCCAGGTCATATGGTTTCTGCTGCAGTTGGTACTCCTGTTATGATTCCTCCTGGGCATGCTCCTTATGTTATGCCAGTTGCTTATCCAATTCCTCCAACAATGCATCAATAGCATTAAATTTCTACTGATTTCATCCTCAAAACAGAAGGCTCAAAGGAAGAAGATGAAACTTTGGAGCTGCAGCAGTACTTGATGAGTGCTGGTAAGTTAACATATCTATGGCTGGGTTACATTTCATTCATTTTGAAGCCGTTTAGCCTACGTTGCAGCCAGCACTATGAGTTCAATTTGATATTCACATCTGGCTTTGCTTAGATGTAATATATATTCTTGTTTGTTTGTCTGAACTATAGGGATTTTTATTGTAAATAGTATTATTTGATCCATTTTTGTGCTCATTATGGAACTTTAATAATTAAACAATGCTTGTTATTTTGATATGATATCTTACACATTAGAGGAGTTTTCCAACATATAAATAAGCTTTTTTTTTTTCCTTTTCTTTTGTGAAATATATCACATAGATGGAGATGGTTTAAAAAATATGTTGATTTGAATAGGTGTAAAAGATTTTCCTTCTGATCATTACAGTTGAAATAGACAGAGATGGCTTAAATTTTTGGGATATGTATTACACTTTTTTTTTGGTTTGATTGGTAATGTTAAATAGTCCAACTACAATACATTGATCATTTGTTTCTATAGTTGCATGAAATTATGGTTTAGTTTGGGACGTGTTTTTTACTGCTTCTTAAAGTAGCTTTCGAGCACAAAAATTTTAACTTTTGTACTAAAAGATTTTTTAAGAAGCAGTAAGAAAGACGTCCCAAATTAAGCCTATATTCATATCATTGGTAAAGTCTGAACAGTTTAGGCTAATTAAGTTTATAAAATAATAGAAGTACATTAACCATATATATTAAAGAGGATATCATTATCAAAATGTTAATTCATCATTTTTTCCTTTAAAATCTGGATAAAAGAAAGAAACTGTTTTCTTTTCCTTTTTGGAACTCACAATCGAGAGAAAGAATCAGCATAGGTGGCAATGCTCTTAGAAATAATAGAGGGAATCAAAAGAGAATCATAACAAATCTGCATTGAAATGCAGTTGGTGTTGTACTTGGCATTTTTTTTTACTGGAAACTCGATTATACTACACAAGCTCCCATGTTCTAAGTGCCCATCTTCCCAAATCTTAAATTTTTAGAATAACAAGTTGTAAATCAACAGGATTCTCATCCCAATGCCTTGCTTTTGCTGCTTTTCTTGTAGTATAAGTGTAGGAAGGCTTTCTCAGTCAATCGTAGAAGAGTAGCAACGAATTGCTGACTTTTTTCGTTTCTTTATCCTTCAGAGAAAGGCAGCTTTTTTTGGGATAATGTTTGAGGAAAAATTATTAGGTGCGGATGCTGAACGAAGATAACCGTCCGATTTTTGTCTCTGTCTACAATAAAAGAGCAGTTATTGTAACAGCTACGCTTTGACTGTGCTTTTAATATAGACAAAGAGAAAACCGGACGGCTCTCCCCGCCTGGTGTCCGAACCTAATAATTTGCCTTATTTGGAGCTTCATTTGGGATGTCTTTCTTACTGCTTCTTATAAAACAACTTTTAGTATAAAACTAATGAGAAAGCTGTCCCAAACGAAACCTGAATCTCCTAATCCGCTCTGGAAAAAAAAAATTATAGATTTTTGGTTCTTGTCATATCTCTGTTTAGTTATTATTTTTCAGAATTTATTGCAATGAAAAATTAGTTTTTATAATCAAATTAGAATAACACAATAGCTTTCGACAAAATTAATTTACAGGCAATAACTCGCAGCGCAAAATGGTCCCAAACATGCATGGCACAAAAATCCTTGGAGATCTTGAGGGCCATGATGGGAGCTGTCGCAGTTGCTGGCGAGGAGGGGCCAAGCAAAATCTGCCTATAGAAAAATTCAAAAGGCTGCATATGGAGATGGAGCGTAACTTAAATCGATAAGAAGAAGAATCTCGGTAGTGAAAACCGAAGGCATGGCCAACACAGCAGATAGAGCATTACCAGAACATACTTCTTTAACTCAGGCAATTTTAAAATGCCTAAAGCACAGCTAAGACTCAGATCAAGAATGATGAGCCACAAAGGCATGATGTCAGGTAGGGGTGCAAGTGATTCGAGCTGATTTGTAAGCAGACTCAAGCTCTATGAAACCCTTAAAAAAAAAAAAAAACTTAAACTCTCAAAATAATCGAGGCATATTTTGTGTAATAGTTGAAATCTCATTAGAGACTCAAAAGTTAAGTGTACTCATATATGTCACACCTTATTTTGACTCCCCTATAATCAACTTGGAGTGTAACAGAGAAGACGAATCTAAATAAAACTCCTTATTAACACCTATTCTAAAATACCTCTATTGGAATTAGGAAGTAAGTAGTCTATTCAAAATATCCTAACATATCATAACATATCAAGCTTTATACTTCATAACAAGAAGCATATATAATATACCTCAAATAAAATTCATATCTCAATTGAAATACAGAGCTTTACTAACTTTTAAAATTTACTTACAAACCCAAAAGTCTGTACAGCTCTCACTCATACCCCTTTATACAACAAAAAATATATGTACACTAAAGAGTCTATTACCCTAACTACTACTCCACTGGTTTCTTCCGCTTACCTGCAGTATAACTATTGCTAATGATCTAGAGCTCAATAAAATATACAAGAAATATTTAAGAAAAAATAAACATGTTTGTGGTCAGTTGAAAACACATAAAATTTCTATACTAGACATAAGATATACATAACAACATTTTTTATTTTGTTTACTGTTCAATAAATTTATAAAAGTCATATGATAGTCATAGGATTTTGAACCATTCCAGCTTTTTAATTTAAAGTTGGATCTGAATTTCCAACTTTTAAAATTAGAAGCTGCTCTTTAATACAAAGTTGCGTTAGAATTCCGAACTTTTAGAATTTCAAAAATATGAGCTTATCTCATTAGGTCTTTGCATTTCATATGCAGGTCTATCCCTCATTTATGACTTATTTCACCTTTCTCAATACCCTTTCTCCTTGTTAATGATCATAAAATATGCTATTATAATCCATACCCAATGAATCAACAATTTATACATGGATAACACGCATAAATTTGCTATCATAAACAAAACAAATATGAATTTTCAATTATATAAAATTTTTATTATTTCCTATAGCATCGTTTGGGTATCTCACATTGTTAGGAATTTATTCTCCTCTTATCTTCTTTTTCTTTTGTAAGCAATCTCAATTGCACTTTTTTTCATTCAATACCCCACTTCTGTTTCAAAATTTCTTCCCTACTTCCTTTTCTTTTTCCTTCTTTTTTTTTCCTTACCATACTTACTGATTTTATCCAAATTTCACTATTTCAGCCCTACAACCCTATGCACGAAATTAATGACTACCAACAAAGCAGTCTGGAGCTATGCAAAGCTAATTAACAGTCTAATACACTTTTCAAAAATAAGTTTTTTTAAAGAAAATTGTAAATAAAAAATCAAACAAATTACCTGTTTGTTTCATCCAAGCAGCCACCTCCTGTTGTCGATTGCTTTCCCTTCAAGACAAAGTTGAGATGAAACCACTAAGGCTTTGTTTGGAACAGCTTTTTTTTCTATTTCTTAAAGCAATTTTTTAATTTGAAAAGAAAATTTTTAACTAAAAAGTTATCTTAAAAAGCAATAAGAAAGCTGTCCAAAAGAAAGCCTAAATTCAAACAAAATAAATTACTCTTGAGCTAAATAATCTATAACCAGCATCAGAGTTTTTGTCAAGGACAAATGCGACGTCCAACTCCAATGGAAAAGCTAGTGTTAAAATCCCTGAATAGAATTTTAGCATAAACTAACTAAATAAATCCATGGATTTAAAATAAATTACAAAAACTAAACATTGTTTAAAGTTGCTTATTTAGTAATAGAACCTTCTAAATTGTAGTCCTTGTTCAATACATAAATGAACACAAACAACTCATACTTACATGCTCTCTCCAATGACCAATGTACCTTTATGTCCTTAACAAATCCTATCATCCCATAGAGTTCTGATTGCTGATCATCATGATTATGAATTTGTAAATAAATGAACCTTAAAGAGTAATCCCTTAAAATCAAAATCACTCAAAACTAAGCCTTCATTTGGTACGGCTTTCTTATTGCTTTTTAAAGCAGCTTTTAAATATAAAAATTAAATTTTTTGTACTAAAAAATTGCTTTAAGAAGCAGTAAAAAAGCCATCCCAAATGAAGCCTAAGTTGGATGAGTTGATTTGACAACAGCACAAGTAATCTGTTTCGAAATCCTATGTAATGAGGCCATGTAAGCTCTTCATCAAGAGAGTCTCAAAGCAATTGAAAGAAAAAGCCAATAAAAAAAAATAATAGCCACTCACTGCCAGTAGCCTAGCAATAAAATACTGCAAAAGCTGAGCCTACTACTCCCTGCAATAATTTTGAATTTCACTTATGTAGATGTAAATGGCTTTGAACTGAACAAAGCTATAACTGCTACTACACTGTGATTCTCAAAAGGTCATACACAGAAAGATATAGCAAAAAAAGACAGAAAATGAGTGGTCACACGTTAATTTGAAAAATATAATGAAATACAAATCATCAATCGACTATCAATCAGCGCCCAGCACTAGAGAAATTATATATAAAAAAAAAAATTGTCCTGTTACTTCCAGGACCACTGGCTGCAACTACTGGAAAAACAATCACAATTAGAAAATATAGGCAGAGCCATAAGTTGAAGCAGTTTTGATGTTTACCTCCGAGGCCGATGTTCACTATTTGTTAGTAAAGTTGTAAGCTTCCTACCAAAGTGTCTATTGTCAATGCCAGAGCTTACTGCAGAAGCCATTGCGTGACCTCTTGCAGCTAACAATCTCAGAAAAGGAATCCAGCAACTGCCCTGCCAAACTACTAGGCTCTTCGATGAGGGTTCGAATAAATGTGACGACCACCCGGCGCTCTTGCTCGGTGGACCTGAGGCTGAACCATGTCAAGAACTTCATGCGGAAGGCATTCTCGATGTGCCCCGAACACTCTAACCATCTTATCACCTTGACACAGTATTCATAGTTGTCATCCAGCTGACCAGAATCATGGGAGAATCTGAGGGATGCTCCGCTGACCAAAGTGCTGTCTCCATCACAGGTTTCATCATGTCGATGTTGTGATAGTTTTCTGCAATCTGGGTGAGACTCAACAGCTGGGATTTCACCACCCGCCCTGATCACATAAGTCTGGGAATCTCCACTACCGTTTGATCTTAGAAGACCATTCTTCTGTGAAGTGCATCCATTCTCTGGAGAGGACTCCATAGGTGGAGGCAGATCATCATTAAGATCAGGAACTGATGCCACGTTCAAATCAAGTTGACGGACAACAAAGGGCTCTGCTTGATCCTCTTCACCATTGTCAGGCTTCACTGCACCGCTCCCATCACAGGATTCTTCTTCTAGGTCATCCTTGTAGAATTCATCATAGCAACCCTCTTCTTGAGCCCAAGCAAGGCGTAAAATCTTCCCCAGATTTCGGACTTTGAATCCAGATGACCCAGTATGTGGGGCCTTGGAATCTCTCTTGCCACTTGATGAGCACCCTTCTGTGCCAGTTTGCTCCGTTTCTTTGTGAATTATCTCCACACTCTTGGTGAAGCACCTGGCTTCAGAGTGGCCCAAATCTCCTTCTACAGTGAAGGAAATAATCCGGAAAGCATACTCTGTACACGGCTGAAGGTTTGGAACCAAAATCCTTCGCTGTGCCCTGGGGATTATGACGGGTTCTTTCTGGTAAATCTGCTCCCTGTTCTTGCAGTACCAGAGCTTGTAACCCTTAATGGCACAAGGTGCCGAAGAGAATGGTTCTTTTAAAACAATTAAAAGAGAAGATGATGTTATCTCCTCAAATTGGAATCTACATGCAGCAGGAAGTGAATCTGCAAGATAAGGTAACATTCTTCAAGCTTAAAGGGCATAAGGTAGCCAAAACTCGAAAAATGGTAAGTTCCTGGAAGTGTACCTTTTTGCTTTGTAACTGAGAAACAAGCAGACTTGAGCCATTCTTCTGCCTTATCAATTCCAAGCGAACATAGTTTTTGCACATCTCTGGAGACAGGAAGCCTGCTTACAAGCCCACGTGCCATCCTGGCCGACACTCCATTCAAGGGACCAACTTCAGTCTCCAGTTTTGCCTTTGCATCTTCTACAATGTTGTGCAATTCTTTAAACTGGGAAGTACCATCTAGAAGCCTGTAACTCAAATATATTCGGTAGCAAAGAATATCTACTCGGCGAGCTTCTTTTGCCACTGCCAGCTGCTTCTTCCAGCATCTGCAAGAAGCAAAAGACATCACCACGACTCCAAATATTTGTAGAGCTATATATGCATTACAATGCCTGCTTCTTAACCAAATTGTCCGAGAGTTTCTCCAAGAAACCAACACTAAAGCTGAATGCTATCATTTGCTTTCAGATGTAATATTATGTTTCTTTTTCCCATATTTGAGTGCACATAAATCCCCTAGAAAGAAAATATGAAACTTTGAAATGTCCGAAACTCAAGCCCCCATGCAAGCTAGCTATCCTTCACAATTATTGCCAATTATTCTGTTTCATATTAGAAATTGTTTCATGGTCCTGCTAACCATCAATTCAAACTTAGCTTTGATGTTTTTAAGATAAATTTTAAGTGATCTTTTTCTCTACAATAAATTCTCTTACATGCAATTTTTACCGACAAATGATTTGATGGAAATGAAACAATTTTCTGCAACATATATGGGTTGAATAGAGAAATCAAAGGCAATTGGTTGAATTGGGAAGATGGGCAAAAGTATAACTACTTGGAATACTTCTCAAAAAGGAGAGGCGCCTATCAGCTGCTCTATAGAGAGTATATTGACCGAAAATGATAATAAACCGGATATAGTCCTACTCTGTACGTTTTAGGTGTTGAGAAAATAACAAAAAAAGGCCCAAACAACTCATATATGTGGCGTGAAGGTCAAAGCGTAGAATAACTATACCACTGCAGAAAAAGTGGGAGTGAGATGGCTACTTGGATGCACAATCGAGAAAAAAAAGGCAATGAGGAGGGTGTTAATGCTAAAATGGTAAAAAAATAATTGTAGCAAGGCAATGCTAAAATGTTGAACAGTGATTCAAAAGTATTTAAATGAGGTGACTCTTAAGAAGTTGGGATGAGGATGATGATGATGTTCAACATGGATGAGCTGTCATATATGTTGATGAAGCATCCTAACAAAATAATTATAAATTTAATCCAGTGAGGACGTAATAATTATGTAGATTCTTCTAGGTGTATTTATTTTAAAAGCCTTTTTCTGATCAATAAATCAATATTAGATCAAAGTACATCAAACTTAGTATCCGTTTTGGTGATAAAACATGAAATAAACTTAGCTTGAATCAAGTCAAGCAAAAAAAAAAAAAATGCAATATGCAAGTCTCCAGAACATAAACAAAGCACCTGATATTGAGTTAAACCTATTATTGTAGGTAATTTCGTACCTTTGTACATGAGAAGTTGAGTCTTCTCAACTATAAACATATGAATAAAAGGATTTCAGCGGTAGCAGGACAGCTTTTTTTTAAATACTGCGATCATTTTTCTGCTGTTCAATGACTTGTAAATGCAAATGTGCAACAATCTCAATATCAACTATTTTCTCAGGTGAACAGCATTTGGATCAAGGAAGTCTTAGCTGAGCTTCAAATTGTTTTGATCAATGCATACACTTCCATTTTTATGATTAACAAAGTTATTGAAGTGTAGTAAACACGTTTTTAGATTAAGAGATCACGATGATGAATCATGTGGATAAAGTAACGCTCCAGAGAAAAGAAAGGAGATCCAAAGGCTTTGCCATTTTAGTAGACTTTTTTACATAAGCCAAACCAACATTGCGCTTTAAATATCTAGCATCAATTTAAAAAGTTAAATATGGTTAAAAATTTTGTTAATAAAAAAAAAAAAATATATATATATATATATATATATATATATATATATATATATATATAAAAGTTATTACTCAATTCTAGCACACAGAAGATTAAGTTCATATTCAACTTGATCAATTGAGCTTGGCCTGAGCTCTCTATTTAGTAATTAGTAGCATGCTACTTAACAAATGTAGGATGTTAGACGCTCTAGAGTTCATATGAGTAAAAAAATCATGCAAAAACTAATCAAAATTGAGCATAGGTTATGACGTGATACTAATGTTTCTCAAAATTAATTTGGATCCATGCTGAGTAGGTCAACTATGGAAGCTATACATTTATTGAGAGGTTTGATGGAGAAGCATAGATAAAATAAGGAGGATCTATATATGATATCTATTGATTTAGAGAAAGCAATATGATAAAGTTCCAATAAAAGTGTTATGAAAAGTTCTAGAAAAAAAAAAGAGTTAATAGTATTTATATTATTCAAGTCATTAAAGATAAGTATGCAAGTGTTGTTTCTTGTATTCAAATACACGGTGGTTTGACCAAGTATTTTCCTATTTCAATCGGATTACAACAAGGATCAGCTTT
This sequence comes from Dendrobium huoshanense, assembly GCA_016618105.1. NCBI lineage: Eukaryota > Viridiplantae > Streptophyta > Magnoliopsida > Asparagales > Orchidaceae > Dendrobium > Dendrobium huoshanense. Next base: position 39,248,638 of record CM028357.1, read on the forward strand.
AAGCCCATATCTTTTTGCTTTAGTCATGGATGTTATTACTAGACATTTGCAAGATAATGTACCTTGGTGTATACTTTTAGTTGATGACATTCTTCTTGTTGATAAGACTCTAGAGAGAGTTGACGAAAATCTTGAATTATGGAGGTTAATCTTAGAGTCTAAAAGTTTTCATTTGAGTAGATCTAAAATCAAATACATTGAATGTAATCTTAATAGTAATAGATCTTGTAGGGCATTGTAACTTTGGGCGATCACGCCATTAAAAAGAGTAAACATTTTAGATATCTCATGTCTATGTTGATCTCTGTGTAAAACACAAAAGAAACAAGAGGAGATGAAAGCAAAGTTGAAATCCGGCATACAAACCTTATGCTCGACGGATCCACGAATCCTGCCGCAAATCTGGCCTAAATCTCGCCGAAAGCACTGTTCCTTCGGCGCCGCTCGCGTCGCTTCTCCGCGAAACCTGCGACGATGGCCTCGATTTAGCTCCTTCTCGCGTCGTTAAATACCGACTCAAAGAGATCATTCGTCTCGCTGCCTCGCTCCACTCCCTCACTCCCGATCCCGTTTCCAAGCCGTCCGAGTCCCTCCTTCCTCCGACCCTTACTCTCGACCCGAGCTCATCAGATCCCGTCAACCAGAGCTTCCACGACCTCTTCCCACGCCCGACTCCACACGATCAAACTTCCATTCGCTGCTCTGTCCCGACGCCTCCATCTCCCGTCTTCCTCTCCCTATTCCGACCTCTTGCTTCTCTGATCCAGTGAGAGAGAGAGAGAGAGAGAGAGAGAGAGAGAGAGAGAGAGAGAGAGAGAGAGAGAGAGAGAGAGAGAGAGGAGAGCACCTCTTACCTGGCCGATCCCTCTTGCCCGACGCCTCCCTTAGCCGACCTCCCTCTGTAAGCCGTCCGACTCGAGCTCCCGTTCCCGATCTCCCTCTCTGCCTTAGCCGCAAGCTCCCTCTACCCGATCCTTTAGTTACCTAGGTGTATATTTGTATTAGTTATTAATACTATAGTATATATATATATACTTATCTGCTATTATATAATACAATATAAATTAATTATTATATAGTAAACCTGTTATTATATAGTATCATATATATTAATATAATTATTATTATATTAATATATATGTTATTATATAATAAATCATTTATTATATAATATAATATATATATTAATAAATTTGTTATTATATAATATATCTCTTATATGTGTAAAAAAAATATTTTATTTAATAAAAAAATGGTTCTTTTATCGATGCTTGCAACGGGCCGGCAAACCCCCAAGGCGCTCAAGTAGCGTTGAGGGTGGGAAACCGGTGCGATGCTTGCGACGATTTAAGGATCCCTCTTCAATGCCAGCAACGAGCCGACAAACCCCCGTGGCGCTCAAGTAGCGTTGTAGGGCGGGAAATCGGTGTGGCGCTTGTGGAGAAGGGGATATAAAAAAAAATGTGTGTTTTTATTCTTATTTTTCTTTATTTTTTATATAAGTACCCCCGAACGCCCACGTGGTGTAGAGGGGGGAAATCCTGCTTATTTCTAATGAGTTTTCTTCTTATAATAAACAAAAACACCCTTAAACTCTCACGTAGCGGACGGGGATAAAAAAATACATTTGTGACCGCGGTGTCATTTTTGACACCTACCTGAAGCGCTCACGTAGCGTCGATGAGAAAGGTTGCCTCCTAGTTTTTCCCCTAAACGGGGGAGACGCCGGGAGGCTGCCGAAATTTGGATTGAAAATCCAAGGACTTTGAAAAATATTGAATCTCATTTGGACATCAATTGAGCTAAAATCAAACTTGGATGAATAATGGCTTAAGCAAAACTCAAAACAAGAGGTGGACCACTTGAACTCAAAAGAACTTGGTGCAAATTTTTTGGACATGCAAATTGACTACAAAGAAGACATGAACAATAACTCAATATATTTGAACTTAATCTCAAACAAGGAGCTCACACTTAAACTTACAAATGCCACTCATTCATAAATGATGAGGAAATTCTATACAATTGAGTTACTTGAGAAATGCATTCATAACAAAATAGAGCTTGATTGAAATTGAACTCAAGCAAAGAGTTTGTACTTTGATTACAAAGGACTTGGACCCAAATTCAGAAGGGAACTACAATAAGGAGCCTGAACTCAAATCAAACCATGAAAGGCTAAATGAACTTGAACTTAAAATAGAGAACTTATGAACTTATTTTGAACACCAAAGGAGCAAGATTTGGACTCAAATTTGAACTTGATTCCTACATCAAGTAGACATGACTTGAACTTGTACAAATTTGCAAAGGACATAAACTTGGTGATAAGGACTTGTGGATCCAAGTTCAAACTTCAACTCAATGGGTGTATAATCATCTCAAAGATCACAAGTATCAATCATTAAAATTAATTATATAAGCTCTCAATGGATATAACTTTCTTATGATCAAATGGAAGATGCATGTGACATCTTCATACATGTTGCAAACAATGTATGGAGACAAGAAAGTTCACAACTATAACATGCCTATAAGCAATGAACAATCATAAGGATGTGTGATCTAGTCACAAATGGAGGCACAAGAACATTCCATTTAGCTCATATGCAAGGTGACTTACATACAAGGGATGATGAAACTCAAGTATTTGAATGATTCATATTTGCAAACAAATGATAAGTGAATAATGCAATGTCATGCCTACAACCAATAGCATGAGATTTCCCACATAAGTGTTGAAAGCCTTCATGCTAGATGAGGAAGGAATATCAAACAAATGGTGAATGTTGAATTCATTAGGTACATTGTGAATCACCTTTGAAAACAAAGAAACTTGCATATTCAATTTGTTTGCAAGTGATAAGAAGATGGTGGAAAGTACAATAAAAATCGTGCTTGAGGAAGGGAAAGGGATGGTTGTAATGAACATCCTAAAATATTCATGAAGACAATATAAAAACCATGCGATGAATGTATAATAGATGCGATGAGTTCTCTACAAACGTTGATAGAAGAACCGTAACACATTCAACTTATCGCCCACGAATAACAAAACTTCCTTGCAAATAATGAAATATCTTATTAATACACTCAATGTATGATATCTTCATGATCGACAACTATTTGGTGGAGGGTAAATATGCAAATCCCTACGGGCCACCGTAGGAGATTTGTTACACATCCAAGGTATTGCCCATAAGAAAATGCAGAATAACTACGGCAAATTCAAGTTCCTGTGGATTGTTGTAGGAAATTCTTTGTATGTATACTACACTATCTACAAGAAGATACGAAAGAGTTGCAACAAATGATGATATGCATAAGTACCTGCAGAAAGTTCATGCTATTCATATGAAAGATGCATAAAAGCTACAACAAATATGAGCTTTCACGAAATACTATGAAAGACTCATTGAAAACCAAGATATTCCCCGCACATGCACCTTAATCTGTATACACATAGGTACACTAAAGGGGAAAATATGATCTCAACCCGCATGGGCCCCGGCGAGCGTGTTATTGGTACACACGCGACGTTTATGGATGCTGCGCGGGTCAACAAGTGAATTCAAATTCGAACCCAATCCTTCTATACGGATCAATAGGAGTCGACAGGGTTCGAACCATTAAGTAAATATAAGATTGTGGCGACCGGTATATTTGTTTTAATATATTCATATTAGGCCTTCAAGGCCTACAACAATACGAATTCACTATTAATGGCATAAAGCCTACGGAATCTGATCCTCTATTGATAATTCGATGGAGTCGACAAGATTCAATCAATAAAAGAGAAATGACCCCGAACACCCCGATGATGGCCGTGTTAAATGCATATATCTCAACCGGAGGGGTTCCCAAATATTTTCAAATGTCTCCCAAATATCCAAAGTCCATAGCTCCACCTAAAATACCCATTTAAAATCCAAAATTCCAAAAAATCATCAAAGTCCAAAAATATTTAAAATTGAAATAAATCCATCAAAAACTTAAAGCAAAATCCATCCACCCTCCACAACAGTTTGTCGAGGCAGACAAATTAAAATTTACTTCAGCTCACAAAGAGCCAAATGCCCAGTCGAAAATATCACTATGATCCATTCTCAAACAATCTCTTACCAGTAAGGACGTGGTACGTGTCCTGTAACCGGCAGTTTCGCCGCCAAATGGCACTGCAGGTAAACGGTTATGACCCGAGGCCCTCTAAACCGAGTGGTTTTGCAGCCAAATAGCACCACAGATAGCGGTTATGGCCAGAGCCAATACGCTCCTTAGTGGCGTTAGATCCTTGAGATATGAATCAATAGGATATGATTGATAGGGCACAAAGCCCTCTGTTAGCTAAGGTGGATTCAAATTTGTCCCCTTAGACAAGCATCCAACCCCGGTCTACAAGGTCCCCTTTGACGAAGCAACCCATGGCTGCCGACAAGGATCCTTCTGTCAGGTTGGGTCGACTACCTCCTCTGACTAAGTAGACCAGGGACCACGATGGCCCGGGACGACGGAACCATGGGATCTTGATCGGGTCTATCATCCATTCCCCCACCATCCGCTTTAAGTGCAAGATGGTGAAAATTTCTATTTTAAATATCAACTCCATCCAAAACCTTCAAATTCCCAAACATCCAAATCTTCAAATTTCCAAAATTCCATACCCATGCTGCTACTATATGCCAGATAACACGTATATCCTACGTATCTGATTGACGACTAGCCTTAATCGAAAGTTCTCTCTCGTGATTGGGAGGGGTAATTAACTATAGGGGCTTGCGCCTATAGGAAACCATAATTCAGATCATAAAGTCCTCACAAAATGAGGGCGAAATCTCTGGGTAGTGTCTTATCTACAAACCCATCTGCCTTCCAAAATTTACCTCGAAACTTATTCAGTTAAAACTCCCTCGCCGAATAAAAAGAACAGCGGGCGGAGGCCGGGGCCGAATTTTCGGAGCCCACAGTCTATTGTTCAAAGTAATGGTGAAATAGATGGGGATATTATTTGTAGAATTCAAGTTGGATGGTAAAGTGGAGGAATGCATCGGGTCTGTTGTGTGATAGAAAAATGCCCCTCAAACTTAATAGAAAATTCTATAAGATGGTGGTGAGACCTGCAATGCTTTATGGCTCAAAATGTTGGCCATAAAGCAACATAAAATTAAGTGTTGCAGAGATGAGGATGCTCAGGTGGATGAGTGGTTGTACTCTTAGAGACATAATGTGAAATGAGTATATACGTGAAAAGGTTGGAGTGACACTACTAGCGGATAAGATTAGAGAGAGTCGGCTTAGATGGTTTGGTCACATAAAATATTGACATTCCAATGACTCGGTTAGGAGAATAAATGTAATAGATCTGGCCTATGTAATAAATCTCCTTAGAAAATTAGTGGGTGAACATATAAGAGACTGGGATTCTAAGTTGCCTATTGCTGAGTGTGCCTACAATAATTTTGTGAACCGCACCACGGGCCTAAGTCCGTCTGAAATAGTTTATGATTTTAAACCTAGGGAACCCATATATTTGATCCCTATGAATCCTATGTCCAGAGTTAGTGAGTCTGCATCTGCATTTGCATCCCATATGCATGAATTGCATAAAGAGATTTCTCTAGAATTAATCAAAGCAATGCAACCTATAAACTTCAAGCTGATAGTAAGAAACGATTCAGGATATTTGAAATTGGGGACTATGTGATGGTTCGGATTCGTCCAAAACGGTTCCCGAAAGGGACTATTAGAAAACTGCATGCTAAGAGTATCGGACCATTCAAGGAGATAAAGAAGATTAATGACAACGCTTATGTGGTGGATCTCCCATCAGAATTTGGCATAAGTCCCTCCTTCAACATAGAGGATCTAGTAGGCTTACGAGGGCCCTGATTTTAACCCATCAAATCCATTTATTGAGCCTTGTGTGAACCCCCTCAGTGAACACCCTAACCTACCTCCACTTCCAAAATTACCCACATCAACTCAAACGAATAGAATTGACACTATCTTGAATGATGAAATCATCTCTACCAAGGATGGAGGAAAACATAGATATCTAGTCAGATGGAAGAATAAACCAGAGACGTAAGATACTTGGCTTGATAGAGAGGAGCTGTAGAAGATTGATCAAGACTTATTGGACATGTACAAGAGTTCAGGCACTGCTTACTTGATAGGGTCGAGTTTGCTCCCACCCCGGGAGAATGATGAGGACATCGGACCACGTAGAGTTTATCGTAGGAAAGGCCGACGATCTACGCCCGTGATTGAGTCGTTTTATTTCTAGTTTTTGTTGTTTGTATGAGACTTATTTATGTTATTAGTTTGTTCCCTGTTTTGCTCCTCTTAGTTGTTTATATTGTGGTTGTTATTGAGGGGTATTGTTGTCTTTTATTTATTTCCTATTTTGCCCTCAACTTATGTGATGTGTCATGAGCATTGTTGTCTTTTGGTTATTCCCTTTGTTTGGGCCTATATATATGGCTCCACCCCCTCATGTAATGTTTGGATGTTTATGTTATAAAATTCTAATTTTGTGTGATCTTGTTCTCTTGGAGAATTGATTGTGTGAGCGTGAGAAGTCCTTGAAGAAAGCAAAGCATCACCCAACAGCCTTTGGGCTCTCGGTTTTTATCTAGCCAAACGCCCAACCCCCATATCCTGCACCTGCCGAGCGTCTCCAACCTCCACTGGCAGCCCCTACAGTCCATAAAATTCTGTCTCACCACCAACAACAAATGCTCTTTCATCTTTTCTTGTGGCCCTTAATATTCCAACATTAAATGCACTTGAACCCCTGGTATTCCCAAGCATAATTAATGTGGAAATCAATTCGGATTTTCATTTAATTTGTGAGATTTCCAAACCACATTTCCATCTTACCAAGTAACCCTCATTAAATTTCAACTTTTCCCCTTCCAAAGAGAAACATTAATTCCCCCACTTACCTATGCACAATTAATTATAATTAAAAACTTGTAATTCATTGGTCAAACTTCCCTTAATTACTTTTCCCTAATCCCATGTGCTGTCATTAATTCCCAAGTAATTCCCTAAGCTCCACTTAATGTCGCCTTGTCTACGTTCCACTTTCCCAAGTTGGCCGACCCCTTCCCCTTCCCTCTTCTACTTCATTTCTTCTCCAAGCAACTACTTTTCTCTCCCATATCAGTCACACTCAAAGGAGGAAACAATGAGCATTTACATTTAAATTCAGCCAACATCAAAGAGGAATCCCATAGAAATCTGAGAGCATTTTGCAAGAGAAGCAAGTATATGAAGTTAGCCATCAAGAATCCCAACTACGTTATTATTGAACTAAGTATCTAAACCATTCTTAATTATTCTCCTCTTAGTTAGATACTTGGTTAGCCTTCCTTCTTGGTAACATCGTTGCAAGTTTGTTATTTTATCCACTCTTAGTTCTACTTAAATTTTAGAGAAAGGACCTCACTTGCACTGTCCTTTGTTGAATGTTGTGCTTGTGCCGATTTACATGAGTTATGTCTCAATTATCATATCCTTTGTAATGTCAAGCCATTACATGCAAGTGTTCAAGTAACTTCACATGTTTCTAATTCAAATAGCCTACTGTTCTTACTGTTTTGCAAAGTTTATGTTGCTGCATTTTAATTAATTCTAGCAAGAAATCTCTCTTTGCAAGACTTGATCATTCAGTCCTGCATCATTAATTTTCCTACAATCTACATGATATAATATTATAATATTTAAATTGACATGCGCATGTAGAGGATTAAAATAAATTTCTTGTTTGTTAGGTTATGAATGAGCAGTTTCCAAAAATTTCAGTTCATTCCCTCCATTTTTTACAAGATTTCTAGAATTGTATTTTGTTGTTGATATTAAATCAACTTGATATTGAGCCGAACTTGGGATATTATGACAAAATATTAATTTTTGACACTAAATCAAATGTAAGATGCCCTAAGGGCTAAGGCTTTTAATGCACACATAAAGATGATGTAAAAAACCATGCTACAAGCACTCCAGAACACAAGCAATTTTTTTAAACTACTAATTATTTTTATGAAAATAAAAAATAAGATATAAATCATTCCAGACAATACACCAATGACCTAAGAACTTATTGACTAGAATAAGAATCAAGTAACAAACACAATTGAAATTCATGCAAGTGATAGAAAATTCATATTATAGTAAATTTGATCAAACGTGATTCCAATTCAGCACATTTGACCTAATTATGCAAGTTTCAATTCAACACATTTAAATTCCAGCAGAACAGCGCAGTTATAGTTTCAGCTAAATAGTAAATTTTCAACTTTTAAATTTCCATTCCAGCAATTAGTGATTTTTTATTGTAGTGCCTTGCCAAAAAATGAACCTAATAATTAATCACAGCTACAATCTCAGGAAGGAAACAATTTCAAAAGGAAACAATTTCAAAAGGAAACATGAATAGGGTAGCAACCATAAATAGCTATAATGCCAGATATGCAAACCAGCTGCATTGTTTGTCACAAAGGAGCAAAACAACAAGTCATTAAGGAAAGACATTTAGCACAACCCAAGGTTAGCAACAATGAATTTCCAAATTAGTGGATAGACAAAACAAAGGTTTGGTTTTGTGTTGAAACTTGGAATGCAAGCATTTAAACTAGAAAATTCAACAACTGAATTGAAATAACTAGCAGCAGTAAACCAAATCTATTAAGGTGATCAAAGCACTGGAAAATACAAACAGTTCTCAATAAGATCAACATAAACATTTTTTTTTTTACAAAATAAACTAGAAAAAAATACATATAAAACTCATAATATTCACCTCAATTTCTTTTTTTACAATGCGTAACACTTATAATTCCAACAAATCAATCTACTTGGAAAAATTATCTCCAATGAATTGAGCATTTTATATTTGTCAAGTAAGTCATTAGAGCATATTTGTTACAGTTCCTGGAGGAAATCCATGTATCATCACAAATAAGTCAATCATACTAATTTATAAAATATCTTTAAAGTCCATAATCAGTTATGGATATAATCTCATCATTTAAAATTGTTTCAGGAACAAGATATGTAAATCTTTCTAAGATGTTGGAAGTGAATTCATAAGGAGATGCGATGAAAGAAAAATTCACAATATCAATTACTGGTTCATAAAAAAAATCAAATATATTGATGACTAGACTGATATTGGCTGCTTCTACAGATTAAGTTTATAAGCATTCATCCTAATGCAACGTAAAATTTTATATGATTTTGTTTTTCTTGCAAATGATGTTTTAAAGGCTCTCATAGGAAAGCTTTCATAATTAGAACGCACTATTATCTTATCATGTAGCTTGAATTTCAAATGTCTTATGTTCATATCAGCTACAGTTTTTTTAATTGCATAATAAACCAATTTATCTTCATGAAGATTATGCATATGTTTGGTAACTAATTGTGGAAATTCACAAAGCATGGACTCAACAGGAAAATCAATAAGATCTGCATGTAGAATTATTAACAAATGAATTTTATGCAAAGTCAACATAAGTAGAATCAAATCTTAATTAGATGAGTGTTCTTTAATCAGTAGCATAACAGATCAACCATAACTTATTAACTATCTCAATTTGCTTATCAATTTATGACAACAAATAGTTGAAAACTTTAGTTGGGTTCCTATTTCTCTTCCACAGAGATTTCTAAAAGCAACTCATAAATTTTACATGTCACATAAAATCGTTTTAAGTAATACATGTAGTTTAATTACTCCATCCAAACATAATTTTGTTTATTAAGACACATCAAGAGTTTTAAAACATAAGAATAAAGTGAGCCCTTTTTAAGAGAGATCAATAATTAAAAATACACAATCATTTTCCGTAAGAGTTCATGGTAATCCTAAAATGAAGTTCACTTAATATCCTCCAAAAGTTTACATGCAATAGGCAATAGTGAGTAAAGCCCAATATTATGTTTATTTCTTTTAGCTGTTTAGCAAATTATGGATTATAAATCTAGCGTGCAACATCTCTTTTCAATCTTAGCTAGTAAAATATATCCTTAATGATAGCAGCAGTTTTATTACAACCAAAATACTAGGTAGCACTACTTAAAGATAATAAAATCCATCAAGGATGTGGAGAACATGAAAATTTTAGTTCCCCTAAAACAAAGTGATCCTAAATGATAAAATCCTTATTAAGCATTGAAAACAAATTAGATCTCATTGAAATCCTTATGATTTCCAGTCTTATTTAATATGATCAAAGCAAGCACTATCACCAACATGGTGTGTAAAATAAAACCACCTTAGTTAAAGCATAAATAGGTTTAATTTCAATTCCAGTACAAGTTTTAGTACAGATGCTTACTCTTATAAAAATTTAACTCATTTGCATGCCTATATCATAATTTCTTTTTAAGAATTTAGATATTTTAAAGCTTGATTAAAAAGAAGTCATTGGACAACAAATAATACCTCCAATATCAAAGTGATTGCACAAAGTCAAAAAAATTATATATCATAATTAAAATATTTCTATCTTTTATCATTTAATTTCTCACGAAAATAGGCAATTAGCCAATTAGATATCTATCTCGACTCACCCCTCCAATTCCTTTATCGGAAGCATCACAAGAAACGTCACAAACTTACATAAAATTAAATAGTCTATGAGTAAGTGTATTAGTGTAATAGCCCGTATTTTGACTTTATCATTTTTTTTTGGAGTCATTATAACTCCAAATCATCAAATGTATTCGCTATAGTATTTTGATTGTAGTATTTTACTTGCACAATTTTTTTCGTAATTTTTGGACACCGAAAAAAATCCTTAAGAAATTTTTAACTGTCGGTACAAGTGAGAATTTCGGGACCGTTATGTGTCTGATTTGCAAACCAATTTCACCTATATTTTTTAAATAACATGTTTTATTTTATAAATATTTTTCAATAATTTTTTATGTCCTAAATTGATTTATATAAATTTTCTATTAAAGAAATTGATTAATTGATAATATTATATTCCTATTGTATTCTAAAATAGCTCAAGTCACTTAAAGTCTTTTTAAATCCCTTTTTCCTTAAGAATTCGGCAAACAGAAAAATGAAAAGAGGAAATGTGAGAGAAAGAGAAGAGAAAAAAAGAAAAGCTTGAGATTTGGAGGCCGCGTTGTGATTTTCGTCCGTCGGGCCAGTTGAAAGATTTTCTCGTCTCGCTGTAAGGAATCTATACCCTATTTCTGATTTTAAAGATTTTGTGTTTTTAGTATTTTCCCGCTCAAATTTATATTTTCGTTACCGAAAAATGCGAATAACTTTTTATTGACAAAACTTTCACCGCGTAACTTTTTGTATGTTATAGAGATCGTGATTATGAGCATTTTGAATATTTATTTGAGATTTTTTACTAGGTGATTATAAAAATACAACGATTTTTGTCTACCTCGGAATTTATTTTGATTTCTAAAAATAGTAGTGCAGTACAATAAAAGTCTTAAAATATTATTTTATATAATTCCTGGTAATTTGGTAATTTTCTGAAAATGTGCATTTTTGCCTAATAGGATTATTTATTTTCTACCATTATGACATTTTGACATCTTCTTAATTAAACTTAATCATACATTATTTGTTGCAATGCATTGAAAATAGATGTGGATATGTGCTTGAGTAATAGCTGGTCGCTATTACTGTTATAATATTGTTATAATAATATGCATGTGTGAAACAAACAAGTAAAGACTGACTGACCCATTGGTTGGAGACTGATTGACCTATACAGAATGGTGGGCCGACAAGCTTTTCTTTAAATATTGTGGTTTGGTATTATCCTCTACTAATTCATGTGATACACTGATTGGGAGTTATAAGGAGATTATTATGGCGACGGGTAAAAAGTGACGACTCTATTTATCGAGTCAATGATCTACTAACACTCAAAAGCACTGTGATAGTCAGCACTTCTTACTTGTTTAGTGTGACTACTAAAATGCATGTTTTAGGCATTATTTTTATTATTGTACGGATTTATTGTTACTGTACGGATTATTCTACTGCTCCTACTGGATTGTTGCTGATATAGATACTGATAATATTTGATATTATTGATTCACTGTATTGATATTAAGCATGTGATGTATTGAATACGTGTTATAGAATATATGGATAATATGTGTATATTCCTATATGATTTTATTATATTGATTTGATTTCAAAAGTCTTTACTGATATTTTGATTTGATTTTAAAGACTGATGTTTTGATTTGATACTTTATCCAATTTCTTTATTGATTGGTATCACTGATACGACGATTGATTTATAGATTTGACACTCATGCTAGTTTACAACTTTACTAACTTTTGTACTGTAATATTTTATTATTTACAAGTTCTACTGCTACTGCATTTGAGTTTTACTAATCTTGTACTGATTCAATGATCATATGAATGTAACTGTCATGATTTGACTGCTGAAATGCATATTACTCCTTTACCGTGCTTTGAATTCAGTTGTAAATTTTAGTGACCTGCTGGGCTTTTTAAGCTCATTATATGTGGTTAAATGATTTCAGGTCAGGGCAAGGGATCAAGACTGTGAGACTGATCAGAATTCTTCTGGTTCTATTTCTTTTTGTTATAATCTTGCATAGTGTATATGATTTTTAGGAGATGTGTATATTGATGTTTTAAATTATAGAATCTATTTTGTTATTTATTAAAAAATAATAAAAATAATTCTTTCAAATTAGATTCTGGGGCATCACAATTAGTAAGCCTCTCTTTAGTATCATTAAAAGCACACACAGTAGATTTTTCCATTTAAATTATCACTTATTTAGGGCAATTTGTAATTATTATCAAGGCATACAAAACACCTTAATAAATCATGTCATTAAAAAGTAGCTAAAGATGATAGCTTTAAATATAATGAATGTTAACAGGTTTTAGCTAATCCTTAATTGCTTCAACTTTATCAAAAGGAACAGATAATCTTTCAGTGGATACAATGAATCAAGAACTTAAAATATCATGCAACATTGCAACAATATTTCAAATTTAAATAAATTTGAGTAATTCTTGTTAAGTGCTCTTAGGCTCACTTGGTGGGAGTTCCATTCCATGTTTTATTGTTCTTAATCCTCCTTTTTAAAAGTTCGACCTTATCTTAACTTTCTTCATTATTTACAAAAAAAAAAAACTTTCGTAAGGTTTAGCAAATCAACGTTAGAATAACAAGTTTTATATCTTTTAAGATTTTATTTTATTTTTGTGACTAGGCTAGTTTCTCTAGCATTTGCTTCTCTCTACTTCTCTTAGTAATGGTTTATTGGGAACCTTTATTAGAATAATTTGTGAGGGCTAATCTCTAGCCGAGAAAAAGATCAAGAATCTTCCCACGATATGGGAAGAAGTGCAAGGTCTAAGTGCTTCGACATTTAAGAAGCCATCTTAGTGAAATTTTTTCAAGGATGCTTTGGAAAGTGGACGCAAGCTTAGATAGAAATTGACTAGTATAAATCAAGTGTTTCTTTCCTAGAGTGGTTCTTCTACAGTCTTTTCTTGAAGCTCACGTGAATTATCACCCTTGCCTTCCAAGAGAATTCATATTATCTTCCTTCAATAGAATTTTTCACACAGGGCATCAAGTAACACCGTCCATGCCCATTGGGGGTGGCATATGGGACAACAGTTCTAACTTAAGTTTTATGCGACATTTGTTAAAATCCGCATGTTTTAATTCACAAGCATTTAGGAATACTTATGCAGTGCCATTGAAAATGCAACTCCAACCTACTGGAAAAAAAAAACCTTTTGAAGTAACATTCAGATAAACTTATTGAGTCCTGACTGGAAGGATATGCATACTTACCCTATTATGCCAGAGACCTTTCCACAAGAAGCACAGCAATAACTTCCATCAAGCTGCATGGAATGCCCAAGATCAACAACCCCCGCCTTTTGGCACTGAAGCGCACACTCTATGTGGCAAGATAATCCACACCAATCCCCACCACCAGATTCAGAAGTGCAAACCAACCAAAGGCTGGGGTCCTTGTTGTCATCAAAGAGATGGCAAATGCAACACGAGCACCTCTTACAGAATATATCCGCTGAACTGAGAATAGCCTTACAAGCAGAATTTTTACAAGTCCAAGTGCTTTCATGTTCCAGAGAGGCATCTGTAGTAGAAAGCCGAACAGGATGCTTATCCTTTCTCGGTTGCTTATAAGTTTGACTGCAGGTGGAAGCTAAATGATTCAAAGTGTGCTTCTTTAAGTCCTGTTTCTTGCATTTGGCAATTGATTTTGATAATTCATCACCCATCTTAAATTTTGAGCAATTGGGTTGTTTCTTCTCTTTCTCAAGAGTTGCATGAACAAGTTCCATTTTAGAACAGGATTTGAGGAACGCATGCGAACTTTGAGCCTTGGTAAAATCATTTGTATTTCCATTTTCTTCGGGAGTGCTTATGGCACTAGAAGATGTATGCGACCCACCTGCGGTAAGAAACATCACAAGGTAACACAATTTTTAGAAAAACAAATGAAAGCATTAAAATAAAGAATATGTGGGATGAAATTGGGAAACCAAGAAATTTCTAACAACCTCATCTGAGATACAAAAAAACTAATGACAAAATACTACAGCATAAAAATTTCAGTATCAGGTCCAAATGACAAGCAGCACTTATATTTTAGCACTGCAGCATTTGATTTTAAAACCTTCATTTGCTTCCACAAGAAGCACATTTAACAAAGATTTAGAGCAGCAAATGAATAGATACGAGGTTACATTAGATGCCTCTGATGAGCTAACGACAACGATGATGACAACAACAACATCAAGCCTTCATCCCACTGTGGGGTCGGCTTACATGAATCCATTTTCTTCATTTTGCCTGTTAAGAGCCAAATTCTCATTTAAATCTAATAAAGAAAGTTCATTTCTAATATTTTCAACCAAGTCTTCTTAGGTCTACCTCTACCTTTCTTAACATAAGACAAATCTAATACATCTACTCTCCTAACTAAATCATCGAAAGGCCACCGTTTTATGTAACCAAACCATCTAAGACAACTCTCTCTAATCTTATTTGCCATTGGAGCTACTCCAACCTTTTCACGTATATGTTCGTTTTGTATCCTGTCTCTAAGAGTAAAGCCACTCATCCCCCTAAGCATCCTCATTTATGTAACACTTAACTTAATAATATGTTTCTCTTTTAATGGCCAACATTCTACGTCATAAAGCATTGCATGTCTCACCACCACCTTATAGAATTTTCCAATACGTTTGAGGGATACTTTTCTATCACATAACAAGCCCAATACATTCATCCACTTCAACCATCCAACTTGAATTCTACTAATAATATCCTCATCTATTTCACCATCACTCTGGATAATAGATCCAAGATATCTAAAACATGTACTCTTATTAATGCCTTGATCACCCAAAGTCACAATCCCCCCACTAGATCTATTACTACTAAAATTACACTCAATGTCTTTGATTTTAGATCTACTCAAACAAAAACCTTTAGGCTCTAAGGTTGACCTCCATAATCCAAGTTTACCTTCAACTCCCTCTCTAGCCTTATCAACAAGAAGAATACCATCAGCAAAAAGCATATATCAAGATGCATCCTTATGCACATGTCTAGTAAGGACATCCATGACTAAAGCTAAACATTATTAATCCCTTTCTTTCCTATAACTCTCCATAGCACTTCTCTTAAAACTTTATCATATTTTTTCTCTATATCAATAAATATCATATGTAGATCCTGCTTATTCTCTCTATACTTCTCTATCAAACATCAATAAATGTATGGCTTCCATAGTAGACCTACCCGGCATGAATCCAAATTTATTTTGAGAAACATTAGTATCATGACGTAGTTTATGCTCCATAACTCTCTCCGAAAATTTTAAAGTATGACACATTAACTTAATTCCTCTATAATTCGCACAATCTTGTGCATCACCTTTATTCTTAAAAATGGAAATTAACACACTAATTCTCCACTCATCTAGCATATTTTTAGTCTTCAAAATAATATTAAAAAGTTTAGTAAGCCAAGAAAATTTTTCATCTCTGATGTAGACAAAAGGGGGGTCAACACTAGTTCAAAATAAATCAAATTTTGGCTTCCCTTGAGTCTAGTAGTTTAACATATTTGAGCTGAACTTTTAGTTCATTTATGAGCTGGACTTTAGTTCATTTATTGAACTAAGGGTTAGCTCATTATGAGTTAACATTTTAGTTCATTTATTATCTTAATGTCTTTTATGCTTTTTATGTTTTTAATTATGTAGATCTCTTGGAATTCCAAACCGGCCTTGGTTTCCTCCATAGCTTTTTGTTTTTTCGTGTTTGTCTCTTGGAATTCCGGCCGGCCGCTGGTTTTCCCGTGCCTGGGCTCTTTTCCCGTGGTCGTTCCCCTTGGTTCCCGCGCGGCCTCCTTGGCTCCCGCGGCTGCTCTTCGGTTCCTGGTTTGGGGCTGAATTCCGTGAGCAAGGGAGGGGGGGGGGGGGGGGGATTTAGGTGTTTTAATGCTTGTGATGTTTAGGTTATTGTGATAATTATTGTAATATGTCTTTTGGCCTTCCCCTTTCATACCTATATATATGGGGGGTATTGTAATGTTTTAGATAGTTGAATGATAAGTTATTTTTGGATGTTTTAACCTGCGGGTTGGCTTTGGAAATCCTGCGGGCTCTTTCCAACATTTCTTCTCGGGCTTCTAACCTCTTTCGTCTCTCCGCAAGTGCCACTCCATCTGTATCTTTCTTCTCCAAGTGCAGCAACTTTAGGGTGTGGTCATTTTTGTTTGCAAGAGTCGTTTGTATTGGTGTAAGTTTTCTTTTGTTTAGTTTAAATTGAAATGTAAGAGTTTGTTCTTTCCTACTTCTCGTCCTTAGTCATTTTCGTCGGTAGAAGTCCGTCGTGTCTTATTGTGATCAAGAAGTATAGGGTCCCCTGTATTTTTTGGTCGCATCATTTTGGTATCAGAGCAAGTTAGGAAATTCTAGGTTGGTTTGTCGAGTTTTGTTTTCAAATCAGTATTTGTCAAAGTTGTGTCAAGTCAAGTCAAAGTTTGTGAGTTTAGTCAAGTCGTTAGTCTTGTCTTAAGTTTTTAGATTGAGTCTTGTAATTTTTTTTATTGAGTCAAAAAAAATGGAAAATACCAAAAATATGGCTTCATTCATGGAAGAATCTGATCAACATAATCCTGAAGTCCCACTCCCGTTGGACAGATGGATACCTACAGAAGGAGACTCAACGGATCCAATTCAAGATCGACTCTACAAACTGCAATATCATATGTTCCTATGTGATCAAAAATTTGAGAAGTATAAAAGGTGTCTGCAACAGCAATTCGAGAAGGAGCAAGAAGAAATTCTGAAAAGGTTTGGTGAAAAACTCAAGGAGCTCGATGAACAGTATGCACCACCTCAAGGGAATCAACAACAGATAATTCATCAGGAGCTGAATTCGCAAGAAGGGGAGTCTGATGTAGACAAAAGGGGGTCAACACTAGTCCAAAATAAATCAAATTTTAGCTTCCTTTGAGTGTAGTAGTTTAACATATTTGAGCTGAACTTTTAGTTAATTTATGAGCTGGACTTTAGTTCATTTATTGAACTAAAATGTTAGCTCATAATTAAGGGTTAGCTCATTATGAGCTAACATTTTAGTTCATTTATTGATGTAGACAAACAAGAGAAGAACTTAAAACAAACTTTATTAAATAAAACAAACGACCCAAAACTTGACAAACACAATAAAAGATACTAGGAGATTTTAAGAAATAAATAAATCTAAAAATACGCTATCCTCAGACAACCGTCAGAGCGGGTTCCTCACATGCATCGAATTTGTAGGTTAAATAAGTAAAGTGCATAGAACTAGCAAACCGATGGTCCACCACTACAAGATTGTCCCAAATGCTTCCAAATCAACCAAGACACGACACCCTAAAGTTGCTTCACTGTTGAGAAGAATGATACAGATGAAGTGGCACTTGCGGAGAGACGAAAGAGGTTAGAAGCCCGAGAAGAAAGGTTGGAAAGAGCCCGCAAGATTTCCGGAGGGGATAAGAAAAGAAGGTTGGAAAGAGCCCGCATGATTTCCGAATAAACCCGCAGGTTAATAGCAAATATGCTCACAAAATATCAACTGCTTTTTCTTCACAACATCATCTCATTTTTATAGGAAAAGAAAGGAATTCCAAAAGCCACCTATATGAATGCACACAACATCCCAAGCATTATTTTCCATAGGATTTCCAAGAGCCTTTTTTTTGGAAAAACAACCCAGCAACTCTCGGAACCAAGGAACCAGCAAGCAAGCCGAATTCAAAGCAGCAAAGTCACGGGAAAATACATCCTTGTTCGGAAATCTGAGACCGGAGGAATTCCCAAGGGAAAAAACATTCAGTTATAAATTCAAATGCTTTGAATTCAGCCTCCATTTTAAAAGCAAGCCACGGTTCTCCAAAACAATGCATTGAATTCAGCCAAATTAAGAGCAGGCCACGGATTCCCAAGAGACAAGAAGAAAGGGGAAGGGGAAGGGACAAGGCCACACCAAAAGTAAATTCTTCTAAATGAGGTACCTTTTTGAGAATTAAAGAGCTACTAAACTTAGCTCAAGCAACTTAGAGAATCAGCTCAAAACCAAATGCTCCAAAACAGCCAACCCGTGAACCATCAGCAGCCAGGGACCAATCGAGCCAGCAAACCAAAGGTCTACCAAGCTATATGCACTACCTACCATATTCATTGGATGCTTTCCCATCATTGGATAGCTAAAAAAAAGAAAAGAAAACAAAATATACTATTGTTCAAAATAAAATAAAAAGTACAGAATTTCTTGATAGCATCATTTATTATCTTAATGTTTTTTATGTTTTTTATGTTTTTAATTATGTAGATCTCTTGGAATTCCAAACCGGCCTTTGGAATTCCAAGAATTTGCTTTTCCCATGACGTGACTCCTTGGTTTCCTCCATGGCTTTTTGTTTTATCGTGTTTGCCTCTTGGAATTCCGGCCGGCCGCTAGTTTTCCCGTGCCTGGGCTCTTTTCACGTGGCCGTTCCCCTTGGTTCCCGCGCGGCCTCCTTGGCTCCCGCGGCTGCTCTTCGGTTCCTGGTTTGGGGCTGAATTCCGTGAGCAAGGGGGGAGGGGGAGGATTTAGGTGTTTTAATGCTTGTGATGTTTAGGTTATTGTGATAATTATTGTAATGTCTTTTGGCCTTCCCCTTTCATACATATATATATGGGGGGTATTGTAATATTTTAGATAGTTGAATGATAAGTTATTTTTGGAAGTTTTAACCTGCGGGTTGGCTTTGAAAATCCTGCGGGCTCTTTCCACCCTTCTTTCTCATCCCCTCCGGAAATCATGCAGGCTCTTTCCAACCTTTCTTCTCGGGCTTCTAACCTCTTTCGTCTCTCCGCAAGTGCCACTCCATCTGTATCTTTCTTCTCCAAGTGCAGCAACTTTAGGGTGTCGTCATTTTTGTTTGCAAGAGTCGTTTGTATTGGTGTAAGTTTTCTTTTGTTTAGTTTAAATTGAAATGTAAGAGTTTGTTCTTTCCTACTTCTCGTCCTTAGTCATTTTCGTCGGTAGAAGTCTGTCGTGTCTTATTGTGATCAAGAAGTATATGATCCCCTGTATTTTTTGGTCGCATCAATCTCCTAAGCATTTTCACACCTCTATTGGAATATCATCAAGTCCAACAATTTTCACACTTCATTTTCTTTAAAGCCTCTCTAACCTCAGTTTTATTAATACGTCAATAAAAATAAATCTATCTATTTTCATGAGTGTTAAGGTTACTAAAGTCAATCGTATTCTCACAATCTACATTGAAAAGCTTAGTAAAACATCTCATACAACTTTGTTGAATATCCACTTCTACTGAAGCACTTTTTGATTTTCACAATTAATGCACTTCACTTGAACTAAATCTTTACGGCTCCTATCTCTTAGTTTGGCTAACTCATACATATATATCTTTCTCTCTCCTTAGTACCTAATCTATTATATAAATTATTAAAAGCTAAAATCTTTGCATCGCATATTACTTTCTTATACTTCTTACAGACCTCTTTATATTTACATTGAAACTAATTTTTATAATAAATCTTCTAAATTTTTTATTTTTTCTTGTACATTTTGATTCCACCACCAATTATTTTAATTATTATGAATTTTTCCTTCTGATACTCCTAGGCTCCTGGCACGTCCTTTGCAACATTCTTAATATTCCTAACTACTTTTTTCCACATAACATTTGCTTTCTCATGCACAAATAAAACCATAAGATCTCGAATTTTACTTTCAAAAATATTTTTATTTGTGTTCTTGAAATACCCCTCATCTAATCCTAGAACAACGCTTCAGTTTATTTTTCATATTCTACCCCTTTATCTTAAAGTCCAAAACTAATAAATGATGCCGGGTATATAAACTTTCACTTGGAATAACTTTATAACATTTGCAATCTGAACGATTTATTTTTCTTATAAGAAAATAATTAATCTAAATTTTACTATATCCATTTTTATATGTGATGAGATGTTCATCTCTTATCTTAAAAAATTGTATTAGCAATTATAAAATCATAAGCTAAAACAAAATCTAATATTGTCTGACCAAATTCACTGGTTTCTCTAAACTCATAGTCATCAAATATGCTTTTAAAATCATATACCTCTCTACCAACATGTTCATTTAAATCTATTCCAATAAAAACTCTTTCTTCAAGAGATATTTTTTGCATTAATTCTTCTATGTCATTTCAAAATTTTAACTTTAAACATATATTTAAACCTACTTGAGGAGCATAAGCCCTTATAATATTAATAATCTTAACATCAACAATAATCTTCGAAGCTATAATTCTATCTCAAATCATATTAATTTTATAACATTATCCTTAAAACTCAGATTTATAATCACATATACACTATTTCTAGAACAACTCCTACTAGAATACCAAAGT
This sequence comes from Dendrobium huoshanense, assembly GCA_016618105.1. NCBI lineage: Eukaryota > Viridiplantae > Streptophyta > Magnoliopsida > Asparagales > Orchidaceae > Dendrobium > Dendrobium huoshanense. The sequence continues at coordinate 39,269,628 of CM028357.1, forward strand.
TTAAATCCAAAACTATCAATCTTCTTAGCTTTCTCTCCAACCAATTTAGTTTTTTAAATGCATAGAAAATTTATATGCGTATAAACCATAATATATACTAATTTCACTAATTTGTCCGAAAGAGAACCTATATTTCAAGTTCCTATCCTAATTCAAATTTCATGGACTAGCTTATTTGCCCACATCCATCCATGATGTGGGAACCCTTGTGATGGGGACATCGGAGCCTAGAAAGTAATCAAAGGCGTGACCGCCAATCTACGGCCACAATCACGCTGATGTATTTTTAAGTTGTCATATGTATTTGTCTTTTATTTATTTATGTTTGTATTTGCTTTAGTTGTTTTCCCCTTTACCCCTTACTTAAGGGTGTTCAAGTGTAAGCCCAAAGGGCACAGTCGTCTTTTATTTTTTTGAGTCCTTTGTATGAGGCTATATATAGCTCTTATGTTCTCTTTTCATGGTTAATGAATGAATGATAAAAAATTTTCCGTGTTTGAGTTCTTATGAGAGATTGAGGGAGATTGAAGAGAGATCCCTTAGAGAGGGAATCAGATCACTCACCAACCTAAGAAGTGTCCAGGTTCGTGGTTCGTTCTTCTCTATCTTTCTTCTCCCTCTTCCCTTCCCCTACTAGCTGTCGGCCAAGGATTCCACCACCCCTAAGCCGCCGGCCACCATAGCCATTCACCCTCACCATCGGCTAGCTCCCAATCCCCACCTTAAACCTGATCCCACCTCCCTCCACCATCACTCACGGCCAAGCCATACCGCCGGCCCCTCCCCTTGGTTTTCCCTCCATCTTCAACTTACCATCAAGCCTTTCCTAAATTAGCTTATCATATTTTAGGTAACTCTCTTAATAAGCAAATTCAAATCTATTTGAATTTGAAATAGTTACCTAAATTATAAATCCTATTTTAGGAAACTTTCCAATTCATAGCCTATTTGAATTTTGAATTAAATTGTAATGAAATCTTTCATTCCAAATTTAATTTATTAATTTAAGAAAACATTGAATACCTCCTTAAATCACACCTCCCTCACCCTATTACCGCCGGCCCCTTCTTGGATTCCATTGAAAATTATTTCCAAAATCCAAGTTACTCTCTTGGAAAGAATTCAAGTCACCCCTCTCTCTCTCTTGGCAAAAAATCCCCAAGGTCCCCACCTCCTTTATTTCTTTCCAATCTCACCTCTTTTTCTTTTGGAATTAATTCCAAAGCAAGCCTCTCTCTCTTGGAAACAATTCAAGCCCTATTTCTCTCTCCCTCTCCATTAATTCCCCTTTTCTTTTCTTGGAATTAAATTGAAATTCCACTACCCAAATCCCTCCAATTTTAAAATCTGATAATTAACTTCAGATTTTAAACTTCTTTCCCTCCAAACATAAACTCTTATAACAACGGTTGGTCCTCCTAATCTTGGCCGAACCCCTTGCTCACCTTCTCTCTCAAATCATCTTCTAGTCTCTTGAGTTTGCTCTCTCTCAAGACGAGGGAAGATCAGAAGCCGTCCACTACATCTCTTTCCACACATGAATGGCTGATCCTAAACTTAATTCTGGATTTGCTTACGACGAGCAAGGGAACGTCAACATTCTCCGCTCAACCTTCTTCGACGTTAACCCGGAAGTCGATAACTCCGTTGAAGAATATTTGGATAGCATCATCTTCACACTTTCTGAAGCTATAGACGAATAACTTGCCAACGTCTAGTGGCAAATTGTTTCCGGACATCAACAAGGGTGAACTTCTTCCCCTATTCATTTATCTTCTTATTCTGCTAATCTTGTAGGTGGTGATCCAATCGCAAAGAGTCGTGCTTCGCCCTCTGTTTAGTAATCGTAGGAATTGAGTTTACTTTCTATGTATCTAATTTCATTGTTAACGTAGGGATTTTATTGAATGACTACTTAATTCATTTTTTGTTGAGATACTTAACTGCTTTGATGATTTAAGTTCTTCACATGTGATTTGGCCTAAGCGTAGCTACCCCTCTTACATTTTCTATGATTATTAGGGGCTAACAGTCTTAATTGTTATTTGCTCTTATCTAAATTGTGCAAATTCTTATCGCATTCATCTAAAGCATTTTTAGTCCTGCATCACCTTACCTATTTAACACTACACCAAGGCACCGGTGCAATGAACCTTGCACACTTCTCGGGTATTCAGGCCATACAACATGTCACTTCCAGTGAACATTCTAGCATTAACACAATGCATTAAAAAATTCATGTCGTTATTATTCGACAAGTTTTATGTTGGTTGTCAACTACCTAATGCAATTCTATACTTTTTTCACCTAGTACTTGGAACATGACAACGATAGTGTTCAATAGAGCCAATGATATATGTAAGAGCCAAGGGTGTACATCCCTAAACACAACATACATACATCATATATGAAGCAAAAAAGGGTAAATTACATCTAGCTCCCTGAGGTTTAAGCCATACTTAGCAACATTCATAAGATCCTACATTTGGGTCTCTAGCGCTTTTTAGCATGTCAACTTAGGACTCCAATTTAGCTCAATGTCTTCAAAGTGACACCTAAAGCCTAATATCCATTAAAATTTGTCATCAAGTCCGTTCATGTGATCAAGAAGGTTGAGTGTTAATTTAATTTTAGATATGTTGACTTTCAAAATTGTCCTCGTATGTACCTATCAAATATGAATTACAACAACAAAAATTAGCATGAAGTCTGTTCATTAAAACATAAATTATTTAGATGACGATAAACCCTAAAAGCATTGAATTGCTCACCAAAGACAAATCTTTACAAAAGATAAGTCTAGATAGAGAATTAAACAAACCATGTTTTCATGTTAGTTCAAAATTTAATAGTATTCTTCAACTTCTCAACTACATCATAATTATCAAACTCCAATCATCAGTGAGCATTAACACAAGGTTGGCAGCCAATAACAAATCCAAGCTAATAACATACTGAGCCGGCTGAAGTTATTTAGCTATACATATATTACTAGTTCAACTAAATGAAATCTGAGCTTACGTTATATAAATTACAATATAAACCAGTGAAGATAGTACAATGATACTATAAGGTGGCGGATGAGAGAGCATTTGGCAGCTAGAGAATTTTTCACTTGGGAAACAAGGATGGGATCACACGCCAAGCTTACATTGAAAGAGTAAATCAAATAACAACATTATTGCGCAAAACTCTCATCATATATTTATAGTTGTAAAGAAATATGGATTAGCAGTAACAGTAATCTCATTATTTCCATACAACGCTAAAAATACATTATCTTCTGCACCAAGTTCTCTGAATAGCGACGAATCAACACAAACATATGAAAAAATTGAGGGGGATTCAAAAGTTTAGAGAAGCTACTATCCAAAGCTAAAAGTAAATAGATAAAAGGGCCCAGAACCCATGCTCTGCAAAAACAAAGCAACAACACATCATGTGAAAATTTGATCAGCAACATCAACTTGCTCTGAGCTCACTTGAACAGTGTGCATCACATGCACCTACTACTCTTTCACTATCGTAATAAACCATCAGAAGACGTATAAAGAATGGAAAAAATAACCTTTAAGGAGGACATTATCATCAGAATCCATCCTTTTTCAACAATTTCAATAGTTGCACAAGCACTATCCCGAAAATGGATATCAGCAGAAAGCACCTTCTCCAATGAAATCCCACATAATCTTATCTAGATAGAAACACAAAGGAGTAGCTTTTAATACCAAAAGTTCTCATTTATAAAACAACCAGAAACAAATATAATGTGAAATGTCAATACAATCATTTAAGAGCAACTGAAATCAAATAAAATCCAACAATTTCAAATAGTACATCATCTCCAAGGTGAAGTTTGTGCCAATGGTTCAATATTACAGCTAAACCACGCAAATGCACCCTATATCTAATGTATGAATGTTAACTCAGAGGGGAAAATAAATCTCTTTTTCTTTCACTTTTCTAATAAGGGGTAAAACATGGTAAAAAAAAATCTTGACAATATGATTAACTTCTTCAATTAAAGACAGAAGTGATTGTTTTATATCACAGGAATTATCTATCAATCAAAAGATAAAGTCATCTCATATACATAAATGACCAAGATTGCATACAGAACATGCATATTTGAGATTTATACCTAAATCTTAAAACCATTATCAAGATAGTCATATAATCAACAATAGGATGCCCAATGATATGATATGCTTGGAATATTAAGTCTAGATAATATCATAATATTATGAATTTTATCGTCATATCACATCCTACCCTTAAGTTACTTTCTTGAAGTTTACCATGTAAAGTATTTCTTAAGTGGAGTTTCAATAAATTATTTATGTGTCTCATAAAACGAATACCATGCTTTTCAGAGCATAAAAACTTTTTGCATGAACTTTATTAATCATCCTTTATTTTAGATTGCATTAAAGGCAAACATCAGTCAAAAAAACAAAAGTTGCATTCATTTAAAATACATTCCATGGATTTGAACCATCAAAAAAGTTGTTTCTATGGTTTAAAAGGTTGAGTACATCAATTTTTTTGCAAACACCGTAAACCAAAGCGTGGTGCATTGGACAAGATCTTTTTGATTGCACTACTTTCTATCTTTTCACTTTTTTGCTTGGGGGTGGCATGCAATTGAGATTAATCAAGTTGCACTTGACTAGAACTAAAAGTTTTTAAGGGGTTGTTTGGTTGCCTGAAAATAAAATACAGTGTAAAGTAAATGCAATGTATAATAAATGTAGTGCATCCCGAATACTTTGAGACTGTTTGGTTTTCTGCAAAGTAAACGCAGGAGAATTGTTTCCCTTGTTTGGTTAGGTAGATCCAGAGTAAAGTAAAAGTGGATTATTTGTAATAATTTATTTTTGCATTACAACCAGTACATTTATAAAAGCAGTGTATTTATAATAACTAGTATTATTTGACGTTATAAAAAAATTAGTGTATTTATTTATTGTACTCTCTTATTAAAATTGTCAACACAGTCAAAATCACGTCCATTATATAACCTAAAATTTTGCCAATGTTAAAAATGTAAATGAAATCTAACTCCCATTCAATACCATAAAATATGCAACACAAACAAGCAATCAGACAAAAGGTAGAAGATATTTTAAAATTACAGAAGAATGTGAAAAAAGAAAAAAAATTGATGATACAAAGCTGATGAATTTGAGTAATGGAGAAAATCTTTACACAAATATAAGGTTAAGGTTGAGTAAATTAACTCCACCCTAGGTTCTGTATTAACAAAAGCCAAAAGCTTCATGCATTGGGTTACAACTAAAATTTTAATGCTAAAAAGATGTTTTAAGAAGCAGGAAGAAATCCATCCCAAACGAAGCCTTTTAAGTTCTATTCTCATTACTACAAGCATGAATGAAAGAAAACAAAAATAACCACTGAACTCTATATAATGTGAAGTTGTATTCGATCATTTGGGCATATAAATTAGATAGAAGATTCATCTCCAAGGAAAGTATTGATGATAGTGTGGAAGGATCCAGAAGGAAAATGGGCAGATGAAAGCTAACAATGTGACATGGCTAGAAGTTGTGGCAAAAGGTGCAATAAACTGAAATGAACAAAGGAGAATTCTTAAAGCTCAAAGCTGACACCAAATAAATGCTAAGAGGCTAATGATTGTATTAAATGACACTGCAAAATGACATGCACAACTATATTAAATAAACAAGGCAACTCAAAATCTAGACAAAATCCTCAGTTCACAAGCAGATTTCCAAATCTTTTAAAACTAAACAGTAGAGAAGTCCATGATAAACTAGATGACATGCATCCTCAATAGCAATATAAAAATGCAATTAGCAAAATCTGCATTTATATCACATTTATCATATTAACGGCACATAAAAATACACACTCAAAAACTTCAAAATCTGAGAAACAAATCAGGAATTCCAGTTGAAAATATACACAGAAAACCTGAAAAAGATTTACATTAGCATCAATCCATTACCTGCAGAACCTTATGATAGAACTATCATGGCTTGAGACAGTCTTGACTAATCGTCAGAGAAAATTACATCTCCCATACAGACCAGACACAAAAACACCTATTTTCCTACGCATCTTGACTTTCTCAGATCTCTATTAGGGTTTCTCCTCACCAATTATACATAGAAACAATGAATTGACGAGGTAAATCGGAATCAATCAGAAATCCAATCGAAACATAAAAATCCAAGTCAAGCTTCCCAATCTTCCTGCGCCGCAAGGGTAGCCCTGTATTTATATCGACCAATAATTTACCGGCAACCCACACAAATGGATAATCCTTCCAAAAGCTTAAAATGCCGGCTGAAAGCGACACAGCGCCGACACTATAGGATACTTAAGAAAAAGATTCAATTTTTTTTTTCTTTTTTAACCTTCTTCTGCAACTTTTCTTCTTCATTCCCTATTCTCATCAGCCATCCGAGCCTCTTCTCTCCTTCAGTTAAGAGATTGAAGCCAAACTTGCTTTCAAGAACCTCTTATGCGGAAAGCCGGAGGCGCGACTTCAGATCCGATAGGAACAACGTCGCAGGAGGAGGCGGAGAAGCTTCGGCTCTTTTAGAACTCTACTTCACGCGCAGCAGAACAACAACGAATAAATGCAGAAGAGGAAAAGCAAATCCTCGACAGGCAATGGCAGTATTTTGCGTGAGAGATTTTATAACCCGCTCAATTTGAGCGAGTTTTGAAGTCACGCGAACGGCCCATCGTAATACACCGCTGATGCTTCCGAGGAATTACTTTTGTTCCCCTCAAAACCAACCAAACGACCTAATTTACAAAATACATGTAAATTGATTACTTTTCCCTCCTAATTCTGCATACCAAACAGCCCCTAAGTTTAGTCTAACTCAAAATCAGATCTAATTGGATTTTCAATTTGAGTCAATTTTGATTCTGAGTTAACTCAAAATGAAATCAAGTTATGCTTCAAATTATAAAAAATAACTCAATAATATTATTGACTTAAACATAAATTTGAGCTAAGTTAAAATGGCTCAAATTAAATAGCACATAAAAAATATGATTATATTTGATTTTTCAAGTAATATTTAATTTTTAATTAAAAATAAATATAAATATTTTTGAAACGTCATAGAATTGTATTCTTATTAAAATATTACACATACATATGAGAGTTGATTTGAATCAAACTTCTAATGAGTTGCCCTAAACTCAAAATAGGCTAACAATTTTTTCGAGCTAATAATAATTAACAAGGCTTGTAACTCAACTCAAAATGACTTGAGTTTATCTCAAGTTGACCCAAAATTCAAACAAGTATAGTGTTTCACCGAATATTTTCAACAATATTCTTGCTTCATGCCACCTCACCACCCTCAAACCTTAAAACAGATTTACATATACATTAGCACGCATCAAATGTGAATGGTGATAATCACATTTCCAATAATTGCAGCATGTAGAAGATAGGTAAACTTTGCAAAAGAACTTAATCAATTTTTTCATTCAAAGAGACGAGAAAAAACATCAAGAACTAGATGCATGTAAAATTTAGAACAAAAAAACAATTTATTGCTCCACCAAGTATGGATGTTTTTTAAGCAAAAATCTACTATAATGAAAAAAATAACTGATTTATATGGCAAAGAAAATCATTGGTAAAACAATAATATGAAATACTTGTAGTAATAACTCATAGAGCTCCTATGAATGAGGAAAATTAGAACAACAAGCTAGGAAGATGATGAGGTGGTAGATATTAAAGTCAAATAATCAATCTGACAAAGAAATTGTAGATAAGAAAAAGGAAATATCTTCTGATAACTTACAAAAAGAAGAGAGATGCCTTATGCTCAAAGTCCAATCACTAAAGGTTTCAACTCGAGTGAATGTAGTAAAAGGGTTGAGTAGACAACGGAATATTTTGAGACAACTAAAGACGAAAGTTTGGGAGGACTAAAGGACAAAACTATAGAAATAAAGCTGATAAACATTCAACGGAAAAAAAAAAAAAAAAAGTCATATAAAGAAGATGATTATCAACTGATTTAAGATACCATAAGACATATCTTTCATTTGATGGTAACAAATTGACGACTTCTCCAGCAAATAAAAAAGGATATTCAAAATACAAATTGAATGATTTAGGAGTTAGAATAAAAAAAAACAAAAATAAATAAATAAATATCAGATTTATGCTGCCAGGCAAACAGCTCACTTCAGTGTGCAAACTGAGGAGACAAATATTATATCAAAAGAAATGGATTCCTCTCTCCAGACCTTTACTTCAACGGTGTTGGATCTTACAAATGGCCTCTGAATGGATAAGAGGACAACTAATTTCCAGATAATATGGAAATGCAGCTGCTTTGAGACATGGATGTCCAAAAGATGGGAATATCACCGTTCAATCATATAAAAAATATTCCAATTTAATCCTATAATAAATCCTATTATGTTGTCCTTTTATCAAATGATTTTGGGAATCAAGTCCTGAATTTATTAAGATTTTTTAGTTTCCAACAGTAATCATCAAAGATCCAATAAAAAGAATTATGGACTAATTCTATTTATGAATTCTTCGCAATTTGTAGCTTACAGATCACATATTTTTCTTAGTGTAGTCTTCTATCTCTTCTTTATTTTTTATTTTTCCATCTTTACTATCACCTAGAAACCCTACAGTATTTTTTCTCCATTTACCCCAGGCGACCGGGAGGCAGATCAGATTTACAAATAACAGGTGAAAAAAAAAATAACAAGATCAATCAGAAAAAAATAAAAATAAAGAGAACAAATCAATAGTAGATGCACAACGTAACAACCTACTACAGGCATTGTGCAATCCTATTGTGATCACGACGATGTAGAACCAATTTATTACAGCAATAAAAAAATTTCCTTTATTAGGAACAGAAAAAGAAGATCTAACATAAAAGAACCCAAACAAAAGTACAGAATTTCTCGAACTATTGACAATAGAGAAGAGGAAAGAAGACTTTGTACCCCAAGAAAAAGAAAAGTGAGGAATTCGATTTAAAGGGCCATACCTTGCCGGAAAGACGTCAGCCTGATCTCCGACGCTGCCGGCGGCGACGCAGCGTCGGGATTTCCTTCTCGGCCGCGTGCGCAGCCTTTCCCTACGAGCCAGATATCCGCGGGATCAAGGGCTCGAAGGTCGAGCTCGAGGGTCGAGATTCTTGAAAGGCTGGGACAGAGTTCGGGTCAGATTCCGCCTCATTGGACTAATTTTTTAAGCATAAATTTTATTTTACATAAAAATTAAAAAATATGTCAAAAACGAATCTCATTTTATTTATGTAATTTATTTTTTTAATTTCTTAAACAATAAATTTAAAAAATTACCAAAAAAATCATGAAAACAATAAGAATTTGAGAATGTTCGAATGAAAATTTATACTACAAAAAGAAAGGATTTCAATCGGTAACTTACATAAACATTTTTAAATCTAATTTGCTCTTCAACCAATACAATTCAATTGCACCAATATAATTGATCAAGAAGTTTTAAATTAAAACTTTAGCAAAAGGTTTTATTTGCGACCGTATTTCTATTTTTTTAAACAATTTTTTAGTTCAATTTTTTTTTTGAACTAAAAATTTTGTAAAAAAACTACTCTAAAAATAATAAGAAGGTTGTCACAAATCAAATCTAAGACTTCAATTGGGAAGGCTTTCTAAGTGTTTCTTAAAGTAATTTTTAAATATAAAAATTAATTTTTTTTGTAGTAAAAATTTATTTTAAGAATCATTAAAAAATTATCCTAAAGGAAGCCTAAGTAAGCGATGATCCCTCATAAGAGTTGAGAAATTATTTTATGCGGAGATCGGATGGTGAGAATTGTCCGAATTTGCTGTCCTTTTACTACGCTTTTGCAAATACTCAGTAAAAGGATAACAAATATACAATTATGAATGCACTTTTGATGAATATTTGTTGTGTTTTTACAAAATGGCAACGAAAGCGCAACAAATATCCTGCTAATTAGAGATTTGATGTGTTTAGGATATTTGTTGCATTTTTCTGCCCTTTTGTAAAAATGCAGTAAATACTCAACAAAAGTGCATTCATAATCATATATTTGTTGCCATTTTGTTGAGTATTTGCAAAAATACAGCAAAAAAACAGCAAATCCTGATGATTTTTGCCATCCGGACTCTGCACAGAATAATCTCTCCATAAGCTGGATAAAATCGCTCTGATCAAGCTTAGATAAATATAAAATCGAATAAATTGGGCCAGGTTAATCATCGGGCCTATTCCCGAACTATTTCTGAAAGATTTTGAAGTCTAAGTGCCATTTATGAATAGGGTATATTTTTTTGTGTAAAGTTGGAATAATTATTGTGTTCGGACTCTGTATCAAGCATACCGAGCCCGGTACCGAACGTCCAGTGACGTGACCTTTTTTTTATTGGCATCTGCATGCATTCGGTGTCCGGACACAATAATTAGAGGGCCACTCGGTGATCAAAATATTACATAAAGAGTTATGGCCAGGGACCACTAATATGAATGAAAATAGTTTGAAAGAAAATAAAATAACAGAGCTTAGAATAACCCAAAAATCGCAACGAAAATGGACTGATTCAGCTAATATGATAACTTATAAATTACAAAAGAATCCTGTCCTGAGATTGAAGACTAATAATTTAATAAATTATTTTGCTTGCATTACTCTTCTTGAACAGCTTTCGTACTGCTTTTTTAAATATCTTCTTAGTAAATTTTTTTTACTAAAAAGACTATTTTAGAAAATAATAGAAAAATTGTTCTAAACAAATTTAGGACGGTTTTCTTTCTGCTTCTTAAAGCATTTATTTTGTATTAAAATATTGCTTTAAGAAGCAGAATGAAAGTCGTCCCAAACAGAACCTAAATCAGCTAGACTTCAATTTATTTATTTATTTATTTATGTATATATATATCATTGTCGTAGCATAGCATGCATTCATGTAATATTTTGTCTAATGTGCTGTCCTATTTTATTGAACAGCTGGAGCTAAGTGAGAAATTTGATTAATTAAGCTATGAGACCTGAATGTGATACCTGGCACTGTTTACCTTTCTTTTTTGAGAGTTGTTGCAAGGGAATTTTTCATTTTCCATACAATATTTCTTGGAATTACAGTAAGACCCTTCAATTCCAAAAATCAGCAAATAGGTTCATTTATTTGCTTTCTTTATGTATGGTAAGGAGTAAGGACTAAGGACTAAGGACTAAGCAGTATGAAACTCTTAGTGCAGAAGAGGAAAGTTCATAATTTTATTGATGGAAGTAATTGATGATGAATGATATGGGAAATAAAGTTGGTTAATGGCAATTAAAGAAGAGAGCTTCAGGGTCTATTACTTCAAATTGTAGTTTTTATTTTTTAAATGATTGTGAAGTTGTTATGAGAAATTATTTTTTTTTAAATTATGAGTTATATAATTTTTTTTTAATAAAAATCAAATAAAAGTTTTTTTACTACTATCACATTTTAATCGTTATGTACGAAAAAAAATTCATAAAAAAAATATTGTCAAATTAAGGCTTCGTTTGAGTCAGCTTTCTTACTATTTTTTAAAGCGATTTTTTAGTACAAAAAAAAAAAATTTAAACTAGAATTTTTTGCACTAGAAAGTAACTTTAGAAAGCAATAAAAAAGCTCTCCTAAACAAAATCTAAGGATTTATAATGATTTGAAAAACAAAACATCAAGAGAAAATTTCCAAATAAATTCTTACTACTTCAAAGGGAGTTGGGGGTGATTGTCAAATGTGAAAAAATGGAAAGAGGAAATTAAATGGATGCAAATTTTAGTAACAATAGTGCTACGAGGAGTACGACCCATGATTAAGGCTTCGTTTGGGACAGCTTTGTTATTGTTTCTTAAAGCAGTTTTTTAGTATAAAAATTTAATTTGTTATACTAGAAACTGTTTTAAGTAATAAGAAAGTCATTCCAAACGAAACCTAAATGTCGGTTTAAGTAGATAATGGTTAAAAAAAATTATATAATCTTTCAAACAACTGGTATATGTATAATTTTTTAATTAAATTTTTTATGGATCTATTATAGTACATGACAATAAATTTGTTAGTTGGAGAAAGGGAAATTAGATGGTTATTAACTTAAGATTGCCCAACCTTGAACTGGTTTTGAAGTGTTTAGAACCTTTCATTTCTAGATTCATCATAGTTCAATAAATTGTAAGAAGTCATTCAAAGAACAATGCTATATTTTTCATAAAATCTATTGTCATATAAGGCTTATGCAAGTATAAGAAATTACTAAGACATTTTTATTTTCATTGCATTAGAATTTTACCTTATTGCGCTCACTACAATAAACATTTGGTAATAACATGCTCTTTTTACATTAAGAGGCTATTCGATTTGAAGTAATATACATATAAATTATTTTAAATATAGGAGTTTAAAATATTAGTATTTATTCATTAAATAATAAAAAAATATCCCAAATGAGACCCAAGTAACCATTCAATCACACCAATTGATCGCGCAATGCTATAAGGGTGGATTTGGTTACTTTTTAAGTTGGACAATTAGTTTTTAAGAAATAATAATAATATTTTTGAGGATCTATGCAAATACCATCAAATTCTTATATATTACATATCTAATATTTAATTTTGCATACTAATTTATATAATAACCTAATGTCTAAATAATGCAAAAAATAATGATTTATTTAAACAAAATATATTTTTTATCTGTATATTTCAATATGATTTAGACAATATAAATAAATAAATATGAAAAATTAAATAATATAAATAAATAAATATTCAATGAAACATATATCCAACCCCCTCTTTTTTTTATTTCATTGTCAAGGAAAAGTATATGAATTTTTATGATGATAAATATCTTAAAAATCCCTCAAATAAATAATTTACGCAAAATAAATGAATAAAAATTAATATTTTCTTAAATTTCCTATTCATCTACAACGAAAGCTGTCCCAAACGAAGCCTTCGACTCTCACCTCCATAAACAACATACGAGATTCAAAATGAAGGCGACATGATGACCAGAGAGCAATTGAAAAATGTTCCTAAACAGCATTCCTTTCATTAACCTCTTACTTTATCATGGTACTGGTTCCAAGAAGCACAATTCTACAAGATTTGAGAGCCTAAAGTGAAATTGAAGAACACTTAAGAGTCCTCCAATATGATATATGGCACGAATTGTCCCCTACAGGTTCCTACTACAAAACCAAGGCCAAGTTTAAGGAGCAGAGACAACTTGCTAAAAGAAGATGTGGCCTAGATCAGGCCCTGGCGCTGCAGATCTGTGTAGGTTTTCTTATTATAAATGTTGCCCTCTTTGTCTTCATATTCTTCTTCAAGGTCAGGTCGCCATTTGTTCAGTCCTTGCTTTTCCTGTATTCTTTCCCACAGCTCCTTTGCTTCCTGCATGCGCGAACAATGCAGAAAAAAGGCGCTTAAACATGATATCACAGTTTCACCAACTCTGGCTGAGAGAACGAAAATTGAATAAGTAGAAAACCGATTAATTATTCTGTGCGGACACCGGACAGCATCCGGAGATAAATGAGAGTGTGCAACGTCAATTTTTTTATGTGTATTGTGTGACGTGGCACACTCTCATTGGTCTACGGACGGTCCGATGTCCGCACAGAATAATTTCTCGTAGAAAACCATTATGCTAGGTAAGGAATTCTGGAGGATATTAAAATAATTAAAAAACAACAAAGGTATATGTCTAGGTGACTTGAACCTATATGATGCAAATGAAATACAATTGAATGGTTAAAAAAAAATATATCACTGGAGTGTTTTGCGATGTGCGAACAACATTTTTTGAGTGGAAACTATAATTAGTAGTAATAAATAATAATAATAATAATAATAATTATTATTATTATTATAGTAAAAGTGGTGGTAATAATAATAACAGTAAAGTAATAATGATATATTATTATTAGTAGCAATAATAATAGATCGATGTAGAAACCACAAATTACTTCACAGACATTTTATCAGATTCAAAGTCACATATGACATTTCATACAAAGAAAATCAGATGTCAAACTATATTTAATTTCACAAACAAAGAATCAATATGTAAAAGAGCTCATATTTACTAAATTTTATGGTTTATTTATAAGACCACCTTTAAAAACGCACCTGAATAGAAGTAATTTCATTGAAATTCTTGGTGTTAGGTATACCAAGGCACCGCATTCCATGTTGATGTCGCCACTCCTTGAAATGGCGCTCAAAAGCACGGCGGCCCCAATAACTGTGATTTCCACATATTTCACACTTGAATTCCTGAAGCAGAACTCAGCAACTTAGCGTGTAGAAATGAGAAGGGCAGTGGACAACTGTTAATTGCATAATACTAAAATAGTGCAAAGCATATGAAAAATATGCACTAAATGTTAGTCAATTACCAAATAGGGAACATAGCTTCCCAGGGTAAAGTTTGAATTAAGAAACCTCTTTTCCCAAAATATTACATGAAAACATTTACCGAAAAATATGGAGTGCAATTTGATAGTTAAAATTCTTATAGAGAATAAGAAGAAATATTACATGAAGATCCAGTGCAGTCAACTTCGTAAAGCCAACAAATGCTGTAAGCAGATAATCAAATATGATCAATGAAACAAAATATCCATAAAACTGCAAAAATAATGATAAGGTAGATGCAAGCATTCCCAAGTTCAGTGCCTCTAGTCGTGTAAAAAGATGCAAAACATTTTCTTTCAATGTATATGCACCCCAATTCCAAAAACCATATGAAGCATTGAGATAAACGCATACAATACCAAACTACATAATGAACATGGGTTGCAAGCCTGATATAGATGTTATATCAGGTGATAGCAGAAAGAATGAGCGAGATGCAGGGAAATAAAAAGATAACATAGCAAGACATAATATAAAAATTTGAAAATTCAACTAACAGTACCATAAAATTTGTCCGCTCTAACTTAAATACAAAAATAAAAATGCTTAGGCCATGTTTTTTCTCATTTTATTTTGGTATGGTTAAGGGTTTTTTTTCCATTTCCTTTTTTCTTCCATTTTTTAATTAAAAAAAGAAATAATATATGGTAAAACTCTTAAAAACCAAGAGAATTAGTCTGCATCTTAAACACGTTGGATGGTTAATACAACATAAACAAAAATTTTAAATCAAAACTAATTTAGAATTAATTTGAACTTAAACATACCAAAGTCATTAAAAAAAGTCAAATCATGCCAGGAAAAATGGCGCGAAAACATTTGTTATATTTAAATACAAATATATCCCGATTATTCATTCTATCATGGAATATAATAGTAGGCATTAAAAAAATTATATGGCTACGAAAAAAAAAAAGCTTTTGCTGTGATATAAAATAAGAACTATCTGTACACGTGAGAAATTTAATATCTTAAACAAATCATTACATAAACATCATATTTTAAGTTACATAATTTAAAAAGATGTAAATAAACATCATGACATTAAATATCATATTTTAAATTAAATAAATTTAAAATTATATCTTATTAACAGTAGAATATTTATCATAATTATTAATTCAGATGAACCTTGATTCTTTCATCATTAAATTGTTAGAATTGAGATGAACATGGCTTCATACAAGTATATATTCTTATAAAATATTTAGTAAATATCTGAAATTCTTGACTTGATATAAAATAACTAGTTATTATAGAAATGATAAATTTGTTATTTAAACAACTTATTATTCAAATATCAGATCTTTAGCAACATAAAAAAATTAAGAATGATAAGTAATTAATATTAGCATTATAATTATCAACTCATCCTGAACACTAATTCCCATATAAATTTATTGTTATCATATATTTAAAAATGACAAAAACTTTCTTTTAATTTACCTAATTATGTTATATCTCATACTAATATTTAATAAGAAAAAAAAGAGTTACAATACTTCCTTATATTACAAAATAGCTATGATCTTTAATATCAATATTCAGTTTTTTTTCGCAAAATTCCTCTCTAAACTTTATACTCTCCAGCACTTAAAATCTTAGATGATGGTTAATTCTTGAAGTCGTTGCATTGCAAATGCTCTCTTCCGAAATTCTTCGAGTCATTGAGCTTTTGATTCCCTCTCTATTGGTTTCTAAATAATCTACCATTGCTAAGGGCATCTAGTGGTTATGGTTGTCATGGAGTAAGAAACTTTTCCCAATTGCACGTATTGCAGCCGTACAAATCATCTCTCAGAATATTATTGGCCAAGTTTGGATATCCCTCCACTACTCCTTATGTGCCTCATTGCCTCTAACCGCTTTATGACTATTATTTTTACATCCACTCGCACCACTTCTTCTAAATCGATTAATTTATCTTAGGAGGATTATGATCTTTATTTCACTTTCAAATATTTGAGTCTACCTCCCATGCCATTTAAATTTCTGGTTCTGTTGTTGACGCTTCATTAATACCATCTAGATTCTAGACAAATGCCTCTTCAAATGCGAGTATGCCACAGGTAATCGCCAATTATTCACCTCCATAAACATGTCTTCTCTCTTAGTTGTCATTGGTACTTATGTTCCTACTCACTCCTGTCTAGAAAAAGATATATATCACATCTAAGAGCATATCCATCCTAATTTGTTTCATATATTTCCAATTTTCTATTAATTTATCATTCATTTACTATCTTACTAATACTCACAGCTGCTCTGCAACATTTATCCATCTCATAGTGTATTTCAAGAACTCAATACAACGAAAACAATTGGATGATGTGTTTAGGCTGGTGAAATCTATTACAAAACACGTAAATGTTGTTTTGTTTGCTTGCTTTTCCACCAGCACGTTGAATTAATAGAGTTATTGTTTGAGTTATCCTGCAAGAGTTTGTTCCTTTCTCCTCCATATTGAAATTGAATCATCTTGGTGAACATTATTGAGTGTCTTTTTCATCTTCCACATCGAGTTCTAATAGATATAGTCTCATCCACACCCACCAAGGATTCAAATACTTCGTTACTTTAGTTGATGATCACTCTTGAGTCACTAAAGCTGTTGATTTGATGAGTTTTGAAAAGTTCTTACTAAAGTTAGCCTCTATAGAAATAAAACAAATTACTCCTCTTTGCCAGAGACAATTCATCTAGTTTTATTATCTTGGCAGGCTATATAAATGACATCCTACTTAAAAGGAGTGATCAAAATAAGGTTATATAAAAAAAATTTATAATTACGAACTATCAAATACTTATTGGAAATAGTACAACAAAATAACAAATAAAGAATTTTCCAATCATAAAGAAAATACGCCACCAAGCTTGAGAGGACTTGAGTGTTAGATTGTAAGCACGCTGACACTCATAAGGATGCAAATAAGCAGATGATTTTTTAAGATGCCTCTCATTATAGGAGGTTGGATGGTAAATTGATTTTTCCATCATTAGAACAAGATCTCCTTTATTATAAGTGTTGTGAGTCAACAACTCTCGATCAAGGAAGATGCTTTATGTATCCTCAGACATATCAAGAAGTCATTGAGAAAGAACTACTATACACAAAGAATGGACATCTTAATGTCAAAGCTTTTTAGATGTTAACAATAGTGATCCATTTGATAGCGATGCCTATTTGTGAAAGTCAACTTGGCTATATGGAAAAGTAAGAAACAAACAATGGCATCAAGATCAAATGTTGGGGCAAAATATATGGTCATAACACTCTAATTGTCAGATGAAGAGAGTTAAGGCCTCGTAGGGGGAATTTAATTTTGTAATTGAACAACACATAATCTTAAATTATGGAGATATTGTTGCAAATACATTATTAGTAATCATGTGTTTCATAAAATAATAAAATATATTGAGGTTGATTGTCACTTCATCGAGATGTGGTGCTATCAAAGATCATTATTTTGGGACCACTTTAGTTTTCCAAGCTAAGTGACAAACTGAAACTAATTAATAAATATGATTCATCTCAAGGACTATAGAGCAGGAAATATTATTTTAGTTTTTTTTTTTAATATAGCCACCAATGCATGTCTATTTAGTTGTACCTTATCCTATCGTATTGATTCCTATATTATACATAGAAGGATCCACTATTGAATAATACTCTATTATATATGAAAGGATCTTATATTAAATAATAAACAAGAAGTAAATTTTCCTCTATCAATGGGATGGGCATGCACAAAAGGGAGCACAAACTTAGCAAGTCATATAACTAAGTCTCCAGCATTAGGAGCAGGCTAGGGAGGTGCGAACCTGAACTAACTTTCATAGATATTTTTATAAAAAATTATCATAATAAATTACAAATGAAGACATCATTATTAGAATATGGAATAAAGAACTTCAAATGCTTATCTTATAAGCATCAGTTTAACTAAAAGATAATGATGTTAATAGTGGAACTATTTAAAAAACTTAGAAAATGTGATTAAATTACAAGTCCCGAAAAAATGCATACCTGGCCAAGACCATGAAGTTTATAAAGCCAATAGGGAATAGGCTTCCCATCCCAGCCCATAGGAAGTTTGAGAGGGTTGTAAATTTGCTGTTCATCGTCATCACTTTCACTATCAGCCTGCACTTCCTCCTGTCAACGCAAAACAAATGTCAAATTTCTGGTAAAGATTTTTTTTCAAGTGATTGAGTAATTTGCAATGTTCAAGGCAGGTAAGAAGAGCTATAAATTGAATCTAAATTTGCATATTGGAGAGTTAGAATTTCCCTCATTGTCAACTGTTAGAAGGAACTACAGCATTCATCAAGAAATATTTTTATCTCAACAAGATCCGCAGATGGCTATATAGGACCACCCTTAGAAAATCTTACATGGGATATGGAAGCATGAATTTTTTAACTGTCTATTACTCTTGAATCATTGATGGGCACACAGTAATAGGCTGCTCCACGGGTCTAGAAGCAAGCAAATACTGATGTTAACTATGCGGGATTACTGGTGGATAAGAGATCCACTTCAGAATATTGCACACTTATGAGAGAAAATCTAGTAACATGGAGAAGCAAGAAACATAATCTCAAGCCCAAGTGCTAAATCCAAATCAAGAGTAATTGTTCAAGATACTAATAAGCTTTTATTGATCAAAGTTATACTAGAAAAATTAAAAATCAAATGGGAATGACCTATGAGAATATCCTGTGATAATAAATTTAGGCATCAGCATTACCCATAATTCAATACAATATGCTCGAACCAAACATGTAGAATTCGATAAACATTTCATCAGAGAAAAAATTAAAAAGTTGATTAATTTGTACTCCATATGTTCCTAAAGGTAGTCAACTCGCCGACATATTCACCAAAGTTCTTTATAATTCTGCATTCAAAAATATTATATGTAAACTTTGAATGGTAGATCTCAAGTCTCAACCATTCAATTTGAGGGTGTTCAGAATACAAAATCCCACGGATTGATGACTTGGTGAAAATAAGAAAAGAATCAACAAAATCAGCTCAAGCATATTAAATGGATTGATTGCCCATTTATTCAATTATTGTATTACTACATGTAGCAAAAATGAGAAAGGAAGGCCTGCACTCCCACGGATTAGTAATTTGAAGGAGTATTTAGTACTAGAATGGAATATACATATGCATAATGTGGGGCTGTTGTCCATGCAATATAATTATTTCTCTCCTTGTACATTCTACAATTTCCTATTTATAGACATCATTTGTCCGTACATAGCCATGGAATGAATAAACAATCCAGGCTTTTTAGCCGCTGCTTCTTCATCGCTAGCCATTATAATCCCTCCATATAACAAGTAAATTCTAGTTTTGATTAGAAGATTAACGTTTGCAAGTAAAAGCAAACTATGTTATTTCACCTCTTGTGGCCTTTCTGCTAAGCCTAATGGGTATATAGTGAAACTATTTCCCCTGTTTTCATGTTGTTTATTTGATCCCTGAGAACTGTGCAGTTACCGATCTTCATCTCTGCCTGTCTTGCACATGCAAAATGGCATTGTGAACCTTTAGATTCGAAGTTTACATGATTTAAAAATTATGATAATGGCAGCTACAAGTAATGCATGGGTAGGGGAGGGGTGCCGCTGAGTAAGGTTAAAATAAATTGTTAGTAATGACGTGATCTTTAGAGTTCATAATACTGCTCCTTTTTATTAAACAGACCAGCTGAAACACTTCACTTTAGACTGAATAAGCAATCAAATTTCCTATCCAGTATTATAACATTGGACATGAGTGCTACTAAAAGCAATCAGAGGCATTAATGTTAGAAGCAAAGCAATTCCCTTGCAGACCCTTCTCTCTGCATAAAAATACCAAAAGCATATTGTGAAGTGCATTATAGTAACGAGTGAAGCACGATGGGAAGGACAATCAGAACAACTGTTTATGGACGAAATTTTTATGATGCTGTGGTAAAAAGGCCTAAAAAATTAACTGTTTAAAACAAAAACAAAAACATACTGTCAAAAACTTCGTCATCCTCATAATCATCATCATTAATTTATCCAAACAATTTTGAATAGGCTTTATGAATCTAAGTTCTTCATTCAATCTTGTTGAATATTACTTTATATGTAAAATTTATTGTTCATAAATCTTTTTATACAAGCTTTACCAATGTTAACTTTGGTCAATCTACTTTCCTTTCTAATTCCTTCACATTATGATGGGGACATCGACAAGAGATTCTGACGCGTTTATCAGAGGAAACATCGGAGATCGATGGCTATGATGGAGAGCCTTTACTTTTGATGCACTTTATGTACTAGTTATTTTTTTATTTCAGTTTTTCCATTTGTACTCCTATGGGTAGTTTGCTTGCTTTTGTAGCCCAAAGGGCATTCTAGTCTATTTCCTTTTGTCATGTCAAGGCCTATATATATGACCCCTTCTTATGTATTTGGATGATGATTGATAAATAAAATTTTGAGTTTTCTTTGTCTCCCTCAAAAGTTGAGTGTTTGGGAGAAGAAGAAGACCCAAGGTGTGGGAAATCGCAATACTTGTCAACCTTCGGAAGGGTCCAAAGTTAGCGACTCTAATTCTTGTTCCTCTTTACTCCTCCGATCTCCCCCTCTTCCCCAAACCACCGGCCTACTCCACCCCATCGCCCCTCTCACCTTCTCCTACCCGACCACCACTATAGACCTGTCGGCCCTTGGGCGCCACCACCACTCCTTCCCAAATCCCATGAATTTTGAATTTCAAAATTCAAACCTCCCTTAAAAACTTTCCTAAAATACTCTTGTTAATTTTGGGAAGTATCTTTATTTGAAATTAATCCTATATTTGAATTTCAAATATTTTATTTAATGACTCTTTCTAATTTTGGAAAGTTTTAAATCTCATTCTTATTTAAATTTAAATTAGATGCGAATTAATATTTCTATTCCTAAATTAGATAACTAATTTAGGAAACTTTAAACCTCTCCCTAAAATCCCTCCCTCTCACTAATTGTCGTCGGCCCCGTGCCCATGCCCCCACCCCCCTCTCACCTATTACACCCGCCCCCATCATTAATTCCCTAATTGAAGCTTAAATCAAAGCTCCAATTAAAGCCCTAATACTCCCAACTTTCCTTCTCAAATCCTTAATTTCAAATTCATAATTTTATATTCCTTTAACCCAATTAAACTAGAGAAATCTTAAATTAACTTCAGATTTTCCCTCCAACCTAGTCTCTAACCTAAACCGACCCCTTCTCCCCCCTCATCCAAACCGTCCCCCTCTCTTCTCCTTCCATTGCTTCTCTTCCCTTGGGAACTTCAGTTCCCTCATGAGCATTGAAGCCAAAAGAAGAAGACAAGAACCTCCCTCTTTCTCCTCATTGTTGTATGGCCGATCCTGAGATCGACCACTGTTTTGCCTACAACACACGTGGAGAAATCAACATCCTCCAGTCACCTTTGTACGAACTGGATTGAGAACGACGACTCGGTAGAAAGCTACGTCAACCGCATCATTTACTGCCTCGCCGAGACGATTGAGATTCAACAACCCCGAGCACCTTGGCTTCTCATCGGACGATCCACTCCTCCTCCACCACCGACGACCTTCTCTTGGATCAAAGCCGTTGGTGTTACTACCATCTTAGTGGTGTCGTTTAGTGTGCTGAAAGCTTCTCACCGCTAAAACCCCAGATTGAGTGTGAGTGAGAACGATAACTCTTGGTGAACTTTCTATATATTAAACTTTGGATTTTAATTATAGCATATATAGTGTTATTGTGATAATTTCTAAATTGTCTTATCGTGTTCTTATCTCTTAATTTTGCAACTGCATGTCAAGGCAAAATCTACTAATTAAGAATTCTAATAAGCATGCCTTACGACTTATTAAACTTAAAGTAGCACGCTTTGTAATGCTTTTATTAATTCCTTGCAATTCTTGGTTGGTTTCACATCACATTAATTTTATCAACCCTTTCCTATAAACATCCAAAAAAAACTAGGTCTAATATTCTACTGCCTTATCTTCAATATGTTATTTACCTCTCATATAATCTTTTGATTCTTTTCCCAAACTATCCATCCTAATTTTTACAGACATTCAGCTAATCATTCTCCTTTCAGACACACTGATTATTAATGATTCGGTATGGCTCAACATTTAAATCCATATGAAAAAAGCAATTTAATTGCAACTTTACAAAACTTACCTTAAAGGCTCAAAAACATTCTATTATTACAGTCCTTTTGAGAAACCTCTCCATTTTAACCACCCCAATAGATTCAAGCTATTTAAACTTATCACATTTATGTATCACATAATCATTTAATAATATTTACTCATGATTATTAATTTTATAACCACTAAAATTATTATCATATACCCAATCTTGGCCTCACAAAATACAAGCCCCATATTTTGTAGAAAATTTTCAACTTTTCATTAACTTGTTTCACTAAAGGACTCATCAATAAAATTATATCATTTGCAAAAAACATCACCAAGATACGTCATTCCGAACAACCTTTGTAACTATCACTATTAAAAATACTATATATATATATATATATATATATATATATATATATATATATATATATATATATATATATATATATATATATATATATATATAAGCTTGATTTGATCCTTGATGCAATCCTATATTAATTAAAAATTATTTGGTCACTTAACAACAGCTAATATTAGTTAATGTTCAATCATAAATACCTTTAATAACTTCAACACAACTTGAAAACGCACATTTTTTCTTATTAATACACATCAAATGAATTCATGTGATATCAAATCACATCTTTTCAAGAATAATTAAAATTAAACAAAAAAAAAATTCTCTGCTCTTCGCTTGAGTGTCTAAAGGTTTTCGCTTGAGTAGATCTAAAACGGAATATATGGAGTGTAATTTTAGTAGTAATAGACCTAGTGAGGGGATTGTGACTTTGGGCAATCAAGTCATTGATAAGAGTACACGTTTTAGATATCTTGGATATGATGTGAAATATATGTGAATGGATGGTAAATTAGGAACTTGCACGCTTGATCTAGAGAACAATATTATTTAAAAGCTTTTAAGAGATAAAACGACGAGATAAAACACGAGAGTGGTGTCATAAGTTTAGGCTAAGTCACATACATAAAGTTAAAACCACAAAAGTAATCAATTACTCTTAACATTGTATGTGAGGTAGGTTTCAACAATGAATCCCTCCACTAACAATATGACTAGTCACTACAAGATGATCCCTCACTCAACTCTTCCAACTTCTAGGCTTTAGCAGGAGAAGTAATTAACAAGCTTCTTATGAATCAATTAAATCACATAGTAGGATAACTATGAAGATAAGAGACTAAGGGAAAGAGTTCACCATTATCAAGCACTAGGTAGTAGTTGGAAGCCTCAGATCAGCAACATCATTAGTCTCCAAAATTAGGACAACAATTTAGAATGACTAAGGAGTTCTTGGCAGCAGTTGGGGGCCTTCCTGTTGAAGGTGTGGTGCAGGGGAGCCTGGTGAACTATGTGGACAGCAACTTTGGACAGCAGTTTGGCAGCTCCTGAGTGGTAGACAGCAAGTGAACCTGACTTGGACTCCTTGGACAGCAATCAGGAAGGTCCCTGGACAGCAGCTTTCTAGGTCCTAAATCTCAGGGCAGCACTTAGAACCATTCCAGATTTCTGGACAGCAAGTGGAAGGAGGGAAAATCAGTGACTTTCCTCTCCGAGTTGCACAGGAACTAAGGGATTTTAGTGGGGAATCCCGTGGGCAGCTGTGGGAGAAAATATTTGGGATCCAGTACTTGCTTAGGTGGCCAATATAATTAAATTCAGATTCAGTGAAATTGGCGGGATGAATTTGAATTTGAATTCAAATTCTAATTGTGAGAATTAAAGTGGATGAGAGGGAATTTAGGGAGAATTAAATGGGGAGCAATTAATGCAATAGGAGAGAGAAAAGCCTCATGAAGGGGCCGGCCACATATAGAGAGGGAAGAGATTAATTGTCATTAGTGAGTGAGGACCACAACACTAATCAAAGATTTATTAAAATCTGAATTAAATCTAAGATTTTGTAAGAAAATTAAAGTTTCCAAATAGAAGGTCTATCAATTAAGATTAATTTGAATTTCAAATTCAAATTGAAATTCAATTAATATGATAGCCTAAAATCAAGGAGTTATTTTAGGAAAGTAATCAATGCTTCATGAGAAATTTGAATTTCAAAAAAAAAAAAAAACAAGATCCAAGAGGGGACGGCGGCAAGGTTAGGTGGCTGTAGGGGGATCGGCGGGCGGAGCTCTTGGCCGGTGGTGGGGTTTCAGCCGGTGGCTAGGTTGGGAGGGACGGCGGGATGGTTTGGTGGGGAGAATCGTGGAGAGGGAACCAAGGGGGGAGTGTCTCGGACCTTGGAAAAAAGGGAGAAGGAAATTTAAAACCCACAAACCTCAATTCTTCATCCGTTAGAACTCACAAAGAGATCTACAACACTACTTCCTCAAGAACTCACAAAGAGATCTCGAGAAAGTGCTACGAACTCACAAAGAGATCAATAAGAGAAAAAAATTTTCATTCATCAACGTCTAGTACAATGCATGAGGCCTCCTATAAATAGGCCAAAATGAAACAAAAACTAAAAGACATAAATGCCCTCGGGGCTACAATATCAAATGACCACCGCTAGGGGTAAAATGGGAAAACATGAAAACAAAATAAACTAGTACATAAGACACAAAAGAAAATAATAAACTCCACATCATAGATGTCGATCTTTTGATGTCCTCATCATTGGATCTATTGTTCAGAGTGATGGTGAAATAGATGGGGATATTATCAACAGAATTCAAGTTGGATGGTTGAAGTGGAGGAATGCATCGGGCTTGTTATGTGATAGAAATGTACCCCTCAAACTTAAGGGAAAATTCTATAAGATGGTAGTGAGGCCTGCAATGCTTTATGGTGCCGAATGCTGGCCATTAAAAGAGAAGCATAATACTAAGTTAAGTGTGGCAGAGATGAGGATGCTCAGGTGGATGAGTGGCTTTACCCTTAGAGATAAGATACGAAATGAGCATATACGTGAAAAGGTTGGAGTAGCTCCAGTAGAAGATAAGATTAGAGAGAGTCGCCTTAGATGGTTTGGTCACATAAACGGCGGCCTTCCGATGACGCGGTTAGGAGAGTAGAGGTATTAGATTTGACTTATGTTAAGAAAGGTAGGGGTAGACCTAAAAAGACTTAGCTAGAAAATATTAAGAATGACCTTTCTTTATTAGATTTAAACAAGAATTTGACTTTTAATAGGACACAATGGAGAAAAATGGTTCATGTAGCCGACCCCACGTAGTGGGATAAAGGCTTGATGATGATGATGTTGTTGTTGTTATTAATTTCCTTAGACCAAAAAATGCCTTCATAATAATTCTCATCTATGCTTGAGACCAGCAAAGCCGGTTTTGATGAACTTGATGCTGCTAAAATATTTAACATAGTAGCCGCCAAAAAGAACCAAACTGATAAAACTTTACACAGCCTATGAACCAAACTTTGAACAAGCAATTTCGGTGAAACAAATTAAATTTATGTTAATATCAGGGTCTAACTTGATACTAGCACAAACTAAAATCACACAATTCTATGCGTCAGCTATAGTATTAATATTGAGAGAGAGAGAGAGAATGAATTCAAAAGCACTTAAGAACTTAATTGTAGTATCATATGCAACAAAATGATTGTAGACTCGGGCTTGCATCAGCCATTAACGAAAGCAGCAATAAATAACGAGCCTTTGAAATGCTCAATATTGTTAAAAAATAGTCATGACCCGAGACACATATATTAAAGTATCCATAATACAACAAATTTCATTACCTCCTCACGCTCTGCTTCCATTTCCTCATATGTCAAGGCTTGCTTCTTCTCAACATTTTCTTTTGTTTGTATAATTCGCTGAACAAAAAGCAAACAGGTAAGCAATAGGTTCTCAAATACCCATTTTTGTGCCCATTTTTGTGCAGGATGTAATGAACCATACAAAACTAACAAGCAGAGATCAGGTGTGATCACAGATATGCATGTAGATGCTCATTCAAAAAAAAAGATAAACATATAATAACCACGTATGAGATGCACATTTAGAAAAAAGAGAAATATATAATAACCATGCATGGGCGTGCATAATGGAAATTTATGAGATGTCATGAAAACGTTTGGTAATTACAAGTTTAAAAACAGATGAACAGATGATGTCATGCATTTGCAAGTTCAAAACTGACAGAAAGGTCAGCATTTGTGCATTATTGATATTACATAAGCAATTAAATTCATCAATTTTCATGACGCTTTAACAATTTATCGAGTATGTGGATAACACGGAATATCAAATGGTATATAAAAGTTCTTTTAAAAGTTTAACTTACCTATGCATTTTGACAATCAAAACAGTTCAATAATGCAACAAATCATCAACAACTCCTATTTTCAATCACAAGTCATTTGAAAGTCTCGACATTTTGAAACTGTAATTTTCTCATGCAATTATGGCCATCCGTTATGAAGATTTTTAAGCATTTAACTGCTTATCAAAGGATCTTAAAAATTCTTTAAATCATACATGCCACTAGTTTTAATGATGTTAAGGAGAATGGAAGGTATGCATCAGGCATAATGTCATAACATTAAAATCAAATTGGATGGAAAAAAATAATTCTCCTCCTAAGTGGATAATGACTATTACCCACTCAATTTGTTTCATCTATCATTTTATATAATCTTCAAACTCAATATCACATCATTGATTATGATTTTAAATATAAGAATTACATATAGAACAAGTTAAACTAATTTTTATAATGATTTAACCATTTATCACGTATGTAAGAAAATCCCAGGATGACCAAACCATCTACTTTCACCCATGTAATTCATCAACAAAAAAAATATCCAAAAGATGTAATAATCAACAAGGTTGTGAAAACTGAACTGGACAATAAACCGAAAAAAGGAGAGGTTCATGGTTTGACCGGTTTAATCGAGGTTGAACCGGATGATGTAATAAATAATAATATTATTAAAAAATAATATAAATTTAATTTCAATATAAGTATATAATTTAATATAAATTATTACTAATTTAAAATAATTTATACATATAAATTATATGACTAATTTATACTTATAAATTTAAATTTAAATATTTTCTAAATGAAGTAATAATGATATAATTATCATACAAAAATATAAATTTATTACTAAAAAATGAAAAAAAAAAATAGTTTCTAATTTCTATAATTTTAAATTTAAACCAATTTTTAAATTTTAATCACATTTAATATAAATTTAATTCACATATAAATTTATAAATTTAATAAAAACTATTATTAATTTATGTTATATACTTATATATAATTTATATCTATATAATATGTATCAAATTTATTTGAATATTGTATAAATTTTTTTTTTCAAAAAAAAAAATCACTTGAAAGTAATCTTCTATCATGCACGCACATGACACAACTAGTTGTTTAGTCCCACATCACTTGAGAGACTTTTCTTGTGTTTTTTATATATCTTTCTTTCTTTCCATTAGTAAAGAGCCCATATTGGGAGGTGAAACCATGTGGGTATAATTAATTGATACTTATGATATAATTTTTTGAACTTATTAACTAATATATTATACTTAAATTAATTTCATATTTAATAAAATATTTATATTAAATTAAAGCATTTAAATAAATTATACATTGAACTGATTCTTAAAAACGGGGACTGGTTCACCGATTGAACCTACGGGTTCAAATCGGTTCACACCAGTTTGATGTTGGGCCGGTTTTTCATAAGGACCGAACCGACCACATGCCTGATTCACGGTTGAACTGGCCGGTCCGGTCCGGTTTTCAAAACCATGATAATCAACAACTGATATATTTAATTTCAAGACATTTGAAATTTTATGCATTTTTAAATCTCAATTATGCTCACAAACAATCAATTGCATCAATTGTAAAAATTTAATGCTCATGATTGATAATCAAACAATATTAAAAATGTAAATACCCTTAGTATTAAATATGCTAAGAAGAAGGACCATTTTTAATCTTGTATGCATAAATTTATGAGTGCATTTAGTGTTTTCAGAGATAAAAAATGCAATGGGATGTGCAAAAGGTCTTTTTGGTTTCATTGTACAAAGTGCAAAGCAAAAGTGGCTTTTTTGTTAACCAAAGTGATCATTACTTATATAAAAGTATACAAATATAATGCTTATTTAATTAACCAAAGTTAAACCACATCAAGAATTAGAGTTTGTTCCAAGTCAAAGATTGGATCAAAATCAATTCACGATATTTTATTTTATTTGGTTATCTAGATATATTTATGATGTTTTTTTCCTAAATCTCTCCCTCTTGTTTATCTCTCTCTATTCCGACCTATCCTTTTCATCCATGTCATCAGCATCAAAGACAATGTAATCCATCTCACGCCAAGCTACAAAAGCATGTAAGTTATCTATCCCAAAACACTGCAAGCAACAAGTCATTGTTGGAAGTTGCTTACATTTAAAGCTCCTCACTTGTCCGAACATGATCCCTCGTCCAGTAGAATCGCAAGTCTACCACTTCATCTTGCATGTTAAACATCATCTTCTTCTGTGTAACTCTATCCTCCGTTGCATTGAACTCCACCCTTGCTCACTTGCACTCATTTTTTGCAATTAAATTGTGCATAAAATGCTCTGTTTCATCTCATGAAGCACTTCGACACAGATGATTAGCAAAACAAATGCGCATCAACATAGTGAAGTGTTAGGGCTCAAGCTCACAGTGCTTCTCTTCAAAAGCACGGTTTTAATAACCTTGATGTAAATATGTATTTATGTGCTTGCTTGATGGTTTAATACCATCCATGAGGACTTGCGTTCAAGAATTGGCATATGTGTGTGTATGAGCAGCACTCAACTTTCTTCAAAGATATAAGAACCTTAAGTATAAATGTGAGCGACAAGGCAAGGGTTGCAAATAAATTAATATGCCCGACTTCATTAGAGCTCATTCATGGTCATTTAACTAACTATCGAATAAGCGTGAACACTTTTATAAAGACTAGATTGATAAATGAACTAATTTATCAACTTGGTATTTGATTCATTTATGATCATGAATAATATTATTTAAAGCTCATAAACAAATTCATTAAGAAGTTCAGTTAAGGCTTGATAATATGCTCATTCAAGACTTGATTACAATTTTAATTAATAAGTGATTAAACAGAAGTCTTATTCTCTTCTATATTAAATTGATTTTGTTCATGAACACAATAAATATGTTAGGCTATTTAGATTCTTATTTATTAATTCATTCAATTAAAATCTCATTTTTAAGCTCAATAGGCTACTCATCAATAAGCTAAATAAGGTTTATTCACATAAATAACAAGCTGCTCCATGGGAGCTATTATTTTGTGCGGACACCGGATGAGTCTCTCGTCCGGTTAAGCGCTCGGTATCGAGCGGTACCGAGCGCAGTATATTTTGGGATGACGTGGCGCATTTTTATTAGTCTCTGAACATCCTCCGGACTCCGCACAGAATAATAAATTGCTCCATGGTGTTGTTTGTTTATAAGCCCGATATAACTCACTTGATAATCTAACGAGCCGAGCTCAAACCAAGATCAAACAATCATAATTTTAGACAAACTGAGCTTGAACACTTGTACAAATACTTAAATCGAGCTTGAGCTCTATTTTAGCAAACAAGCTCAAACTCGAGCAAGTTCCTGCTTAGCACAGCTCAATTCATTTACAATCCTAGATAAGGCTACTAGATTTGGTTCAAGCAACAAGAAATTAAGATAAAGTCAGCAACATGCAAATGACAAGAATTGCATGACTAAATGTTACGAAAAAATCTCACCAGCCACACATCATGCCAACTACAGAAAAAATATTCAAAAATGCAGATGATAATTATCTATATAAGGGACTCATGTAAAGTAATTAACATAAACAAAAAATAGCTGCAGTGTTGAGGCCAACGATATTAAGAGTTGGCAGATAAAATAACTAGTTTCCAAATGTCAGAAGATTACAATAAATAACCTTCAGGATTATGAACAAAGACAAATATGCTATGCATGAAGCCAAGAACTTAGTTTCATATGAATATCATTATTCATTATAACCTTGCAAACAGAGTAAAAAACATACCTCCTTAAAAAATTCACACATTCGTTGCAATTTAGCTTCCATCAAAGAAATTTCTTTCATGGAGTTCTGCTGTAGAACAATGGATCCACCATTTTCTTGGGACGTGCGAGAGCCTTTGCCAAAATGTTTTTTGTCAAGTTGATCCAAAGGTGTGTGCTATAGAGGGAAATTTCATGGAAACATTACAGATGAATATGTTAAGGAAAATTCGTATAAATCATCATAGCAATAAATAGTAGCATGGCAATCAAAGGAAAAACTTCAACTACAAATTTCATAAAGAATAGATAAAAAATAAAATAATCAGCTTTGAAGATGAATACCTTCATAAGAAATAGCCTCTCTGCACGCTGCTGAAGTGTGCCACCGACTTTCAAACCTCGAGCCCCTAAAGCCTGAAATAGCATACATGAGAAATGTGCAATACAAGGATAAAAAGCTAACATAACTAGTAGAAACTTCAAAGAGAAAACAAAAAGTGAGAAATAGGACATTGGATAATCATTTCATAGCACATCTCCATGTTGTATACATCATGGAGTACGCAAGATCTTGCATGCAAAATCATCTAAAAAAACAATAGATGACCCTAAACTAAAATAACATTAGTTATTTGGATAATACTTAGTTGACAAACAATGTAGAAAGGCGAGTAAGTAATGTTGAGAGAAAAAATAGTCATCTAAAAAAAAGAACAATAGATAATCATAAAATGAAATGATAATAGAAGGGTTATTTATGTGGCTAAGGCCTAAGAGAAAATTGGTAAGCGATGAAAAGAGATAGAGATAGATGGAGGGGGGAAAAGAGAGAGAGAGAGAGAGAGAGAGAGAGAGAGAGAGAGAGAGAGAGAGAGAGAGAGAGGGCAATTATAGAAAGATCTCAAAACTCATGTGGTATCTCATCAAATCAGAATTAACTATTGTTCTCAAATGTAAGGAGCAAGTATAAGTATTTAGAAAAAAAGAAAAGATAACAACTTTCAAGTCAAAGTAAGCCAAATTGAAATTAGTTCAATATAAGTAGAAATAATATTTTAGGGTACTCTAAAAAAATATCTCCATTTTGAAAGAGAAAGGGCAGTAACACTGAGTCACGCATCCATCATTGCATTTGAAGGACGGTTTAGTGGGAAGGTGGATCGATGTTTTACTTTGCTTTGATTATATAAAAATTGGATTATCATAATTGGTTAGGAAGGGGTCATGAGAATCTATGTTGCACCGATACATCTATTTATGAAGGCGTGCCGTATCCGATACACGAATACGCCTCCGATACGGCACTAATACTTGTCGGATATGGCTTGAATCTATGTTGCACCGATACATCTATTTATGAAGGCGTGCCGTATCCGATACACGAATACGCCTCCGATACGGCACTAATACGTGTCGGATATGGCAAAGCCATATCCAATTGAAATACTTTAATTTCTAAAGGACACACGTATCCGATACGCGTGTCCATTGAAAATCTAAAAAAAAAAGAAGCGTCGTATTTACTTCGATGGCTGCAGGCGAGGTTCTCTCATTTCCGAGATGGATTTGAGTCTCTTGATGATATGGGAATATTAGAAATTGCTAATCTTTCACTTGATGAGCCTGAATTAGAAGTTATGATATTTATTGAAGATGATATAGAAGTTCAAAGACAAACCACTGAAGAAGCAAATCATATCATTCCTTCTATTGAATAGTTGAAACTTCATGTGCTAGACAATTTATATTTATGCTTTTGTTGTTGTACTAAACATTTAATGGTTACTTTATTTTGACATTATAAGCTACAAGGCTACAAATGATGTTGCTTTTTTTTTGTAATTGTTGACAAATATTTTCGCATCGACTCGACCCCGATCGAGCCCGACAAAGCTCGATCGCGCTCGATCAATTCAATTGATCGTCGTTGAGGCTAAATTGACTCAAATTAAGCCTCAATTTAATTAAATTAAATCAATTTAATTTAATTAAAATCCAATCAAAACCAATCAAACTCCGTCGAGCGTCGTCGAGCTCAATTCGATGCATTTCGACACAATTCGGCTTCGATTCAAGGTTAATTTCTTAAAATTAAATTGATTGAACCCAATCGGACCCAAATCGACCCAAATCGATTCGGGTCGAGTCCAATCCTGACTCAATTTTAGCCCTAATTCCTCAATTTGGGCTGAATTTGATTTTCAAATCAAATTCCCAAATCAAGGGCTCAGATTTCACATAGAATTCTGCCCTAAAATACCTCATTCCTTGCGTGAGAAGCGGGATTGGTTCGTTTGGGCGGTGGACCTGCTTGTGCGTGCCTCTCCAAGTGAATGAGGGGAGGGAGGGAGCCATTCGGCTCCCTAGTGTTGTCCGTCCCGACCCAGAAGCGAAAAAGAAAGAGGCGGAACAGAGAGGGGAGTCCGCTCCCTGTGCGTGCGTCTCCAGGCGCGGAAGGAGGCGGAGCGGGAGGTTCTTCCCGCGACCCCATCCAGGCCGCTCCAGCTCTTCGAGCGACGGCCCTTCAGGCCGTCTCTCTCTCCAAGAAATCGAGAGAGGCAAAAAAATCCAAGGAGAGGTATTCTTTGCTGCCGTTTCCTTCCTCCTTGGGCTGAAAGAGGGAACCTTCTCTCCGTTTTCATCCATTTCTTCAAGTGGAAGAGGAGAAGTCTTCTCTTTTCTTCTTCTCAAGCAAAAGGGGAAGTGTTGGAGGATAGTAGAGAGACTTGGAGGCTGTCTATTTGCTGTGGAGACTTCTTCCACCCCTTCCTTCAACTCCGGTGACCTCCAAACAGCGAGGACAGCAGTTTGGTGTGTCTTCTACAGCATATCCACCCTCCGGAAAAGCTTTGGACAGCAGCGACAACGTTGGGAAAGACTTGGACAGCAGCCACGCGACCTTCGGAGGCTTCCAAACAGTGAAAACTGCTGTTTGGGATGTTTGGACAGCAAGCGACCACCTCCGGGAGCATCCAAACAGCGAGAATTGCTGTCCGGAACAGTTTAGACAGCAAATTCCTCCTCCGGGGCAGCTTGGACAGCAGCGACGCCATCCGGAAATGCTTGGACAGTCGGCTTCTTCCTTGGGAAAGCTTTGGACAGCAGTTTAGAGCATAAATTGGAGCTTGGACAGCAACCTAGGAGCTTGGACAACGATCCGGAACTTGGATTGGAGCGCTAGGACAAACCGGGAGAGGTATACCACTAAAACTTAGTGAAACCTAGGGTCTCGCAAGGCCAATTGTTGTGTGGTTGACGCCCCCGAACCTTAGGTCCTTAGAAACTTCAATTTTCACTCTCCTAAAATCCCTTTGTTGGCTGTCCACTTCGCAAAAACAGTGGAAATTTGGTGATTTCCATTTGTTGACTCTCATGTGAGGGTCCGGAGAGGATTTCGATGCGTGTAGAGATGTTGGATTGTTATCCAACACCTCTCAAATGTATGTTTATGCATCATATTGTGCCCAATCCATCACCCACAATCATGCCTTAGAGTAGACGCTATCATTTGACCTCAAAGTCAATGATGATGCATATGTTTGGATTGTAACTAGTTGCATGCATGTCTCATGTAGATGCATTGTCATGACAAAATAGACACCTAAATCTAGGAGAACCTTTGCATGCATAATTTTAGTTACCTCTAGAGTTTTGTTTAATACATGTGTTGAGTCTAATTGATTTGGGCTTTATAGTCGTTGTGAGGCATAGAATTTCAAGAGTCTATGTAACAAATCTCACAACATAAAGAATCAATTAGATTTATATCTTGTACCATACAAAACTTAGAGCATGAAGTAGCAATCTTAAAACTCACCCATAAGTTGCATGCACCCTTCTTTCAAGTCCAAGTCATGACAAAAGTGACTAATGAGTTGCAAGAAGTGTGCACATGTGGCGAAGTTTGTGGACTTTAATGAGATTTTGTGAGTTCTTGAATATGAATTTAGTCAACGATTGGAAAAATCAAATCATTGTGAGGTCTCCCATAGACTTTTCAAAGTCTATGTTGTAGATCCCACAAAATGTATTGTTGATTAAGTTCATGTACAACATTGTGCAAAATCAAATACTTGATTGCTTTCAATTATCAAATTCCCTAATTTGAAGAATCACCTACACATGCATGCATTCTAGGTTCTTTCTTAGATCGTTACCAAATTTGATCTTAAATCTCCTAGAAATCGTTGTGATAGATCTCTCCCATCCAAGTTTCTAAATCATGCCCAAAAGTGGTTTAGAAACCTCTCCTAAGACCTTAGGAAATCTATCTTCCTTCCTCCAATTGAGTCCAAAACACTCATGGAGAAATGGGGAGTTCTCTTTTTCATGCACATCTCCTTCCAAGTTTGATGCTTAGAACTTCATCAAAGTTCTAAGCTCTATGTTGCATGAGTTTCAACAAGTATAAAGAACTTGCTTCCAAGCACTCTTTTCCCTCCATGTGAAGTATTTTGGAGCCCCTCTAAGGCTCCAAATGTTTTATCACATGAATCTCCAAGGCTTTTGGACCAAATCCTAAGCCCAAACCTTTATTTGTTGAGTCTCAAAATCAACAAATGAGTATCTAACTCCATTCACTTGACTTCAACTAAGTGAATGATCCTATCTCTTTGAATACCAAATATTCAAAGGTCTTCTATAAAATTTGTAACTTTCTAAAAGTTACATTTTCTTCCTTCAACCCTTAAGTTGTAGGAAATCTATCAAACCATTTATTCATTGGAACACCAAACCAATGAATACTCTTTTGGACATAGGATTCAAATCTTAGTCTTCTTCATTTGCTTAGGCATTAATTAAGCAAATGAATACTCCTCCTTGAACACCCAATGTCCAAGGAATCTCCTCAACATGTAAATCCAAAATTTGCTTGTTGTTTCTCTTCTCTACAACCTAAGAAGTTGTAAGAAAACCTCTCTTTCTCCTAAAACAAAAAAAAAAATTAGGAGAATGTACACGTCCCTTTGAACACCAAATGTTCAAAGAATGTTCTTGAACTTGCAACCCATAAGTTGCATTTCCTTTCTTCTTTCCTACAAATAATGATTATAGGAGAGTATTTAAATCCGTATTCATGCTCCCAAATCCAAATTGGGAGGATGAATCCCCTCTTTGGACACCAAGCGTTCAAAAAGACTACCCCAATTTGCAACCTCTAAGTTGCACCTCGGGCCACTTCTTTTCCTACAATTCTAAATTGTAGGAAATCTCCCATTTCTCATTCATTTGCTTAGCATCAAATTAGGCAAATAAATTTGTTCCTTTAAACATCAAAAGTTTAAGGACATTCATGAGTTGCAACCTCTAAGTTGCACATTCCTTTCTTCTACCAAACAAAATGTGTAAGAAATCTCTCCATTCACTTAGCCTAAATTAAGTGAATGTGAGTCCCCTTCTTTGAACGCCAAATGTTCAAAGAAAGTCTCCCACTTTGCAACCTTCGAGTTGCATTTCCTTCCATCTTTCCTATAAGTCAAAGATTGTAGGAAAGCATCCAAGTTCATCTTCTTACCCTCATTCTTCTAACTCAAATTAGAAGAGTGTATTTCCTTCTTTGAATAACTAAATGTTCAAAGGATTTTCAAGAGTTTGCAATTTCCAATTTGCATCTCATTCTTCTCTATCACTCCAACCTAAATTGGAAGGATGAATTCCTTTCTTTGAATGCCAAATGTTCAAGGAAGATCTTGCACTTTGCAACCTCCAAGTTGCATTTCTCTATTTCTTCTCTACAAACCAAATTTGTAGAGAAATTCCCTTTCTTCCTACAACTCAAGAGTTGTAGGAAAATCTCATTCATTCAACCTATGTTGAGTGAATTAGATATATGAAGGTCTCTTATTTGTTGGATCAAAACCAACAAGTAATTCAATCCAAAATTATTTGTTTGTTGAACCAAATTCAACAAATAATTTCATACCAAGCAAAGGAATCAACTTCTAGCTTTCTTTCATTCTCCTAACGCAAATTGGGGGAATGAGTTCCTCTCTTTGGACACTCAAAGTTCAAAGAATCCTTGATGTGTAAGCCCAAATCTACACATCATCTTCTTATGTTTGCTTAATTCAAACTTAGCAAACTAAATACCCATCATTGAACATAAGAGTTAAATGATAATCTCTCTTGATTTATAACCCCAAAGTCATAAATCTTTCCCACCTATTGAGCTAAAATCAATAAGTGACTCAACTTTATTTGTTTAATCCAAATTAAGCAAATGAAATCCACCTCCTTGAATACACAAAATTCAAGGAGACACTCTTTTGATTCGTAGCCTCAAAGCTACTAATCTCCCTCACTTCTATAGGTTCCAAAAGCCTTGGAAGATGTAATACCTTGGCCCTAAAGCTATAGGTTTTCTCTCCTTCAACTCCATAGTTGTTGGAGATCTCTCTTCTCTTTAGCTCCAAAAGTTAGAGAGAGTTCTCCTAAATTTAGCCCAAAACTAAATGTTGGATGCTCCTTCCTTAGATCCAAACTCTAGGAGGACTTTTAGTGTGACATACCACACAAGCCTCACACACTTAGGTGCACAGCCCCTTAGGCATGCTAGGATTAGGATTTTTTTTTCTTTGTGTGCGCATGTGATTGATGTTGTGGATTGATTGCCCTTGGATTGTCTGCGTGTGGGCACTTGCCCTTAAGTGGTTAGTATATAAATATAAATGCTTTTCTGTGCAGGTGGCCATATCTAAAAGAGGGGGGGCTCATAAATAATAATAAAATGCTTGCATGACAGGTATCGCTTAAAACCCCCCAAAGATGTGGCCAATAGGGTAGAAGCAGGGGGCCTAGCACTTAGCGCTCTAAGTGTTAGGCCAATTTTGAGATGATTACATGCTTATTATATAAACTGCCTCCTAACTCTGTTTTGCAGATTTGAGTCTTTTTTTTATCATGTATTTGGTAGAAATAGGATGTAAAACTTGTGGGGTTTGGATAAAAAAAAAAGCAAGGAAGATCAAGGGAGGAAATACCTTTTTGGAGATAAAGCTTGAAGATCCCCACAAGTAGAGTCTATAATTAATTCAACTGGGTTGTATAATGGCAGGCAACTCAGCTGCCAAATTTGGTTGTAATAAATTGGACTTTATCTACATTTCTGCATTTTATTTATAAATAAAAGCATGTGTTGAAGTGTTTACTGGGTGTGCAATAGAAATGCATGTCTTTCCTAGGTTTCTTCCCTTTGTTTTTGTGGGCGTGGCTTGGACTTTTGATA
The DNA here is from genome assembly GCA_016618105.1 of Dendrobium huoshanense. NCBI lineage: Eukaryota > Viridiplantae > Streptophyta > Magnoliopsida > Asparagales > Orchidaceae > Dendrobium > Dendrobium huoshanense. The sequence continues at coordinate 39,307,533 of CM028357.1, forward strand.
CGGTAGGCTCTTAGGACAAAACTAAAATTTCTACCCATTTAAAATGTAAGCAAACTAAAATGAAATTAGACTTCATGATTTTCTAACAAAAAGAAACTTGCATGGCTCCCTTCAAGGAGCTAAGTTTTCTAAAAAAATTAAAACAATCATGCATGGCCAAAAAAAAATGTGTTGCATATAGAAAGCCCTCACTTAAGGATTAGATAACAAAAGTCTTTTTCTTTATGAGTCAGCATATGCATACCCACATAATTAGGCATCTTGGCCTCAAAGCCAAGCTATAAGCCCTACCTTCTAAATAAAAATAACCCTACCACTCTACATTTGCATTGAGACTAAACAACATGGTTTTAAAAGCGATTAGGGGGAGTTTAGCTGGTAGTCTGATGGGGACATCAGATCGTCATGGAGAGTTTATCAGAGACGTGGCCGTCGATCTACGGCCACGATCGAGTCTTTATATTTTTGAGTCGTTGATGTATTTCATTTTCATGTAGTTTGTTATTTGCTTATGTGGCATTTATGAGTCGTATTTTTATTTTATTTTATTTCGTTGCTTATGTGTTGTCTTTCCCGTTGTACCCCTCTTGTGAGAGTTTTCGTATGTGAGCCCAAAGGGCGTTTGTGTCTTTTGTTTCGAGTCATGTTGTAGGAGGCTATTTAAAGCCCCATTTTATTCTATGATGGTAATGAATGATTATTAAGAATTTTCCTGCACTTGTGTTTGAGAGCCTTTGAGAGTTCTTGGAGCTTTGGAGAGATCCCTTGGAGAGGGAGATTGGCGCATCACCCACCAACCTTGGAGACGGCCGGGTTCGTGGTTCTCTTCTTTAACTTTGTCATCGCCCCCTCGTCGAACCTCCCTATCTTCCACCACCACCACCGGCCGCCTCACCCGATTCCCCCCTCCCCTTCCAAACTCCACAAGTCCCCCATCCCCTTGCCGCCGGCCAAGGCCAAAGCCGTCGGCCCACTCATCCCCTTGGCTCTTTTGTTTTCTTGTGTTTCCTAATTGGGTTGGGATTAATTTGAAATTCAAATTCAATCAAATTTGAATTCAAATTACTTCATAAATTAGCTCTTCTATTTTAGGAAAGTATTTGATTTCTATCTACGTTTGAATTTTAAATTCAATAGGATTTAAATTAAATATTTCCTAATTTCAAAACCTAAATTTGGAAGCCTTTAATTTCTCTCACCAAATCAAACCTGGACCATACATGCCGCCGGCCTCTATGAGGGTAGATTTGGATTTATTTCCTACTTATCACATAAACCTATTTAGAAATACTTCAAATTATTTCTTCCTTTTCTCTGGCCGAATTCCCCAAGATCCAGATTTTCTTTAATTCTTTCCAAGTTCAAGTTTTCTAATTTGGAAAGGATTTCCCTGTCAATGCCTATTGGCCGCCTATTATACCCAGCCTGGACGGATTAATTGCTCAAATAATTGCATTGCTTTAGGAAACTCATCAAACTTTTCCCTAATATCTCTTCTCTGTTTGCCGCCCAACACCTGCCTCCCTCCTCTACCCGTCTCCCCTCCTCCCCAGCCTCCATCTTCTCTCATTAGACTAAGCTTTGGCTGCTTTGATTTCTTCTCTCCCAAGCATTTCCAATTGAACCAAATATTCAGAAATTGCCCTCAGCTTTTGAGTAAAACCTGAACCAAAATTTCAGATTTTGGTATCAGCCGTTGGAAGAAGATCCTTATTCCTTCATTGGAGAAACTTCTTCCTCTACAACAAGGATCGAGGTGGCTGACGTCAAGAGGAAAATCTCCACGTCTCCTTAAGCAAAGGTTCTCCTTTTCGCTTGCATTTTATTTCTTCCAAATCTAAATTCTCATTGGATGATTGTAATCACGGAAGCGCCTTAAATTGCTCTTGCCAAACCTAGTCACTTGTAGGAATTGAGTGTAAACTTCTATGCATCCTACGTCTTATTGTTACTTGAGGGATTAACTTGAAGCCTACTATTTTGTCTTGTTTTTATTTTCTTGATTACCTTGAACGTTCAAAATTTGGCGCATGTAATTTAACCTATGCAGGATTGACTCCTTAATTGTTTATTCGCCGTGAATACTTGCTAATAATTTTATTCGGGATTTATTCTAATCGATGAGTTGTGCAAAGTCTGAAATAAAATCACAAGCATACCATTTTAATTAGTCCTGCATCATCTGGTATCAGAGCATGGTTAGGATTGGAATTTCTTTCTAGAAAACTTCCTAGGTTGTTTCCTAACTATTGTTTCGAAGTTCTGCATACATAGTCTTGTTAGATTCATGCTAAAGCTCATGTTATGTTTGCTGCCAGAAAAATTCCTGCACCATTCAGTAAGCTGTATGCTCATCATTTAGTCATCTAGGTGCTGTCTATCTCTCCCTAACCTCATATTTTGCTTAGGGAATCTTAGCACCTTCGTGCCATTTGCTGTCCTAGTGTTTTCTGCATCATTTGTTACTGTTTTAAGCTTGTGTCACTAGTAGTTAGCTGCTGTTTTCTCTTTAGAACCCCTCCTAAGTCTCCCATAGTGTTTTAGGAATGGACCCGGAGCAACTTAGCAGAACTTTAGACCTGTTGGTAGGTCAAATGGGCGCAATTAGTCAGCAACTTAAGGAGAACCAGTCAGACCTAGCGGAACTTCGGCGACAAACAACTGATAGGTTCGATAACCTAGAACGAGGTAGGAACCAAGCACCCCTTTACACACCTTCTAGGCCACCTTCCATGTATGGGAATGATACTTTTCAAGATGATGGGCCCCCACGTGCCCCTTATCGAAATCCTCATTACATACACGACACCAACCATGACCCCGACATACACTTGATGAAGAATATCAAGGTAGAAGCACCCACTTTCGATGGCACCTTAGATCCACAACTCTTCCTTGATTGGATCAAAGGTATGGATAGCTTCTTCAAGTGGTATAACATTTCTGAAGCTAGAAAGGTTAGGTTCGCGGAGATGAAGCTTATTGGAAGGGCTAGCCAATTCTGGTCGAACTTAGAAAGTCTTAGGGAGTCCCGCAACGAGTACCCCATTACTGATTGGGCGTCTATGAAACGTGAACTTAAACAGAAGTACCTACCTCCGTCATACTTCCCTAGACTCCTTGACAGGTGGAACCGACTTACCCAAGGAAGCAAACCCGTTAAGGAGTACATAGCATCCTTCGATGATTACCTGATTCGTTGCAAAGGGGAGACCTCAACCACTCCCGCGCAAATTTTGTCGATGTTTCGTACCGGACTGCGAGAAGACTTACGCAATGAACTTTTTGCCCGGAACATCACTACTCTGGAGAACGCCTACAGCCTAGTACTTGATCTAGAAGAGTCCCGTTCTCAGCATCCGAGTCGATCTCATGACTCTAGACCTTCGTATAGATCAGCCGGTAATTCCACCTCGCACCCCCCTGTTTCACGACCTACTCCGGGGAGCACGACCCGACCACCCACGGGTCCACCTGCACCTAGATCTGATTTTAGAAGTAAACCTCCCACCACGGATGCCCCTCGGTCCAGTCCCGGGACCAAGTGCTTTCGATGCCAGGGGTATGGGCATATCGCTTCTCAGTGCTCCAGTCCTTATAAGGTTTCGATCGTTGAGGAGATGACTGAGGACGATCTCGAGCCCGAGGTTGATCAGATCCATCAAGTCGAGGAAGAAGGCGAATACTTCGAGGAGGAGGACGACACTACGGTCCTCAATTGCCTTCAAAAGCCAGATACCTCTCCCATCTGCGTGGTGAGATGTGCACTATCACACCCGACACCCACTGATGACTGGCGTAGGACCACGATTTTCCATACCTACACCAAAATCAAAGACAAGAACTGTAAAGTCATAGTGGATAGTGGTAGTTGCATTAATGCTGTTTCCTCCAGCATGGTATCCCAGTTAGGTCTGTCTGCCGTTCCTCACCCCAACCCGTATAAGGTATCGTGGGTCAACTCCAATGCCTTGGAAGTGAAGGAACGAAGCCACGTACCCATCTCCTTTGCCACTTATAAGGAGAATGTCTGGTGCGATGTGTTGGCTATGAATGTTGGACAAATTTTGCTAGGTCGCCCCTGGATCTACGATAATGATGTCCACATTTATGGGCGTTCAAACACCTGCGTATTTGAACATGCTGGCAAAAAGATTAAGCTTTTGCCATCACAGCCCCGGGTTACGGATGCCACGAAATCCAACCCAGCCAAATCTAAAAAGGGCATGAACCTTGTCACCGCCAAGGTTCTGATTACTGAGTTTGCCCAAGGCGCCCCCCTGTTTGCCTTAGTTGGCCGTGAGATTTCCACTGAATCTGACGAGCCCATTCCTGAGGAGGTACAGCCTATTTTAGGACAGTATGCTGATGTCTTTCCCGATGATCTCCCCGATCAGTTACCACCACTTAGAGACATCCAGCATGCTATAGACTTCGTCCCTGGAGCCTCCCTTCCAAACCTGCCACACTATCGCATGAACCCCACGGAACATGCTGAGCTTAAAAAGCAGGTTGATGAATTACTGCAGCGAGGTTTCATTAAGGAGAGTCTTAGTCCCTGCGCGGTGCCGGCCCTTCTTACACCTAAGAAGGACGGAACTTGGAGAATGTGTGTTGATAGCCGTGCTATCAACAAGATCACCGTCAAATATCGATTCCCCATTCCGAGGCTCGATGACATGCTCGATATGATGACGGGTGCAACATTGTTCTCCAAAATTGATCTTAAAAGTGGGTACCACCAGATCCGGATCCGACCCGGTGATGAGTGGAAAACTGCCTTCAAAACTAAGGATGGTCTTTATGAGTGGTTAGTCATGCCATTTGGGCTCAGTAATGCCCCTAGCACTTTTATGAGAATCATGACTCAAGTGCTGCGTCCGTTTATGGGAAAGTTTGTCGTCGTCTACTTTGACGACATTCTTATTTACAGTCATTCCATTAGTCAGCACTTGGACCATTTAAGGCAAGTTTGTGAGGTCTTAAGGAAGGAGCAGTTATATGCCAATCCTAAGAAATGCACCTTCCTAGTAGATCGCGTCATCTTCCTGGGCTTCATCGTATCAGCCCAAGGGGTTTCCGCTGACCCCGAAAAGGTGAGGGCCATTGTAGAGTGGCCTATACCTCAGACTATCCGGGAAGTCCGCAGCTTCCACGGATTAGCCACCTTCTATAGGAGATTCATACGGAACTTCAGCACAATTGTTTCTCCTATCACTGACTGCCTGAAGAAGGGTGATTTCCACTGGACCCCGGCTGCCACTAGAGCTTTTGATGAGATTAAGCAGAAAATGGTGGAGGCCCCAGTGATGCGACTTCCTGATTTCTCCAAAGTCTTCGAAGTAACTTGCGACGCTTCGGGGGTCGGAATTGGAGGAGTCCTTTCCCAGGAAGGTCACCCTGTAGCTTACTTCAGTGAGAAATTGAACGATATCCGGCAACGTTATTCCACTTATGACAAAGAATTCTACGCTGTGATCCAATCACTTCGTTATTGGCGACATTACTTGCTCCCGCAAGAATTCGTCATTTTCTCGGATCACGAAGCTCTGCGTTATATCAACTCCCAAAAGAAATTGAATGCACGCCACGGTCGATGGGTTGAGTTCCTTCAGGAGTACACGTACACCCTTAGACATAAGGCGGGAGTTGAAAATAAAACTGCCGATGCTCTCAGTCGTCGTATGATGACCACCACTGAGATGAGAGCAGAAGTTGTGGGTTTTGACCAAATAAAGAAGGATTATTTGGAATGCCCCGACTTCAAGGAGACCTACACTCTCTTGTCCACTGGCAGCACGCGCTTAGTGGACGATTTCCTACTGGAGGATGGTTATCTTTTCAAAGCCCAGAGGCTTTGCATCCCGAGCACCTCCCTTAGAGAATTTTTGGTCTGGGAACTCCACGCGGGAGGCCTCGCTGGGCACTTCGGACGGGACAAGACTATCGAAGCCGTGGAATACCGTTTCTTTTGGCCCAGCCTTAAGAGAGATGTTGGTCGGCTGGTCAGTCGGTGTCACACCTGCCAACTGGCCAAGCAACGTAAGCAGAACACTGGTCTTTACACACCCTTACCTGTTCCCAGTTGTCCTTGGCAGGACGTTAGTATGGACTTTATCTTAGGTCTGCCCAAGACACTCCGTAGGCACGATGCTATTTGTGTGGTAGTTGACCGGTTTTCCAAAATGGCACATTTCATTCCATGTTCTAAAACATCCGATGCCTCCCACATCGCGAAGTTGTACTTCAATGAGGTCGTCCGTTTACATGGTTTGCCCAAAACCATTGTCTCGGATAGGGATGTGAAATTCACTAGCTATTTCTGAAAAACCCTGTGGATGAAAATGGGCACCAAACTTCACTTTTCCACTGCCTTTCACCCACAGACTGATGGTCAGACCGAGGTAGTCAATAGGAGTCTGGGTAATTTATTGCGGTCCTTGGTTGGTGAACACATTAGAGATTGGGATTCCATTCTTCCTACTGCTGAGTTTGCTTATAATAATTCAATTAACCGAACCACGGGTCGAAGTCCTTCTGAAATTGTATACGGGTTCAAACCTAGACAGCCGTTAGACCTGATTCCCATGAGTTCTAGGTATAGGATTTCTGAGTCTGCATCAACATTTGCATCTCATTTGCATGAACTTCATAAAGACATTGCACAACAAATTGAAAAGAATAATCAGGAATATAAATTACATGCAGATTTAAAACGGCGATTTAAAACTTTTGAGGTGGGTGATTTTGTTATGGTGCGGATTCGTCCGGAACGGTTCCCTCCAGGAACAGTTAAGAAATTACATGCAAAGAGTGCTGGACCTTTCAAGATTCTTAAGAAAATTAATGACAATGCTTATATAGTAGATCTGCCTGCAGATTTCAATATAAATCCCTCTTTTAACATAGAAGACTTAGTGGCATATGAAGGTCCTGACTTTAACCCACAAAATCCACTATCAAAACAGCCTTGTGTGAACCCACCCTGTGAGATCCCAAGCCTACCCCACTACCAAATATTCCCAAATTTCCTATGGCAGAGCAAGTGGAGGCAGTCTTAAGTGATGAGATCATATCCACAAGAGAAGGAGGACGAAGAAGATATTTGATCAGGTGGAAAGGAAAGCCCGAGTCAGAGGACACATGGCTAGATCGTGAGGAGCTGCAGCAGATTGACCCAGATGCACTAGAGATCTACGAGAGCTTCAGAGATTCCTACTCGACGGAGTCGAGTTTTCTCCCACCCCGGGAGAATGATGGGGACATCAGATCGTCATGGAGAGTTTATCAGAGACGTGGCCGTCGATCTACGGCCACGATCGAGTCTTTATATTTTTGAGTCGTTGATGTATTTCATTTTCATGTAGTTTGTTATTTGCTTATGTGGCATTTATGAGTCGTATTTTTATTTTATTTTATTTCGTTGCTTATGTGTTGTCTTTCCCGTTGTACCCCTCTTGTGAGAGTTTTCGTATGTGAGCCCAAAGGGCGTTTGTGTCTTTTGTTTCGAGTCATGTTGTAGGAGGCTATTTAAAGCCCCATTTTATTCTATGATGGTAATGAATGATTATTAAGAATTTTCCTGCACTTGTGTTTGAGAGCCTTTGAGAGTTCTTGGAGCTTTGGAGAGATCCCTTGGAGAGGGAGATTGGCGCATCACCCACCAACCTTGGAGACGGCCGGGTTCGTGGTTCTCTTCTTTAACTTTGTCATCGCCCCCTCGTCGAACCTCCCTATCTTCCACCACCACCACCACCACCGGCCGCCTCCCCCAATTCCCCCCTCCCCTTCCAAACTCCACGGCCAAGAGCCCCCCATCCCCTTGCCGCCGGCCAAGGCCAAAGCCGTCGGCCCACTCATCCCCTTGGCTCTTTTGTTTTCTTGTGTTTCCTAATTGGGTTGGGATTAATTGGGATTAATTTGAAATTCAAATTCAATCAAATTTGAATTCAAATTACTTCATAAATTAGCTCTTCTATTTTAGGAAAGTATTTGATTTCTATCTACGTTTGAATTTTAAATTCAATAGGATTTAAATTAAATATTTCCTAATTTCAAAACCTAAATTTGGAAGCCTTTAATTTCTCTCACCAAATCAAACCTGGACCATACATGCCGCCGGCCTCTATGAGGGTAGATTTGGATTTATTTCCTACTTATCACATAAACCTATTTAGAAATACTTCAAATTATTTCTTCCTTTTCTCTGGCCGAATTCCCCAAGATCCAGATTTTCTTTAATTCTTTCCAAGTTCAAGTTTTCTAATTTGGAAAGGATTTCCCTGTCAATGCCTATTGGCCGCCTATTATACCCAGCCTGGACGGATTAATTGCTCAAATAATTGCATTGCTTTAGGAAACTCATCAAACTTTTCCCTAATATCTCTTCTCTGTTTGCCGCCCAACACCTGCCTCCCTCCTCTACCCGTCTCCCCTCCTCCCCAGCCTCCATCTTCTCTCATTAGACTAAGCTTTGGCTGCTTTGATTTCTTCTCTCCCAAGCATTTCCAATTGAACCAAATATTCAGAAATTGCCCTCAGCTTTTGAGTAAAACCTGAACCAAAATTTCAGATTTTGGTATCAGCCGTTGGAAGAAGATCCTTATTCCTTCATTGGAGAAACTTCTTCCTCTACAACAAGGATCGAGGTGGCTGACGTCAAGAGGAAAATCTCCACGTCTCCTTAAGCAAAGGTTCTCCTTTTCGCTTGCATTTTATTTCTTCCAAATCTAAATTCTCATTGGATGATTGTAATCACGGAAGCGCCTTAAATTGCTCTTGCCAAACCTAGTCACTTGTAGGAATTGAGTGTAAACTTCTATGCATCCTACGTCTTATTGTTACTTGAGGGATTAACTTGAAGCCTACTATTTTGTCTTGTTTTTATTTTCTTGATTACCTTGAACGTTCAAAATTTGGCGCATGTAATTTAACCTATGCAGGATTGACTCCTTAATTGTTTATTCGCCGTGAATACTTGCTAATAATTTTATTCGGGATTTATTCTAATCGATGAGTTGTGCAAAGTCTGAAATAAAATCACAAGCATACCATTTTAATTAGTCCTGCATCATAGTCCCTTCCAGGCGGGACAATAAATCCAGAGGTCGGGCGGGCTATGCCTCTTGTGAGGTGTAGTTTGTAAGCCCCTTGTGCACTTGTTAGATTTAGGTTCGAGGCACTACCTATCGGTAGTCCTCACCTTAGTCTTAGGGTCAGAGGCACGGGTTGATTCCAAATCACCCTATAAGCCCTCATCTTTCTGGCAATTCCTCCAACAAGTGTTGTTGGGATGTAAGCCCCAATCTCCTAATAAAATATCAACTTAAACTAAAATTAGGTTGCTAAAATATGAAGCCCAACATAGGATAGTCCGAGCACCTCTGAGTTTTCCTCAGAATCAAGTGCTCCTACTTCATCTCCTTTGGCTCTCATTCCAAAATCTAAATCTAAGTTGATCTATTCCTCCTTGAAATTCCTAAAGGCCAAAACCTTTAAGCAAGACTTTCATGGATTTTAAAACAAAAATCAAACTTTAGCCAACATTTAAATGATTTCAAAAGAAAGAAAACCACTAGTTTAATCAAAAGTTTTCCCAAATCAAACTTGGGATGTAATTAACCATAGGGGCTTGCCCCTATGGAATGTCTGTACCCCAGAAATAAATAAACCCCACTCAACCAAACATTGAGTGGGGGAATCTCTGTTAAATAATTGTAAATTTTATTATTGAGCCCATAAGAGAATGGTATTTTTACCCTCCGGGGTAATATATCGTATTCTTATGCCGTGCCCGATTATAAAATATGCAATCCGTTTGAGGATACAAAAATTCTCCAACAGATTTTCTGGCGACTCCGCTGGGGAGGATGTCTCTTTTCATCTAAACTAGTGATTTTCATCAAGTCATCCTAAATGTTGGCTAAATGGCATTTGCAAGATCAAATTTGTATTGTATGCCTCTCCCTTAGTAAATTTGGGTTGAGTGATGTCAATACAAGTAAATGCAAATCAAAATGAACTTTCAAAAGTTGAGAAAGATGAACTTTGATTTTTCAAGCCAATCATTTAAAAAAAAAAATCACATTCTCAAATTTCTAATTCCAAAATCTCCCCTCTTCACCATAATTGTTGTGGTTGTACAAAATCTACAACCAAACAATGTCAAATGGTGTGAGATTTCAAACTCAAACAAATTCAATCTTCATCCGTTAAATCCGGGACACAGTTGTGGGTGGTCAGTGATTCAATTCAGTGGTCAGAAAACCCAACAAAAAGTGCAGTGATTGGTTGATGTTATGATAATTATATTCAAGGAAGTACAACAGAAAAGTTGATACAGCAAATTCTGATTTTCAGGAAAATTCTAAAGTTTGGGATTTCAGCAAAGCTGAGATGGAAAGTAAATTGGTTTTCAAATTTGGTAACCACCTTCAGTTGTCTTTTGATCAATCTCAATTTGCTCCAGGAGATCTGATAAAATTTGGACAAGGTTTTGAGGGTGTGGAGGTCTTTTTCCAAGGCCTAACCCCTTCTGAAGTGGAAGTCTTAGAAAGTCAACACCCATCTGAGAGGGTCCTTGAAGTCAGTTTACCTGTTAGGGAGAGGTCACCTCCTCAAAACAGTAGGAAGAGGGTGGCTGAGATTTCCCCAAAAGCCTTAGCCTCTCAACCTTCTACATGTGGTAGGCTGACCTTCCCTAAGGTTCAAAAGTCTAATGAAAGACAAACAACCTTGACTCCAGTGTTACTTGAGCAGATGGCAGTTGAGAGACATTGTGAGACCGTTCAGTCTTTAGCAGTTGTCCAAAGCCACTCAGAGCATGAGAAATTGTTTCAGTCCAGTCAAAATGAAGAAGGGACTAGTTCCACCTATGTTCTAACCAAGTCTCAAAGAAGAAATAAAAAAAAAAAACAAAAGACTTAGAAAGAGGTTGAAAAAGGAGGAGCAAGCTGAGTTAGAGGCTGAGATGATGAAGCTCTCTCCTCTTGCCGAGGGTAGTGAATTTCACCCTCTTTCTGTGTTTAGGAGTGAAGAAGATGTTGAGAAAATAATTGCATCACCTCCAAGACCTTTAACAAATTTTTCCAAAAGCACACCCGAGGAAAGGGTAAAGCAGTGGGAGAATGACATCAAAAATGTTTTCCAAAGAGTAGCTGATGGAACCCGCTCAACAAAAGAGAAGGTGATTAAAGCTATGAAGAATGTGATTTACAGACTTGTTGATACAATCCTTAAGGAGAACAAAGATCCTAAGGATAGCAAATTGATTGTTCAGCCATCACAGAAAGATATGCAACAGTTTGCCCAACAGCCAGCTGTGTCAGCATTGGTGGATGGTTATGTTTTAAACCTCGCCAGAAAAGAGCAGTCAGTGAGCAGATAGTTCTAGTTGACAGTTCAGCAATTCCATCTGAGATCTATGGCAGACCAAAGGCTGATTACCTTGATCGCCAAGTGGTCCCTTGGTCTTCTTTGTCGGTTTCTAGTAAATCTGACGTACCTACTAGGTTTAGGAGGTCTCCCAAAGAAAATAAACATTCTAGTCCTCTTGATGAGCCACACTCTGGGGGTCACATTCAGACTCCACCTTTAGATGAAGTAAATGTGGGACGCCAAAAATTCCATGCCTCCTCATCTGGGGTTAAGGAAGAATGGAGACCCAAGGTGGTGGCTCCATCTGTGGTACATTCCCCTCCTAGTCGTGTTGATTCCAAAGATAAAGGGAAAACACCTATGGAAATTAATAGTTACGAAGAATACCATCATTCTCCTGTCAATCCCTCAACAGGTAAAACTGTTGAAGAAATGATTGAGTACTTAAAAGAAAGCCTCAAGAGAATTGATGAGGATGAAAGGAGGGAAAAGGAAGAAAACTACAAAAAGTTGCTTGAGAATTTCAATCCTGATGAGGATGATCTCTTGGATGAGGAGGATATCTTTGTCATCCACTATGACATAAGAGGATCCTCTCTTTCAGAGGACCCTCATGCAAATGAGTTGTTGGAAGTGGAGGAAGGGAGTGAAAATCCTTAAATTTGTGCTCAACAATAACTTAAAGCAAAGGATGGATAAAAGATTGGATGAGATGACATTTGTCTTGATAACTCTTACTACTCAGCTTTGGGGCCCCAAAAGGTCCTAAACACAACAGTTGAGCCTTCTACCAGTACAAAGAAAGAAGAATCAACAAGTGCAGCTTCTCTGTCTTCAATGGTGTGTGGTCATAAAGAACAACACTAGTGACTTGCTTACAGTTGTAGATGGTTGGCAATTATCTTTGTCTAAATCTTTCCTAAAGATTGTAAACAAACTATCCAAAATCCTATTGGAGTTTCCAAAAGGAACTAAAATGCCCCTAAAAAAAAAAGGCCTCTTTTGATGTTCCTTTAAATAACTCAATGGGTGGAAAGGGTCCTTTACCCTTGAAACTTCATGAAAGAGAGTTTCAATTGTGAAGGGAAAAAGAAAGAATCAACTTCCAAAATCAAATGGGTTATCCTTCTAAATGGCAAGGGGAAATCCCCCAAGCCTATCTCTCTCTAATTTCATGTATGTTCCAAAGGGTGTTAATGAAACGAACAATCCTTCTGCGTACGTGCAATCTGTCCGTTCTGAATCTAATAACGAACAAACTACAAATGAATCTTTCCAATTCTCTGAATCAAGTGAATCAAATTTTGGTGATGATCTACCCATGCACAAAATGCAGGGAGCAAAGATTGTCATTGAGCCTGAGTCACTGGACTTAGAGACAAATCAAGTGAAAGAAGAATCAAATTCTGAAGTTTTGGTTGATGTGATCTCAATTTCTGAGCATGAACAAATAACATAAATAAATCTCAGAAGTGGTCATGTTGTATCATATCTAGTGGCATCAAACAAGAGAAATGAAAAGAACTTATCAATCAAAATGAGGGCGTGGTTCCACCAACGCTTGCTCCACAAGTGCAAGTGGGTGGTGGACCACCAAAAGTGGATTTTAATGTACTAGCTCACCTTAGGAAACTCCCTGCGAGGTTGAGCATATATGATGCATTCGTACTTTCTCCTGAAATGCGAAAAGCTTTGATCAAGGCTTTACTTGATCCTAAAATTTGTTTGGCTCAACCTATAGAGGATTCCTTTGAGGAAGCTTTACACTTCAACAAATACCTAGAATAACATTTTCTGATGAAAATAGTGCTTGTTGACCCAGGTGCATGGGTCAACATAATGAATCTAAGAACTTTGACCCACCTCAATGTTGACACGCAGAAATTAACTTCTGACAAAATGATGTTGCGTGGCCTCAAAAAAGGGGGAAGGGGGGGGGGGGGGGGACAAAGTGCCTTAGGCTCATTTGCTCTTTCACTTTTGGAGGGAGTTCTAAAACCATTTAGTGTATATGAAGATGTTTCTTGTTATGTTCCAAAGAGGCTATCAGTGTTTTCAGACCTGTGATACCAACTAAAGATCAAGCAGAAATCAGTACACTAAAGACAAAGTCTCCATCAAGTGTTCGAGACTACCCTCAAGAAGAAGAAATTGAGGAAAAGATTAAATGGAATCTTGCCCCTCCTTCAACACAACGAGATGGTAGGATGACACAATGAGTTCGTGATACAGTTCATGACAAAAGTTAAGAAGTGTGGAAGGTGAGGGGTACCAAAGCCCCATCTCCACCATTTGTTCCAAGAAGGCCCACCACCCATGTAGGCCCAGGGTCCAATTCAAAGGCTGAGCCAAATTTGATGGGTAGTTTAATAAAGCAACAAAGAAGCTTCAACAAATCAAAGATGCAGTTTCAAGAATGGGTAGACACTGAAAAGCCTATTTGGAACATTAAAGGAAATCTTCCATGTGATGAAGATAACTCTCAAACAAATAGGAGGTGTCTAATCTCACTAAGTTAAAAAAAATTGAATTTGTGTAGAAGCACTAACTTCATTGTCAAAAAAAAAAAGAAGTACAGTGGAAGAGTTGAATGTTTGCATTACACTCAAATAAAAAAATGTAGGGAAGGAGTATGTCTTTCATAGCATACCCTCTTCCTTAAAGTCCAAAAGTGGGTGTAAACTTGACAACTTTCCATAAAAGAAATGGTAGAACTCTCACTTGTGTTGAAAACCTGATCAAAAGAGGTTTAACTCCTATGTAGTCCAAGGGCGAAGCTTAACACCTTGAAAATCTATGAAATTTTAAATACAAGTTGAAGAAAAATAGATATGGTGTTGACTTTGGTACCATCAGACCAATAGATGATGATAATTTCTGTTTGGTTATTACCAACAATCTGGATGTTGATATGATCTTTACAAAGACCTACAACGCTGTTGGGAGGTTATGTTTAGAGTCTAGCAACGATCTGGATTACCTTCAAACTAAGGATGCACCCCTTGAGTTTGAAGAAAGAAATCAAATCAACAATCACTAAATTGAAAGAAATCAATTTGGGTACTGAACAAAATCCACGCCCCACTTTCATAAGTGCTTTGTTAAATGAAAATGATGCCAATGGTATGGTACAACTCCTGGCAGAGTTTAGGGACTGTTTTGCATGGAGTTATGATGAAATGCCATGTTTAAATCCAAATGTAGCAGTCCATAAACTTGTCATTCAACCAAACATTGTTCCAATCAAACAAGCTCCTCGAAGGATGCGTTTGAAAATTGAACAAGTGATTAAAATAAAAATTAATTAAAGCTGGTTTTATTTGAGAGGAAAAAATATCCCTCTTGATTGGCTAGCATTGTCCTTGTTAAGAAAAAGAATGGACAGATTCGCGTATGCGTTGATTTTAGAGACTTGAGTAAAGCATGTCCCAAAGTTGAGTTCCCATTACCTATACATGAACTCATGATTGACATTGTTTCTTCTCATGGTCTCTTTTCCTTTATGAATGGATCCTCGGGGTACAACCAAATCAAAATGGCCCCGGAGGACGAGCAATATACTTCTTTTAGAACACCCATTGGAATGTACTGTTTTAAGGTCATGTCTTTTTAGCCTTAAGAATGTTGGTATGACCTACCAGCTTGCAATGACCAGAATATTCAATGTGCTCCTTCATGACAAAATTTAATGTAACATTGATGATTTCGTGGTCAAAAGCAAAAAAAAAAAAAAAGAGAGGATCACCTGTTTGATTTAAGGGTTGTGTTCGAATTGCTTTGTCGGTACAACCTCAAGATGAATTCTTATAAGTGCACCTTTGGGGTGACTTCAGAAAAGTTTCTTGGGTTTGTTGTTCGACACAATAACATTGAAATTGACCTTATAAAAATCAAGGCGATATTAGAAATGAAACCTCCTAGAAGCCTTACTCAACTAAGATCTTTTCTAGGTAGGTTGGCATATCTGAGACGCTTATTCAATTTGTCCAATAGATTGTAGCCCTTTCAAAGGACTCAAAATTCTACTCGGATGATAGCCACCAAAGGCTTTCGATAGTATAAAATGCTATCTCATGTCTCAACTCGTTTTGGCCGCTCCTATTCTAAGGAGGTCGTTAGTTCTCTTTACTACAGTGTCAAGTGAATCTCTTGAAGCTCCGTTGGCCCAAACCCAACAATGAAAGATAAAGAAAAATGCTTTGTGCTACTCAAGTGAAGTTCCAAGCAGAAATGTTCATCATCCGGTTGTGGACTGGATCCGGATTACCAAAACCTTGGTCTAAGATTTCAAATCTTCCATCTTTCCCCCAAAAGGAAAGAAAATTCACCTCTCCCCAAAAAGGAAAGGCAGTTCAATTTTCTCTAAAAAAGAAAATCAAGTTCATCTTTCTCCAAAGGAAAGTTCATCTCTTTCTTTCCCCAAAAGGAAAGTTCAAATTTATCTTTCTTTAAATGAAAGTCAAATTTCAAATCTTAGTATCAAATGCTAAGTGTAGACATCCCCAAATAGGAGTCTTCTTATTAATTTCCGAGTTTAGGTAGAATTCAAACCTTTTAAGGTCTCTCCTAGCTCACTCTTTTAGATCTTGTTCTACCCAAATTGAACATCATAGATCTACCCAAATCTAGACTTCTAGTGGTTGCCAAAATACCCTTTAGTCTTCCCAAATGGTAAGATTTATCTAGCCAAAATAGATAATCTTATACCAAATACCTTTAAGGCTTAAGTAGTAGTCAAAATACTATTAACCTTAGCCTTAAGAGTTTTAGCTTACCAAAATAAGATAAACTCTACCTTTAATTGGTTGCCAAAATACCTCTTAGAGCTTTCCAATAGGTGCCAAATATCTTTTGACCTTTAGGAAACAACAAATGTTCCTAACCTTCTCAAATGATAGTGAAAATATCTTTGAGAACCCTTTAGGTGGTAGCCAAGATACCCCTAACCTTTAGGAGATAGTAAAATATCCCTAAGACCTCTTTAGAGACACCAAATGTCTCTAATCTCTTTTCAAGTGATAGCCAAAATATCCTTGGAAATCTTGTAGGTGGTAGCAAAATACCCCTAGCCTTTAGGTGGTAGAAAGATATCCCTAAGCTCTTTTAGAAGTCATGAAATTTCTTCTAATCAAATCAAATTCTCTTTAAAGGTACCAAATATCTTTAGAAATCTCTTTTAGAAGTTGTCAAAATACTTCTAATTAATCCAAAATCTTTCTAGAGATCCAAAACATCTCTAGGAGCCTCTTAGAAGTTATCTAAATACTTCTAACCAAGTTAAATCATTTCTAGAAATATCAAACATCTCTAGAATTCTCTTAGAAGTTGCCAAAATACTTCTATTCCTATCAAATCCTCTCTAAAGATATCAAATGTCTTTAGAGATCTCTTTAGAAGTTGTCAAATGCTTCTGAATTCTCTTCCATGAGTAATCTAAAACTCTTTCCTTAAGGTGATATATGAAATCTCCTTATCCTTGTTGGTCTTGCCTAAATCCATGTTTAGGCTTCCATAGATCTCTCTTTCTCTTTCAAATCATACCCTATTTGATTTGGAAGATCTTGCTTGATCATTATTTAGTCAACGCCAATATGTGTGGCGTACTTCTTTTCGTTCACCACACATATTGGGGGTCCTTTTGTTGACAAATATTTTCGCATCGACTCGACCCCGATCGAGCCCGACAAAGCTCGATCGCGCTCGATCAATTCAATTGATCGTCGTCGAGGCTAAATTGACTCAAATTAAGCCTCAATTTAATTAAATTAAATCAATTTAATTTAATTAAAATCCAATCAAAACCAATCAAACTCCGTCGAGCGTCGTCGAGCTCAATTCGATGCATTTCGACACAATTCGGCTTCGATTCAAGGTTAATTTCTTAAAATTAAATTGATTGAACCCAATCGGACCCAAATCGACCCAAATCGATTCGGGTCGAGTCCAATCCGGACTCAATTTTAGCCCTAATTCCTCAATTTGGGCTGAATTTGATTTTCAAATCAAATTCCCAAATCAAGGGCTCAGATTTCACATAGAATTCTGCCCTAAAATACCTCATTCCTTGCGTGAGAAGCGGGATTGGTCCGTTTGGGCGGTGGACCTGCTTGTGCGTGCCTCTCCAAGTGAATGAGGGGAGGGAGGGAGCCATTCGGCTCCCTAGTGTTGTCCGTCCCGACCCAGAAGCGAAAAAGAAAGAGGCGGAACAGAGAGGGGAGTCCGCTCCCTGTGCGTGCGTCTCCAGGCGCGGAAGGAGGCGGAGCGGGAGGTTCTTCCCGCGACCCCATCCAGGCCGCTCCAGCTCTTCGAGCGACGGCCCTTCAGGCCGTCTCTCTCTCCAAGAAATCGAGAGAGGCAAAAAAATCCAAGGAGAGGTATTCTTTGCTGCCGTTTCCTTCCTCCTTGGGCTGAAAGAGGGAACCTTCTCTCCGTTTTCATCCATTTCTTCAAGTGGAAGAGGAGAAGTCTTCTCTTTTCTTCTTCTCAAGCAAAAGGGGAAGTGTTGGAGGATAGTAGAGAGACTTGGAGGCTGTCTATTTGCTGTGGAGACTTCTTCCACCCCTTCCTTCAACTCCGGTGACCTCCAAACAGCGAGGACAGCAGTTTGGTGTGTCTTCTACAGCATATCCACCCTCCGGAAAAGCTTTGGACAGCAGCGACAACGTTGGGAAAGACTTGGACAGCAGCCACGCGACCTTCGGAGGCTTCCAAACAATGAAAACTGCTGTTTGGGATGTTTGGACAGCAAGCGACCACCTCCGGGAGCATCCAAACAGCGAGAATTGCTGTCCGGAACAGTTTAGACAGCAAATTCCTCCTCCGGGGCAGCTTGGACAGCAGCGACGCCATCCGGAAATGCTTGGACAGTCGGCTTCTTCCTTGGGAAAGCTTTGGACAGCAGTTTAGAGCATAAATTGGAGCTTGGACAGCAACCTAGGTGCTTGGACAACGATCCGGAACTTGGATTGGAGCGCTAGGACAAACCGGGAGAGGTATACCACTAAAACTTAGTGAAACCTAGGGTCTCCCAAGGCCAATTGTTGTGTGGTTGACGCCCCCGAACCTTAGGTCCTTAGAAACTTCAATTTTCACTCTCCTAAAATCCCTTTGTTGGCTGTCCACTTCGCAAAAACAGTGAAAATTTGGTGATTTCCATTTGTTGACTCTCATGTGAGGGTCCGGAGAGGATTTCGATGCGTGTAGAGATGTTGGATTGTTATCCAACACCTCTCAAATGTATGTTTATGCATCATATTGTGCCCAATCCATCACCCACAATCATGCCTTAGAGTAGACGCTATCATTTGACCTCAAAGTCAATGATGATGCATACGTTTGGATTGTAACTAGTTGCATGCATGTCTCATGTAGATGCATTGTCATGACAAAATAGACACCTAAATCTAGGAGAACCTTTGCATGCATAATTTTAGTTACCTCTAGAGTTTTGTTTAATACATGTGTTGAGTCTAATTGATTTGGGCTTTATAGTCGTTGTGAGGCATAGAATTTCAAGAGTCTATGTAACAAATCTCACAACATAAAGAATCAATTAGATTTATATCTTGTACCATACAAAACTTAGAGCATGAAGTAGCAATCTTAAAACTCACCCATAAATTGCATGCACCCTTCTTTCAAGTCCAAGTCATGACAAAAGTGACTAATGAGTTGCAAGAAGTGTGCACATGTGGCGAAGTTTGTGGACTTTAATGAGATTTTGTGAGTTCTTGAATATGAATTTAGTCAACGATTGGAAAAATCAAATCATTGTGAGGTCTCCCATAGACTTTTCAAAGTCTATGTTGTAGATCCCACAAAATGTATTGTTGATTAAGTTCATGTACAACATTGTGCAAAATCAAATACTTGATTGCTTTCAATTATCAAATTCCCTAATTTGAAGAATCACCTACACATGCATGCATTCTAGGTTCTTTCTTAGATCGTTATCAAATTTGATCTTAAATCTCCTAGAAATCGTTGTGATAGATCTCTCCCATCCAAGTTTCTAAATCATGCCCAAAAGTGGTTTAGAAACCTCTCCTAAGACCTTAGGAAATCTATCTTCCTTCCTCCAATTGAGTCCAAAACACTCATGGAGAAATGGGGAATTCTCTTTTTCATGCACATCTCCTTCCAAGTTTGATGCTTAGAACTTCATCAAAGTTCTAAGCTCTATGTTGCATGAGTTTCAACAAGTATAAAGAACTTGCTTCCAAGCACTCTTTTCCCTCCATGTGAAGTATTTTGGAGCCCCTCTAAGGCTCCAAATGTTTTATCACATGAATCTCCAAGGCTTTTGGACCAAATCCTAAGCCCAAACCTTTATTTGTTGAGTCTCAAAATCAACAAATGAGTATCTAACTCCATTCACTTGACTTCAACTAAGTGAATGATCCTATCTCTTTGAATACCAAATATTCAAAGGTCTTCTATAAAATTTGTAACTTTCTAAAAGTTACATTTTCTTCCTTCAACCCTTAAGTTGTAGGAAATCTATCAAACCATTTATTCATTGGAACACCAAACCAATGAATACTCTTTTGGACATAGGATTCAAATCTTAGTCTTCTTCATTTGCTTAGGCATTAATTAAGCAAATGAATACTCCTCCTTGAACACCCAATGTCCAAGAAATCTCCTCAACATGTAAATCCAAAATTTGCTTGTTGTTTCTCTTCTCTACAACCTAAGAAGTTGTAAGAAAACCTCTCTTTCTCCTAAAACAAAAAAAAAATTAGGAGAATGTACACGTCCCTTTGAACACCAAATGTTCAAAGAATGTTCTTGAACTTGCAACCCATAAGTTGCATTTCCTTTCTTCTTTCCTACAAATAATGATTATAGGAGAGTATTTAAATCCGTATTCATGCTCCCAAATCCAAATTGGGAGGATGAATCCCCTCTTTGGACACCAAGCGTTCAAAAAGACTACCCCAATTTGCAACCTCTAAGTTGCACCTCGGGCCACTTCTTTTCCTACAATTCTAAATTGTAGGAAATCTCCCATTTCTCATTCATTTGCTTAGCCTCAAATTAGGCAAATAAATTTGTTCCTTTAAACATCAAAAGTTTAAGGACATTCATGAGTTGCAACCTCTAAGTTGCATATTCCTTTCTTCTACCAAACAAAATGTGTAAGAAATCTCTACATTCACTTAGCCTAAATTAAGTGAATGTGAGTCCCCTTTTTTGAACGCCAAATGTTCAAAGAAAGTCTCCCACTTTACAACCTTCGAGTTGCATTTCCTTCCATCTTTCCTATAAGTCAAAGATTGTAGGAAAGCATCCAAGTTCATCTTCTTACCCTCATTCTTCTAACTCAAATTAGAAGAGTGTATTTCCTTCTTTGAATAACTAAATGTTCAAAGGATTTTCAAGAGTTTGCAATTTCCAATTTGCATCTCATTCTTCTCTATCCCTCCAACCTAAATTGGAAGGATGAATTCCTTTCTTTGAATGCCAAATGTTCAAGGAAGATCTTGCACTTTGCAACCTCCAAGTTGCATTTCTCTATTTCTTCTCTACAAACCAAATTTGTAGAGAAATTCCCTTTCTTCCTACAACTCAAGAGTTGTATGAAAATCTCATTCATTCAACCTATGTTGAGTGAATTAGATATATGAAGGTCTCTTATTTGTTGGATCAAAACCAACAAGTAATTCAATCCAAAATTATTTGTTTGTTGAACCAAATTCAACAAATAATTCCATACCACTTAAAGGAATCAACTCCTAGCTTTCTTTCATTCTCCTAACACAAATTGGGGGAATGAGTTCCTCTCTTTGGACACCCAAAGTTCAAAGAATCCTTGATGTGTAAGCCCAAATCTACACATCATCTTCTTATGTTTGCTTAATCCAAACTTAGCAAACTAAATACCCATCATTGAACATAAGAGTTAAATGATAATCTCTCTTGATTTATAACCCCAAAGTCATAAATCTTTCCCACCTATTGAGCTAAAATCAATAAGTGACTCAACTTTGTTTGTTTAATCCAAATTAAGCAAATGAAATCCACCTCCTTGAATACACAAAATTCAAGGAGACACTCTTTTGATTCGTTGCCTCAAAGCTACTAATCTCCCTCACTTCTATAGGTTCCAAAAGCCTTAGAAGATGTAATACCTTGGCCCTAAAGCTATAGGTTTTCTCTCCTTCAACTCCATAGTTGTTGGAGATCTCTCTTCTCTTTAGCTCCAAAAGTTAGAGAGAGTTCTCCTAAATTTAGCCCAAAACTAAATGTTGGATGCTCCTTCCTTAGATCCAAACTCTAGGAGGACTTTTAGTGTGACATACCACACAAGCCTCACACACTTAGGTGCACAGCCCCTTAAGCATGCTAGGATTAGGATTTTTTTTTCTTTGTGTGCGCATGTGATTGATGTTGTGGATTGATTGCCCTTGGATTGTCTGCGTGTGGGCACTTGCACTTAAGTGGTTAGTATAGAAATATAAATGCTTTTCTGTGCAGGTGGCCATATCTAAAAGGGGGGGGGGGGGGCTCATAAATAATAATAAAATGCTTGCATGACAGGTATCGCTTAAAACCCCCCAAAGATGTGGCCAATAGGGTAGAAGCAGGGGGCCTAGCACTTAGCGCTCTAAGTGTTAGGCCAATTTTGAGATGATTACATGCTTATTATATAAACTGCCTCCTAACTCTATTTTGCAGATTTGAGTCTTTTTTTTTATCATGTATTTGGTAGAAATAGGATGTAAAACTTGTGAGGTTTGGATAAAAAAAAAAGCAAGGAAGATCAAGGGAGGAAATACCTTTTTGGAGATAAAGCTTGAAGATCCCCACAAGTAGAGTCTGTAATTAATTCAACTGGGTTGTATAATGGCAGGCAACTCAGCTGTCAAATTTGGTTGTAATAAATTGGACTTTATCTACATTTCTGCATTTTATTTATAAATAAAAGCATGTGTTGAAGTGTTTACTGGGTGTGCAATAGAAATGCATGTCTTTCCTAGGTTTCTTCCCTTTGTTTTTGTGGGCGTGGCTTGGACTTTTGATACGGTAGGCTCTTAGGACAAAACTAAAATTTCTACCCATTTAAAATGTAAGCAAACTAAAATGAAATTAGGCTTCATGATTTTCTAACAAAAAGAAACTTGCATGGCTCCCTTCAAGGAGCTAAGTTTTCTAAAAAAATTAAAACAATCATGCATGGCCAAAAAAAAGTGTTGCATATAGAAAGCCCTCACTTAAGAATTAGATAACAAAAGTCTTTTTCTTTATGAGTCAGCATATGCATACCCACATAATTAGGCATCTTGACCTCAAAGCCAAGCTATAAGCCCTACCTTCTAAATAAAAATAACCCTATCACTCTACATTTGCATTGAGACTAAACAACATGATTTTAAAAGCGATTAGGGGGAGTTTAGCTGGTAGTCCCTTCCAGGTAGGACAATAAATCCAGAGGTCGGGCGGGCTATGCCTCTTGTGAGGTGTAGTTTGTAAGCCCCTTGTGCACTTGTTAGATTTAGGTTCGAGGCACTACCTATCGGTAGTCCTCACCTTAGTCTTAGTGTCAGAGGCACGGGTTGATTCCAAATCACCCTATAAGCCCTCATCTTTCGGGCAATTCCTCCAACAAATGTTGTTGGGATGTAAGCCCCAATCTCCTAATAAAATATCAACTTAAACTAAAATTAGGTTGCTAAAATATGAAGCCCAACATAGGATAGTCTGAGCACTTCTGAGTTTTCCTCAGAATCAAGTGCTCCTACTTCATCTCCTTTGGCTCTCATTCCAAAATCTAAATCTAAGTTGATCTACTCCTCCTTGAAATTCCTAAAGGCCAAAACCTTTAAGCAAGACTTTCATGGATTTTAAAACAAAAATCAAACTTTAGCCAACATTTAAATGATTTCAAAAGAAAGAAAACCACTAGTTTAATCAAAAGTTTTCCCAAATCAAACTTGGGATGTAATTAACCATAGGGGCTTGCCCCTATGGGATGTCTGTACCCCAGAAATAAATAAACCCCACTCAACCAAACATTGAGTGGGGGAATCTCTGTTAAATAATTGTAAATTTTATTATTGAGCCCATAAGAGAATGGTATTTTTACCCTCCGGGGTAATATATCGTATTCTTATGCCGTGCCCGATTATAAAATATGCAATCCGTTTGAGGATACAAAAATTCTCCAACAGTAATTTCAAATATTATGTTTTGATTGTTTTCTTAATTTTTTATGTATGATTTATAAATTCTAATGTTTTGTCCGCATCGTACCTGTATCCTGTATTTTTAAGAATTGATGTGTCCCGTATTCATAACGTGTCGTATTTGTGTCGTCATATCCGTATCAGTGCAACATAGATGAGAATTCAAAGCTCATCATTTTTTTTTTCGAGGAAGATTTATTAAGATCGAATCCTTTGAAATTTAAATTATCATATCATGCTCCTGTTTTCAAAATTGGAAACCTAAGGCCCCACAACACCACCAAAATTCCAAGGTGTTCCTGTCGTCTTGACTGTATGCCAAAAAACTTAACCATGTATACATGCACATATATATCATGTTCCTATTTTTAAGAATTGACGTTTCCCGTATCCGTATCGTGTCGTCGTATCCGTATCGGTGCAACATAGATGAGAATTCAAAGCTCATCATTTTTTTTTTTCGAGGAAGATTTATTAAGATCGAATCCTTTGAAATTTAAATTATGATATCATGTTCCTATTTTCAAAATTGGAAACCTAAGGCCCCACAACACTACCAAAATTCCAAGGTGTTCCTGATGTCTTGACTGTATGCCAAAAAACTTACCCATGTATACATGCACATAAATGTGGTAAAAAATACAATTTGAAATGCATGTGATAAGAGCCTTGCAAATATATGGTGTTGTAAGCTTTGACAAACTAGGTATGCATATTGTATAATGTGGCTACTAAGTTTCCTCTCTCAAACAATTTCCATCACTTACCCTAAAGAAAATCAAACATCAAAACAAAATGCTTCCACCCAAAAAATAATGCCATAGAATTACAGTTTCATGTCTATTAAACATGAACTGCTTGCATCAAAACCTCCTTACCTTACAAAATGCATATTCATACAATCCAATTGCTTAAAAACAACACTCACAAAAATCTGTACCTTTAAAAACCATGAATGTTAATTGTTAGGATCAAATCCATTATAATTTCATTTCCATCATGTTCTACCCCAAATTTCTAAATTGGCAATATAAGGTCCCATCGCCCTACCAAAAGTCCAAGGTGTTCCTCTCATCAAATTAAATTACTCATATGAATTTTTGTATAAATGTGATAGGAATACAATTTGAAATGCTTATGATGGAATTCTTGCAGAGAAAAGAAATTTAAACATTGGAATATCGAAATCCAAAATGTGGCTTTTCTTCATTCAAACCCTTCCCTATCTCTAATCGTCTTCATTAGACCTATCTCAACTATTTAGGATTAGCTTATGAATTCCTTATTTTCCAAGATTCATGTTAAATTCAACGTTAGATAATAAAACCATTCTTCACAAATTACTCCAAACAACTTCTAGTCACTTTACCTCTGATTTACGATCTACCATTTTTCTTTCCTAATCCCCCAAAAAACTATTTTTCTCTGCTCAACCAACAGGTACATTTTGTACCATTTATTTTACACGTCCAATCCATCAAATTCTATTTTTCAACAATCTCATATTTAATAAATAACACTCCAATAATTCCTCTAACATAAGCATTCATTAATTTATCCTTCAATGTAATACCACATACTCATTTTACCATTATATTTTTGTCAAACCTAACATGCTCATCTTAAGATGCTAAAGGGGGCCAAAAAGCGTGACCGATTAGAAGCAAAAGAGGAAAATTATGCAAAAGAATAAGTAAAAGAGAGGTACAAATAAACAGGTTATTTGTGGGAGAACTGGGACAAGAGGTAGAGAGAGGGGGAAATTTGCCTATGGTTTTGACCGTAAATTAGATTTTCCTTACAAACGTGAGATAGAAAGAAATATGGAGAGCACGAGAGAGGGAGAGATGCATCTACAGTTTTGATCATGCATTAGATTTTCTTTACAAACGTGAGAAGGAAAGAAATAATCTACAAGTATATTTATGTTCACCCAAAACATTGTTTTGGAGTCATCAATTCTTGATGGTATGGGGGATCTTATAGATGAAGGTCTTGGCATTCACAATGCCATTGGAATATTCCAGCAATGAATCCAAGGAGACATATTTTCATATTTCATGCCTAGATGTTCACCACATGACGGCCTTCACATGACATGTTTCAAAATTTGAAACACACCGTAAGGTGTGTCTATGCATCAAAAGAGATGCCCAGGCATATATCATAAAAGAAATGTTCAAATACTGAAATGCATTATGGATCCTCTTATATGATTATAAATGACTAAACGATATTAATATTCATGTTGCTACATTAAAAGGTGTGGAAATCGACTCAAATCTCCCAAATAGCGCCAAACTTATGAAAAGAATTTCAATAAATCTCTAAATAACCCAAATGATCACAAAGACCCCTTCAGACTCATCTTCAAAATCATGACATCTACCTAGTTGATAAGAGTATAAGACAGATAGGCAGAGCACATTTATTTGACCTTATTGATTCCCAATCTATCCAAGGGACCTAGTGAGTTATCATCTCAATTAACAAGCCAAATTACACACTGCACAAAGCTATAAGTCATTCCAAGGCTTTCATAATCTTCGAAGTTGTAAGTCCTATTTATCGATGTTTAAATGAAAAAAAAAAACCGAAAAACCCCATAAGGGCCTAACATAAGTAATAAAAGTCCTCAAATAAATTTGATTAATCGTTCCACCAAATCAATGATGTTTGGCCATAAGTCCCCTTATTGTGCTTTCCAAGAATGCAAGTCTCAAACTAAACTAAGGCCAACTCATGCATTAAAAAGCCCATAAATTAAAAGTTAAAACTAAATCAAGCAAACAAAACTTATATATCTCACATAAGCCTCTTCAACTTATGCTGGAACTCATGGACATCCCATCATACCTCTAAATTATTGTTATTCATGCCTATTGCATCTAAACCACAGTTAATCGACTTTTCAAGAAGCTACGGCGGCTCAAAACCCAAAAATATTGACAAACAATATGTTAGGTCAGCATCCCTTGGGCCGGCTAAACCAGCTAAACCGGTCTCTAGGGGACCGGTTCTTGTCTACAGGCGGAAGGGCAAGAGGGGGGCGGAACAAGGAGAGAGAGAGAGAGAGAGAGAGAGAGAGAGAGAGAAAGAGAGGCTAAGTAGAGGGGGCCCGCACACTAATTAAATATTGTATTGGAGGTAAAATTCAAATTAGGGGCTATTCAGAGATTTAACTTCTATCATTTGCTTTAATTAGTCTTGTATTGTTAGGGTTTGGATCAACTTGAATTGGAAGAGAGATTTGAGATCTAGGATTTGTTCTTTTGGACTCTAGGCTTTGCTAGAGATTTGGAGAGTTGTTTCTTCCTCTCAAATTGAAAAACTTATATCTTGTTTTGTTTTCTTGTTCGTGGATTGAATAGAAGAAATTTCCTTGTGTTTTTCTTCCAGTTTTTCTAAAATTTCTGCTTCATCTTGCTGATTTTTCTTTGAATTTAGCAGGATTTCTCGCTGTTTTCGCCAATTACAGTTAGGTTTGCTTGCAAACACAAGTATTTCGGTATTTCCCTTAGAGTTACTTGCGAACTCAAGTATTTCCTATCACAATCTTCGTTGACAAACCTAGGATAATGAAATCATGAGATCAAGACCAGGTGGCTTGTCTCCATCCTCCAAATTGTTCCCCATTAATTTAATTCAAACTTAAATACCAAGTTGAAATTTTCTAAGCAAACTCGTTAATTAAAATTATTCTCCTACTAGAATGAGAAGTAATTAATTATAAGAGCTTGTACCTATAGCCTATAGGATGATAGGAAGTCTCGATTATAGATCTAAATAAACCCTGACAATACCATTCGAAGAAACCTAGATAAAACAAACCTAATATATCTTTAATAAAATTATTCTTTAGTTTCTCTTACACATAAAAAAGGGTTAAGGGTTGAGGTGGACTTTCCTAGGTGATTATCTAATCATCCTTAGCCAAACCTAGGTCATATCTAAGGAAGTGGTAAGGAGTTGCATACGAGTAGTTAAAGTGAAAGTGTGCATAGCTATGAATGCATGTATCATGAGAGAGAAAGATGGGTACAGTGTAGCTAGTGCAACAAATTGACCTACAAAAAATGTAACATTGAAATGCTCAAGCAATGAGCGCAAAAGGATGATGCAAAAGACTGAATGTGATGAGGACATCAGTAGAAGGTTCCAGCGCGTCTATCACATGAGATATTGTAGATCGACGGTCACGATCATGAGCATCTATTTATGAGTTATTTTATGTTATTGTATTAGTATTATTTTCATTATTTGTTTTAGTTGACCTTTGTACCCTATGAGGGAGTTTAGAGAGTTGTAGCCTGGATGGCATATTTGTCTTTGAGTTTTCTTCGTTGTGGAGGCCTATATATAGATGCCCTAGATCTTGTATTGTTTTTTGATGATTGATTAATAAAATTTCTGATTTCCTCCTGAGTGGTGAAGTCCCAAGGTGTGGACAAAGCAACATCCACCAGTCGGCGGAAGAGTCCCCGGCTCATGGCTCACCTCCTTTCCCTTGCATTAAGCTGTTGGCCCCCTCCTTCACCTTGCCTTTGACCACCCCCTCTTCTTGCTCCAACCGCCGGCCATCCTCCAAACAACCCTTGCCGTGACTTCCCATCCCCTTCCCCACCTTAGCCGTCGGCCAAGCCCCACAATCGACCGGCCCATCCTTACCCAAAGCCACCGCTAGCCTTAACCCCCCATGCCCCTCTTAATGATGATTTCAATCATCATTAATGGTTACCAAAATTGTCCCAATTGATTTAGGAAAGAAATAATTAAATTTGAAATCAATTTCGAATTATTTCCTAAATTAACCAAACCTAAAATAGGAAAGTCTCCTAATTGGGTCTAATTTAATTTTAAATTAGATTTGATTGGATTAGCCAATTCCTAAATTAGATTCATGCTTTAGGAAACCTTTAATTTCCCCTCAATCCCCTCCCTCCTCCAAGCATGCCGTCGGCCCCTCCCTAATTTTGGAATTCGAATTGAATTATAATTTCCCTCCACCTCTATTAATTCGTTTAATTAATTACCTTCCTTGGTAATTAACTTAAAAGAACCCAATCCCTCCTAAGTCCTAACCCTAGCCGTCCCCTCCTCTTCCACCCCAAAACCCAAACCCCTCCTAACCCTACCCGTCCCCTCCTCCACCCAAGATCCCCCAATCCGCCGCCCATCCTCCCTTCTCCCCTCGCTCATTGCCGGCTCCTCCAAGATTCACGGATGGCTGATCCTGAAGTAGACCACGAATTTGGGTACAATTCTCAAGGGAAAATCGACATCCTTCAATCGCCCTTCTTTGACCCTGACTGGGAGTTTGAAAATTCAGTCGAAGACTACGTAGCTTGCATACTCTTTCATCTCATCAAAACGATCGATGAACAACAACCATCCAGACAGTGGCAACTCATCGAACATCCACCTGTGCCTCCTTCTCCGGCTACGCTCCCGTGATCAAAACCATCGACGTTGTAACCCTCTTAGTGGCATCGTTTGGCTTGCTAAAGATCTCTCTCCGCTAAAGCCCTCATAGAGTGTGAGTGAGAAAGGGAAACTCGAGGTGAAAGCTCTTGATATTAACATGTGGATTATTATTACAGTACATCTAGTTTTATTGTATTTTCTGATATTTTTTAAGTTGATATGTTCTCCTAAAAGTGTAACTGCATGCCAGAGCAAAACCTCAATGGATAATTCTTAAAATTATTTCCTATGATTCATTAATCTTAAAGTAGCGAACTTACAATAATTTTATTATTTCCTTACAATTCTTGTTTGTTTCGCATCAGAATGCAAATAAAGACATAAGGGCATAAGGCCAATAAGTGCTACAAAATACATGATCCACGAAGCTCTAATATCAAGCTATCAACAAATGTACAGAAAGAAAATAGAAGAAATTGAAATCATTGGGAAAGATAGAGAGAAGAGGAGATAAGAAGATAATAATGACACTTTTAATTCCATTCATCATTAATTAAAATTATGACTTAGTACTATCAAAGAGGAAAATTAACTATAATTAAATAAATTTAAAATCCTAATTTAAATAAAATAAATTCTAAAATACTGAAAACAAATTAAAATATACTTTCTTCGGTTGCATCACAAACATACCTCCTTCAGCTTTTCTGGGCCCACTTCCATGAGCTCTTCAACAGTACTGTAATAATCAAGATCAATAATAGACTCCTGTGACTGAACATGTCCATTCGCCATATCTTTATTTTCCCATCCAGGTATCTTGCCATCAGCCCATAGCTCCTCAAACTCAGACTCCACCTGTAATAAAGCTAGTTAGCAATTAACATATAATTAGGATTTTTTCAACATATATATATATATATATATATATATATATATATATATATATATATATATATATATATATATATATATATATATATATATATATATATATATATATATATATATATATATATATATATATATATATATGGAAGAGTTCCATTATGTACAACAGCTGTACCATTTCCAAAAAAAAAAGCCTAAGAGCTGTTACCTTTTTATTTTTTTGAAAAAAAGCAGCCGCAGTAGTCAGCAGTTTAGTTTTCCTAAATTAATTAAAGCAGCTCTCTTAGAGACTAAAGTCCGAACCAATAAAAAAGGAGATCTCTTCGAGATCCACGTTCCAGCATTGTCCTTCCTCATTTTTCGAGCGAGCTTTCTTCTCCAACGAGTCGACACGAGCTCGAGCTCAAGTTCGACCTGCTATTTTGAGAGACGAGTCAAGCTCGAGTTTGCTGCTACTCGAGCTCGACTCGACTCGTTTACACCCCTAGACCTACCCAACATGAATCCAAATTGATTTTGAGAAACATTAGTATCACGTCGTAACCTATGCCCAATAACTATCTCCCCTAGTTTTAATGTATGACGCATTAACTTAATTCCTCTATAATTCGCACACTCTTGTGCATCTAAAAATAGGGATCAACACACTCATTCTCCAATCATCTAGTATCCTTTTAATCTTCAAAATAAAAAGTCCTAAATTGAAGCACAATTAAATAATGAAAATTATAGGAATCCAATTACATTGAAAAGAACCGCAAGGAGAAAAATGTATAACGTGGTCACTATATCAAGTGCTTGTAGGATGCAGCGAAAGTATCCCTCATAAAAAACCAATCAAAAACTATATGCATATCAACTACTTGTAATCACTCCTCACTTTTATAAGAAATTTCTGTAATCAAAAAGTTATGTAAAATAATATAAAATAATTAAAGAAAAGCAGATATTGTGCTTGCAGGTTAGTGGCAATAAATAAACAAACAGAACCAAAAATAAAATAGCTAGAATGCAAAGGAACCTTTGAAAACATTCTTCCAAGGTCTTGCAGGGGCTCTGTACGCTCAAAATATGATAGTAGATACTCCAGAAGGTGTGTCAAGTAGTCTTTGTATTGCCTGCATTTTTAATTACAGATATTAATGCACTGCAACGAGAACTATACACCGATATAAATATTATTTTGAAGTCTTAATATCGATGAAACTCGGCAAAAGCTAATTTTTCTGACCCAAGGTTTCATGTGGAATCTCACAGCAATCAAAAGCTGACTTAATCAAGATTTACTGAAGGTAAACTATGAAAATTTTACAATCAAACACAGGAAATAGATTAAATATTGCGAACAAAAGTATTTTTGAGACGTTTTGAACCCTTCAGCTCTATTTAGAAAGCAAAAGAAAATAGTAGATTATCACGTTGTCACTTGGAAAGGAGATAACTGAAGGATCCACCAGCCAACTATTCAATTGTCATCAACTCACCAAGTAAATCAAGCAACAAGCAAATCTAAACCAGACGTGCTTACTATATAATATAAGAGGAAATCAAAATAATACATTGAATTCCATGTATTTGGTATACCTTGTTAGCTTTAGATGGCGAGGAACCTTCTGAAACTGAGAAAATGTATCCAGGAATGCTGAATATTCAACAGGCTCCCCAAACTTCGAGTTAATATATTCATTATATAACTCATGCATGTCAAGGTACCGCCCAAAAGCTTCCTGTGTAAATATCAGAATCCGTTGAACTAGCGTTAGCGTATACTTCAACAATATTTAGAGTCGGAGATTGCAGGTTGGGCTTATAATGTATACTTTAACCAGTAAATGATAGGTAAAAAGCAGGAAAAAAATCATTGTGAAACAAGATAAAATAGATCCAAGTAGATCATTTGTTGGTTCTAGGGCTGGTCAACAGCAGCCTAAATCTTACCACGCATGCCAGCATGATCCTACACCCAAAATCATAAAATCCTGCAGAAATTAAAATACTTATATCACAACACAGCTTCCAAATTTATATCTCTGCACTAACAAATCTAAGTAAAAGTAACAACCATTCGCTAGAACAGCATACAAAGGCTAAAATGGAAAAAAAATGGTGACAGCCAAAATTATTCTTTCATAATGTACAAATCAAAATAAGTAATCACAGCTTACAGTAAACCAAAATGTCTATCTCAAGAATTGGTCAAAATATCTAGAATATAGTGATGGTTTAAGATTTGATGCAACAACAACTACAACATCATCAAGCCTTTATCTCATTATGTGGAGTTGGCTACATGAATCATTTTTCTCCAAGATGAAACAGCTGAATCAATATAGTTATCGCAAGATGTTATAGAAATCTATTTATTATATTTGATCAATTGAAATGCATTGATGGAATGCCCCGCCAAAAGAATAATCACCAACACTATACGAAGTGACTTTTCAATTATAGGCCCTTCATAAGTGGAACGTATATACAACTTGTTACAAGATAAGACGCTGACATCATTTTCCAGGCTCCTTCATGATAAACCCACAACATTTCATAAAAAATTCAAAAGAAAATACAAAGAAATGCATAACAATCCTTGCGTCTACAGTGCCCCCTTTTAGTGTATGTGTTCAAACGAAAACCACGGTGCAAGACTACCTAAGATACATAAACAATTACATCCAAGCAGTTAAGGATAACACAAGAACCACAATAAATAAATGCAAAATGCAGTCAGTCAAAAAGCACATGAAATAAGTGCTTATGTTGACTTATGTTCCATGCAAGCAACGTTGCTAGCTTCATACTGTGGAGAGTCTCCATGCAATATTATTCAAGATACAAATTCAGAACAGAATAATGCAGGGAAACTTGGGAGAATAAAGGATGGCATGGCTGTTAGTACTCAAAATGCTATGTGCCATACGCCCTTTCTGAAGAGAGAATTTGCAAAAATAAAGCAGAGAGGAGAATGGACAGAAGAAGAGCATAGAAGCGCCACCACAAATTAAAATCCATTAACATCATAAGCAAGAAGAGCATTTAGAGCTAACCAAAGAAAACAATACGTAAATATGCAGATGCCAAATGAGCTAGATGCATTTTCATATTAGTGAATATGCTGGAATGACTAGTCCAAGAAGCTTCTCCAATTGAGGCAGTAATATTTTGACAATCTTAATTTCGCACAATTAAAATGATTAAAGAATGAAATCTCTAGCAAAAAATTCTAAAATTGCTATAAATTTGGATATAGGATATAGACAATGAGGATGGTATGAAGATGCCCATAGAAGATGATATTTACCTCGCCACTAAACTCAATGTGTGGTTCTTCTTTAAGCAACTCCTCAAACTCCTCAGTTGGATCAATAACTCGTGCAAGTGGGTGACGCCTATGGTACTCACGAATCTTCAGGTGAATAAAAAAGCATGGAAAATAACATTAGACCACCTATGTAAAAAAAAAGTTAACAAATAAAACACTTGAATTATGCTAATAAAAATAATCGCAACCAAACCTACACTTTCATATACATTCATAGATTCATCAATTTTAAGTATACAGAACAGCAAAAATGTCAGAAAAATAAAAAAATGGCGCAATTAAATTAATTGATTACTAGTTAAAAGAAGTTAAATTATATAATTTGACTTTAACAGGCTACCCAAAAGGTTAAAAGAAAAATCTTTATTGAAAGGTGAGTTTAGTTGTAGGGACATATACAATATGTTAACGTTTGTTTATGTTGACTTATGTTTACCTAAATATGACATAATTGATCGTGAATCTGATCAGTGGAAGGCTTACGGAACCAATAGGAACTAGAACAGTGCGTAACCTTCTTGTTTTTTACAAAACAAAGAGCAAACAGCAGTGTAAATATTCTAGAACAGGTTTCCATCATATACATTCATAGATTCATCAATTTTAAGTAGACAGAACAGCAAAAATGTCAGAAAAAATAAAAAAATGGTGCAAATAAATTAATTGATTACTAGTTAAAAGAAGTTAAATTATATAATTTGACTTTAACAGGCTACCCAAAAGGTTAAAAGAAAAATTTTTATTGAAAGGTGAGTTTAGTTGTAGGGACATATACAATATGTTAACGTTTGTTTATATTGACTTATGTTTACCTAAATATGACATAATTGATCGTGAATCTGATCAGTGGAAGGCTTACGGAACCAATAGGAACTAGAACAAGGGATTTAGGTTTTATATTGAAAATCTTGAGGGAAAATGATTTTCTCATTATTTATTGGATCTAAACAGTGCGTAACCTTCTTGTTTTTTACAAAACAAAGAGCAAACAGCAGTGTAAATATTCTAGAACAGGTTTCCATCAGTTGAATCGGTATTGGATTGAACTAATGATAACTCAGAAAAAAACCAACCCATATCCTCAAGCCTCCTTGCAGTGTACGTGAACACCAGAGTAATTTTTCATAAGATAAATTAGGTTTGTCCTAATCCTAGGCGATGGTTTACTTAGATCCAGGGACAAGATTTTCTATGGGTATAAGCTTCATAATTAATAACCCTGTCCTCACACAAGAAAGCACTTTCAATTAAGGAGGTAGCTTTAGTTCAGTAGTTAGATGTGAATTAATTGAGTGGGGAATGATTGGGGTGATGGAGGTGAACCTAATGAAAATCCCATGATTCTATCATCATGGATATACCAGTGGATCTAAAGGGCTTTGAACCATAACATCCAGGAAGCTTGATTATCAACCATAGGTTGTCTCCTCTTAGGTATTCCAAACAAATTTAAGGTGGAAGGGTGCATGTGTATCAAAGACGTGTTTTTAAGGTAAAAGCCAAATCATATAATGGCAACGGACTTAGTTTATCATGGCACTGGTTATGACCAATAAAAGCACATAGGCATGACAAGACTATTAATTGCCCACAAATGATAGTTTGACTCAAAGGAGCATATCTAAGACATCAAATTTTTTGTTTATGTAGTTTGAAACTTTGAATAAGTGGATTTGATTTTAGTGGGCTAATAGTATGGGAATTGACCAAAGTCTAGGATGGGTTAGAGCTTGCGTATGCTTGAAAACTCAATATTTGATTTAACAGACTTGTTCGCATTATCCCAACTCAAATTAATCTGGATGATTTGATGAGGTCATTGGCATTGTGTCATCCTAATTAATTAAGATGGCTTACAAGGCATATTGATTTTGTGTTGGCCTTCATTTGGTCCTCAAATAGGCACTTGATGATTCATTACCCCTAGGAGGACATCATAGTCCTCTTGGGCCACCACAAGTATCCATCATAACCCTTTGGTTTAATTTAAGAACATTTACAAATAGAGAGTATAATTGCATACATTTTGATGCATAATCGTGATCAAGGATTCGCTAACACCGATACTTAATGTTTGTACTTTATTTACGAACACCAATCATCTCCATAATATATGCCTACCCTTGAATATATTTCAAATTGTTTGGAGTAGTAGCATGATTTTCATAACTAAAGAACTTGGGGTAGTGCACGAAGTTTATTTTATAATATATTCTTCAATAGAGGATAAACATATTGTACTTGGAGTGTGCATAATTGTCTATTTCTCATTTATCAAAAGAGGTATAACTTTCAAAAGTATATTATTTATCTATTTATTATTATGTTTAACAAGTTTGAGGGCAAAGTCACTTCTCATTTTCTGGTTAAGGGCTTTTTTGTAAGAGCCTGCATGTCTACTTGGCTTAATTCAATTATTATAAAACAATCAATAGCGCCAGTTTTAAAACATTGTTTAAATTGTTCAAAGATGAAAAAATTCTAAAAGTTTTGGTAGCACATGCTTCTCGGTAATTGCTAAGAATGCAAATGTAAGCACTTTCATGATCAAAAACTTGGTTACAAACATACAATCATTTTTTAATTCGACAACTAACGGAACCATAAGATTCGTAACTCAATTTTATGTTGCCTTAACACAGTTAATCATAAAGCATATTAATTTAAATAAACTCAGATTATTATTGCTCATGCAATTTAAACATTTGAGACAATCTAAATCTAAAAATATTTAAAATCATGGTTAATTCAAAGATCTAATACAAAAAGTTATTAGTGATATATTCATTAAAACTTAAAAGTTCTATGAAGTTTTGCACATGCTTAGTATCAGTATCACCAATGTTAATGTTAATGAAATTACAATGCTAAGCTACACAAGATCCACGCAATCTTAGCCTTCGTACGCCAAAACCAGACTCAAACTCCGGATCGATCATCCATCTCAAATAAATGAAGGAGAAACGCCTTGAGAGGGAGCGAAGAGAGAGAGGGTGGACGGGTGGGAAGGAAGAAGAGGCTAGGTCCCAGACGATGCACGCGGAGGGGAAGAAGATGGTTTTCTTAGTGGTAAGGAAGTTCACTACTACGGTCCAATGCATGCTTACGATCATCGAAGAGTTGATAATCACGCGTATGATGAAGTGCGTTACTTCCCTAAGTAGGGAGTCTATCGTGGATATCGAGGGTAGACCTGTCAATATTGGACCCGACCCGAAAACCTGACCCGAACCCGACCCAGAAATTTCGGGTTTGGGTTGACCCGAACCCGAAGTGGGTCGAGTTCGGGAGACCTGTCAATATTGGACCCGACCCGAAAACCTGACCTGAACCCGACACAAAAATTTCGGGTTTGGGTTGACCCGAACCCGAAGTGGGTCGGGTTCGGGTCCGAAAAATCGACCCGTTCGAAAAATCGGGTCGGGTTCAGGTTGACTTGGAAACCCGGAATTGACCCGGAATCGGCTTTGACCCGGCTGCCTGGCTGCCCCACTGGCTGCCCCGCTCAGGCCGCTTTGCCTGGCTTCCGCGTACCCGGGCTGCCCGCATCGAGGCTGCATGAGGCATCGAGCCCCACGCGTGGCGTGACCGCATCGAGGCATTGAACCTCAAGCACCGTTGCCTGCTCTGCTCCGTTCACTCGCGCGGCGTGACCGCATCAAGCCTCAAGCGCTGCCTCGCGGCCCTCACCGGCACTACCGCCGCCACCGCACCGCTACCGGCCTGCCTCTGCACCGCGCGGGAACTTGAAAAATCAAATTGAAACGGGTCGGGTCGGGTTGACCCGAACCCGAAGCGGGTCGGGTCCGGGTCCGAAAAATCAACCCGTTTGTGAAAACGGGTCGGGTTGACCCGAACCCAAATAGTGCCGGGTCAATTCCGGGTTTGACCCGAACCCGAACCCGACCCGTGACCCGAAATTGACAGGTCTAATCGAGGGTGAGGCTATAGAGAGATTAGAAACACTTCATCCTACCCTGAAGGAGCTAGCATTTGCTGGTTCTCCAGGTTCCCACCATCAGCTTTCATTGCCGGAATTCTGAGAAATAAAAGTTTCCACCCCCAAACTTCATTCCTGGAATTCTGAGGAATCCAGATTCCTGCCACCGGCCTTCATCGCCAAAAATTATGAGGAATACTGGTCTTTCCAATATCCTTCATTACCAGAATTTTGATGATAGGTTCCCATCTATGGCCTTCATTGCCAGAATTCTGAGGACCTTCATGCATTCAAGACCAAGGAGAGATCGAGCGGGAGGGCTCCTCTTGCATGCGATGTCAAGAGTAGACCGAGCATAAGTGAGCGCAGGAAGTCCTCCTCTGTGTGTTTGGAAAGAGCCGAGAGTTTCCTCTCATGTGGTGGGAGGGACAAGCAAGAGTGCAAGACCTACACTCCCTCTTACAGTCAGACCAGAGGGATCATAGGCTTTGAGTGCACCTGTACTGGCCTATCAAACATGAGTCTATTCACATGGAGTCGAATGACCTAAGAAAAAGGAGATTAGCGTGTTGAGTGCTAATTCACTTGAGATGCATGTTTTTGCTCCTGTCTTTGAAGCTAGCCGCAGCCCTTAAAAATATTGTTTTCCTTTTTTACTGCCATGCCTTCATTGTCGGCCTTCCCTTGAGAACCGAGAAAGAGACGGACCCGAAAGATAATTAATCCACTTTCCCTGTTATCCCACCACCGGCCGTTATTGTCATTTCCAATATCTTGAGGGCCACTATTCAACATAACCTTCATTGCTATCCCGCACCTTGCAGACTTGATTAATATAGCATTCATTGCTATCATTTGCCGCTGTCACAATATCTAAAGCTAATTCCTCCCAAAGTTTTGACCAAATGGAGGACTCTATGGTGCACCAAGGTACTTGATAACTCTACTTTTCTGCGACTACTTACCAGACTGGGAATGACAGATTTGTATTCCCTAGCTTAAGGGAGAGTGTTAAAATCCTAGCCATCGCTTGACACTTGATCCCACAGCCAGGATGGGAATCAATGGGAGGCTCACCCGGATCATGTCGATCTATAAGGGTGTCAATATTTGACATGACCCGAAAACCCGACTCGAACCCAACCCGAAAATTTTGGGTTTGGGTCAACCAGAATCTGAATCGGGTCGAATTCTGGTTGACCCTTGGACCCGAAATTGACCGATTTTTTACCCGAAAACCCGTTTTGACCCGACAACCCGAGATTGACCCATTTTTACCCGAAAAGCAAAGATTGACCCGGTTTTCGACCCGAAAACTATCCTTTTTTTTTGCACCGGGTCATGTCGGGTTAACCCTAACCCGAAGCGGGTCGGGTTCAGGTTGACCCGAATAGTGTCAAGTCAGTTTTGGTTTCGACCCGAACCTGACCCCTGACCAGAAATTGACACCCCTACCGATCTCTGTTAAATCATAGCAGTCCCCTGACACTTGATCCCACGGCCATGATGGGAATCCGAGGGAGGCTCACCTCGATCATGCTAATATCCTTCTATATTTGGGTGGCTAATTTAGGAAGGAATATATTAAGGCAATTATGCATGATTCTGTAGTTATTTGTTTCTTTATTAAGACATCCTGTATTGATCTATAAATAAGGATAATTTTGTATAATAAATTAAGCATTTCCCTCTCCAATTTTTTAATTTAACAAAATGTATGAAGGCAAACATAAGGGGAGGGCATTGATGTAAAGATCGAAATCAAGGTTGTGGATCACGCGCGAGCTATTACATGAGCCATTGAGCAAGAGAGGGTATCGGTGAAAGAGACGAAGATGGAACAAACAAGTCTAGTTGCAAGGTTTAAGCGTTGCACCTAAGAGAAAATAATTGGTCAATGACAAGGGCCAAAGAGGGAAAACACTTGGGAGGCAAAAAGCACATGCAAGGGAACTACAATGGGAAGATGGAGGGCTGACGCAAGAAGAAAACCAAAGAAGACATGCAAATAAGAGGGAGGGGAGGTTGTTGAGGCTCAGAACAAAATAAAGGTCATGTCATTGTTGGGGTTGATTTTTTAAAAGATAACAAGAGGGCACACAGGACAAAGTGGCTCTTCTTTAGCAAGAGAGAAAAGGGTTCGGCTTAGCCACGTGCAGAAACAAAATTGTGGCTCCTTTGGCGATAAGATGTACATTAGGGTGGGTGATTCATAAGAGCCATGTGTAGCCCAATGCAATGAGGATGTTGATAAAAATTGATCATGTTAGATTCAATCAAATACGACACTCCACTTTTTTTTCATTTGAACTTAACAAATCACAAACATTGCATAAAAAATGCTGAATAAATTGGAGCATAAGCTTAATTAGGCCTAATTAAATAATTTAAATCCAAAATAGGTTAATTGAACTTTAACTACACTAATTGAGCTTTAGCAAAACTAAGTTAAGCCATAGTTTCATGATAAAGAGGCTTAAATATATCGATTAAACCCTTATTCAACAATGCAAATTCGACTAAACCTAAATTTAAGAAATTCGGGGGAAAACAGAGCTTGCAAATATATGAGGTGAAGGTTGATACTTGTAGGTGTTGTAGGCCTTACAACTACAAGAATAGCTAGAAACTAGATGCTGAGAGAAGAGATAGAGATAGGGTAAGCAAGTATTTAGAGTAAGTTTTGGAAGTGAAAATTAAGATTATATTAAATCCAAACTAAATTTCTATTAAAACTTGATCTTTGTTTAAAAAGATCCAAAAAACATCTAGAAATATTCAAATTCAAAAGAAACTTGAAGATAAGAACTACCTCTTAAAAATAGCTAATAAACTCATAGAGTAGTATTCTTCTTTTTTTTCTCTAAAAATAATTTTTTTTCTTACATTATCTCGTTGACCTATATTTTCTTCTCTTTCTTCATATTGCCAAAGGCTTCCAAGTAGTTTGGAGTGGTTCATTCTCCTTTATTTGATGCAAATCAGCAACTGGAATGGTGTTCATTGTGTTTTTAATGAAGAAGAAAGTCTTTGACCAATTGGTAGGACCCTCAAATCTGGTGTTCTCTGCCTCTAAAGGTAGAACAATAGACTGATTGACTTTATAATTTTTCTTTTATTAGCAAAAAATTTTGTTGCCTTCTAAAAAAGATATCATCTCTATTCTATAGATATAGACAATTAATATTACATGGCATGCATCCAATGGTACCATTTCACAAACAATTCATCAATGAAATCACTAAAAACATCAAACCTACGATCGCATTATATAGGTTCTAAGAAACACCATTCTTTTAAAACTAACTCCGAGAACAAAATTTAAATTCTTATTACTGATTAACCTTTGTTTCTCAACCAAAGTTTCTTAAAAAAGATTGTTTTTCAATGAATGTATATAAAATATCACCAACGTCAGGATATTTCACATGAGCTTAAGTTGGCAAAAGTTCCACCAGAGCTTCCTCGATGGCATGGGCATTCAACCTAAAGACCAATGGAGGGTCTTCCTACCACTTCGATTGCTTCCTCCAATCCTCCCAATTTGGTTTCTTCGCTAGAGAAAATTCCAACAATCATTTAACTTATGTACTATTTTTTTGCAATAATGATATGATGTTCTATTTTCTTAGGCCTTATAGGAAGAACTTCTTCTTAAATATTAGCAAGTTGAGCTTTTTGTCCAACTGAAATAATTGTATCTTTTCTCTCAAGTGATATAGCTTTTGTACTAGGCTTCAAAGATAATAACAGCTGAAAAAAGCTTCAACTCTATGTGTAGACTTTCATAAAGCCCTACTAGATATTTCATGAACACAATTTTTTCATTCAAAAAAAATTCTAAATCATAAGTCACCCTTCTAAATTCCTTTGTGTATTATTACACATTTTTCAAGTTGTTCTACTTCAAATTATGCCATCAAATCCACTTTTCTTCTTGATGTTCAATGGGATATGATTGAGCTTTTAACAAACCTATTAAACTTATATCAAGGATGACATATCATGAATTCCACCATAGTAATGTAACTAAGCATTTGCCTCTACCTTGAAGAGAAAGTCCTCTTCTCTCCTTTTTGTGTTCTTTTCTCATTGACAAATTCTCTTCTACAAGTTGTTTTCTTTAAGTGGATGATCGTCCTTCTTTGTGGAAAAATGGTGGAGGCGCAGACACTAGTAGTCATGCCTAACCAACAAGAACTTCAAAAGCAACCATCATTATGGCCATTTGTGTGAAGTTTATATCAATTAAAAATAAATTTTATATTACGAGTTGATTTTTATTTATAAAAATCCAAGAAATATCTAATAATTGTTCAAATTAAAAAAAAAAAACTAGAAGATGGGAGTTACCCGTTACAAACAGCTAATTTACTCCTAAATTCCTTACTTAAAAGGTTGTCAGCCCTAAGGATAAAAAGGAAAATTTTGTGAGGGAAATTCGTTTAATTTCTATAATTTTCTTTTGAAATCAAGTATCCACTCAATTCATATTTGTAAATCAATCCTTTCAAGGTTGATTATGAAAAATATCTTTGAGAGCCTGTTAGATCATTAACTGTGGAAATAGAATATATTGATTTTGTTTGGATATAGTCAATTAGTATTTTGCTATTTTGTTTATTAAAGGAAAATATGCAGGTGTTAAATGAATATATACTTTGTTAGCATACAGTTCACTTTACACGTATATCTAAGTGTTGGATCCATTGGTGTTCCTAACATTCAAATTCAAGGAATCACAAAAACAACAAACCAATGATTCTGATTTGGGTTATCATGCGTCAGAAGTCCCTAGACGCTAAGAAATCATAAGAATCCATCAGGCACTAAATTAGTGGACAAAATTCCTGAAAGAATTATTTCGCTGATAAAAATTCACCCAGATTCCTCAAATACTAAAAAAAAAAAACAAGCTTAATTGTTGAACATGCTTCAACCAGCAAAATGTAATCAGGAATAGTTGAAATACAAAAAGTGAACATTCAACTAAGCTAAAGTATAGCCAACCAATCTACCAGTCAAATGTTTACACAAGCTCTTAAAAAGAAGCCAGCTAAGTCGCTTTTGTCATATAACACAACCCAACTTGGAAAGCTCAACTGGAAGTCTGGAACTCCGGGCAAGACAACACAGGAGAGAAACCATAGGCAGAAGAAGAAAAAAAAACAAGCATGAAGCACTCTGCCCAAAAAAATTCCCAGCAGCCATCATTTTCAAAAATAAAAGGAACATTAACGGAAGACCTTAAAAGTGAAACAAACAGTTTTGGCATTAGGAGTTCAAAGACAGCATACCTCTTTTAATCGATCATAGAAGGCACCAAAAAGATTGACGCCACTTGCTGTTTGACCCCCAAGCGCAGCAATCTCGTCCTTCCTGGCGTTATCTTTGTCCTCGTATACCTCAACCTTGAAGAAACCCACACATAACGAGAATTCCAAAACAAAAGAAAAACAAATAGTGAGAGAAAAGTTTATACGAGTTTCTGGGTGGTGCTGATTAAGGTATCAATCATGTTGCGCACGCGATGGCTCTGGAAGAGTTGATCGCGGTTGGAGGCGGGCTCGCGCTGGAGCTCCTTCACGACGAGACGCTCTAGGCGCTCCACGTCCTCGTGGGCCGACCGCGTGACCTCAAGTAGAGTGGAAGACATCGCCGGAGCTACCTTGCCGATGCGAAAGGGTGAAGGGTTGCCCACCCAGAAGCTCGCTAGGGTTTGAGCTACGAACCTACGATTTGGCAAATTATTGCGTCCGGACGTGTATGGGTTTCTAATTTTTCCCCCGTTAGTCCGATGTATTTGGTTCAGAGGTCTTTTATTTAAAAAAAAAAAAAAAAATTACCATCCCATTTAAATTTTGGATTTATAATTGGTATTTCTTTAAAAAAAAATTGCAAAAACTCTCCAAATTTTAGGATTTTAGTTCAAGAAATTTTTGATATATGATGAGAAAGAAAAAAATAGAGAAAAAATCAATGAATAAGAAGACTAATTTATAGGAGAACAATACATTCTTCGAGCAAATGATATGCCTACAGAACTTGGAGATAGATAGACGATATGCAAATGTTCAAGAAGAAGAAGACTTGAAGTTGAAAAAATTACGGCCTTAACGAATGATAGGTTTAGGGTATAAAACAAAAGTTACTTTAGTTGGAGGTGCTATAACTTTCAACTTATCGATAAAGTTCAAACTCCTTCCAAATTATTAGGTGTTCATGTAACAACAAATTATAAACAAGCCTGTAGATAGTTAACACACAATCAATATTAATTGATAGAAGCTTGTAGCCACTATGTATATTGAGTATTTAATGTGTATTGATTGTTTGTTTATTGTGTATTTATTACGTATTTACTGCATATTTATTGTATATTTATTGTATATTTATTATGTACATATTGTGTATTATTGTTTGTTTACTGTGTATTTATTGTATATTTTCTATATAGTTATTATGTATTTAATGTGTATTAACTATGTATTATTTGTATATTGACTGTAAATTTACTATGTATTTATTGTATATAAATAATGTATTTATAAGATGTGTGCCAAGAGGTGTATAAGGATGAGACAAGAGGCATACAAGTTTTACTACAGCTATGCACATAATGTTGGTTTCAGTGTTCGCAAGGATTATCATAGCTACTGGTCAAACTCTAGAAAGATAAAATGTAAGGACTTTATATGTTCAAAATTTAATTTCAAGAAAGGACTTAATTCAAATTCCAAAATAAAATATCACAAATCAGATACCAGACCTGATTGTCAAGGTATTATTAGGTTTTTAGTAGATAAAGTTGAAAATTGAAAGGTGAAAAAATTTATTGTCACAGTCATGAATTGGCTAGACCAGAAGACTAACATTTTCTTTGATCATTTAGGAATGTGGGTGATTAGAAAGTTTCAGTTCTTAAATCAATGACAGAAGCAGGAATAATAATCGTTGATACATTTTCCAACCTTGTAAATGAAGTTGGAGATATCTAGAATGTTAGATTTTCTAAGATTAATGCATATAACTTTATTCAAAAAGATAAATGAGTAAAAATTGAATATGTGGATACTATTATTTGAATATTTTAAAGATGATGACAACATATTCTTATGGGACGTCCAAATTGATCAATTTGATATATTGTTATTTATTTTTTTTTTTTTTGGTTGATGGGATGGGTATGATTGACTATGACTACTTTGGAGATATGATAATTTTTTATACTAATTATAGACTTAATAAATATAACTTCGTATGTGCATCATTTGTCGGAGTTAATAATCATTGGTAAAATATTCTGCTTGGGGTAACTATCTTACCAAAGAAAATAATTGAATAATGTATATGGTTGTTTAGAATATTTGTACAAATAATGAGTAATAAATATCGTACAATAATATTTATTGATAAAGATCAAGCGATGGCTAGAGTCATTGAAGTTGCATTACCTAACACACATCATAGCCTATATCAATGGCACATCTCTAAGAATGTTCCATCAAAATTTTGGTGCTTCAATAACAACGACAATGTCATGGGAGTCTTTTATAAATATTTAAGAAAGGATGACTTTGAGGAGGAGTTCAACAAAATATGAGCTAAAATGATCACAAAAGGGAGCCTCCATAGCAATGATTGGTTAGAGAAGTTTTATAGGATAAGAAATAAGTGGTAAACAACATTCAATACATATTATTTTAGCATGGGCAGGGGCGGAGCCATAATTTTTTTCATGTGGGGGCAC
Organism: Dendrobium huoshanense; assembly: GCA_016618105.1. NCBI lineage: Eukaryota > Viridiplantae > Streptophyta > Magnoliopsida > Asparagales > Orchidaceae > Dendrobium > Dendrobium huoshanense. The sequence goes on from CM028357.1 coordinate 39,352,421, forward strand.
AAACTATTGAACCTTAAAATACCCTCAACCTTTCGTTTATCTCATTTTAAGGCGGGCATTAGCAATTTTTTAGGAAAAAATTTAGAATCATCATTTTAAATTTAAATAAAAATGAATTTTATTTATGATATAATAATGACACTTTAATAAACTGATGACAAAAAGATTTTGATTTTAAATAAAAAATAACATCATAAAATTAAATAAAATGAATTTGCTTAAATTAAAATTAGAATGATATTAAATTCAACTTTAAAGTTTTTCAATTCCAATTTCATTTCAAAATTTATGCTTTATCAAATAAATTTTATTGTGATATATCAATTATCCACTCAAATAAAAAATCTCAAACTCCTGCCCAAGCAAACAAAATGACTACTAGCTAACGACTTCATTCTCAAATCTCAATTAATTATTAAGATATAATTTTTAAAATTTTAATAGAGCTAATCCATCTCCACTGTAGTTGTGTTTTCTTGGCACCCTGATGTTCGGCTCGTTTATGTTCACTAACAAGATCGTTTAGAGCTCGTGCACATTCTCGTTAAGAAACTCGATTAAAAAGCTCGATTATGTCTTATTTAATTAAAAATAAATATTTAAAAATTATATCTTATTTAACTAATTAAATAATTAAATCTAAGGTTATATATATAATTATTATTGCGTTATAAAAAAGACAAAACAAAAAAAATTATATGTGCTTGAAGAAGGCATTATTCCTTGAACAGCCACAGGAAAAACAAAACAAAATTGCTTAAACAGACCAAGCCTACTCTCTATCCTCCGTGCCACAGAAAAAAAAAATTGTTGAAGTTGATTTAGTCCAACACTGGCAAGAAATTTATCATGTTGCTATATAAAATAGCATATATGCAATTGCTTGTTGCTAAAAAGCAGGCAACATATGGAAATAACCGGGGTGGTTAGATTTTTAGTGTTAGGCTGTCCGCTTGGTTGAAAGTAAAATATATTTTGTGAATTTTGAGTGGGGTGGGATCGAACAACAATCTAAAAAGCTCGACGAGCTTCGACCCGAGCTATAACACGAACAGGCTGAAACTCGATTTGGTTCGATTGAATCCCTATGTTCGAGGTGGTGGGGCTATTGCGATGAAAAAAAGAAAGAATTTATTTGATTTTATCTGTAATTAACACATGATAAATAGAATTAATGATAAGTTAATACCAAAAGTCAGTGGGGGCCGGTGCCCCCAGGGCCCCCATATTGCATCTGCCAGTGAGCATGGGCATTATATCCACACAACATAGCGAGTCTACTAATAATGTGTGTCATGACATTTCAAAAGCCACCAAGTTCAATAACTAGTTTTTTTTTTTTTTTTTTTTTTGCCAAGAGCACAGAGAATAATGATCAGTCCATCCCTTGGGTTGTTTGTTTTAATGCAAAAAAGGGTAGGATCTAATGCACCTATGGAAAGTTTGAGACAATGAGTTTATTATATTCTCATTGCATGAGAGTTTTGAGTCAATTAGATATTGTGAATATCAATGAGAAGTACCTTCTAATGTGATGGTCAGCAAGAGGTAGGATATATATATATATATATATATATATATATATATATATATATATATATATATATATATATATATATATATATATATATATATATATATATATATATATATATATATATATGATGGTAGTATATTTATAGGTACAGGAAAAACATCTAAACTAATAGTATATTAATATTCAGAAATTATCTCATCAAATATATATATAAAATTAGCACACGAGCACAGAGAAAATAAGGATGCTGAATAGTACATGTTGGATGTAATGAAGGACATAGCCTAAAGTATCGACTTCATTCTTGATAGCAAGAAAAATAATCATAAGTTTATAGGCAATACATAGAGTAACATTGCAAAATTCAAAGATCTAGTAAAGTGCAAGCCTAAAGGCATATATAATGCAAGGTTGAAGGGCCTTTGGGAAAAGAAGAATAAGCCTAAGAATAAGATTTAACTTATATACTAATTGCTTTTCATTATATATTATGAAATAATATATGTTTTGATGAGCTTAATTTTTTCAACTGAGAAATCTATCGTCAAGGCAAATACAACAAAAAAATGTCTTCACTTTCAAGATAGGTGAATTTCTCAAGCATGTCCGAAAGCTTCAATGAAGCATTCCTAAAGGGGGCAAATACTTGTCAATCAAGGCTTGAGTACACGAAGTTAATGATGGATATCATTGTTTCAGAGCAATAATTATATTAATTTTGTTTGTAATGATTGAATGTAAAATTAAAATATTCATTATAATATCTAATTTAATTTTAATAATTATATCAAAATATGTTTAACTTAAGTTATTTTAGTTCAAACATTCTTCATTTATTGTAATAGCATGAGTTATTTTTGTTTATTGTCATGTTATTGAACATGTGCTTTCACTATGTATTAACTATATATGGAACAATTTTTTTTTATATTGTGAAATAACTTCTCTGTGTATTTACTGTATTTTTTTTTGTGTATTTGTTATTTATTTACTATATATTGATGGTATATTGAATGTGCATTCAGAATTGAACAAGAAAGGAAAACTATTTTTGATAAACATTCAAGATATACTATCAAGGTAATTTCTCTGTGTATTTACTGCATATTTATTGTGTATCAACATCATATTTACTATGTATTTACTGTATATTAACTACATATTTATTGATACCAACTACTTATTTATTGTGTATCAACTATGTATTTACTGTGTATTTATTATGTATTGATGGTATATCAAATGTTCATTCAAAATTGAACTTGTTAGGAAAACTATTTTTGATAAACTGTTAAGATAACTTCACCGCATATTTATTATATATCAACTGTGTATTTACTATGTATTTGTTGTATATTAACTATGTATTTACTGTTTATTTACTACGAATTATTGTATATCAACTATATATTTACTATATATCAATTGTGTATGAAATGTGCATTCAGTGTAAACTTGTAAGGAAATTTATTTTTGTCGAGTTTGCATTCAAAATTGAACTTGTAATAAAAAATATTTTTAATAAGCTGTTAAGATAACATCACTATGTATTTACTTTGTAAGGAACATTTTTTCGATAAACTGTCAACATAACTTTGCTGTGAAGGCATCAATTGATCAACTACATATTCAATGTGTATCAAATGACAATTTATTATATATTTTATTAATATAATAATCAATTTCAAAACAAAAATTACCTTTATTTTAAATTTGTTATGTTATAAATGGTATAATTGTTATTTTACAATATATATTATTTTATAGAAAAAATTAATCAAAGAATAAAGTATAAATCTATGTTAATACAAAGTGTACACAAAAAGTTTATTTCATCGATGAACAAGATATAGTGTATGCAAATTCGGCCCTAAAATTTGGCATTTATGCTTGTCTATCTTTATGTTCTACTTAGTTGACATTCTTTTGAAGAATAATTCTTTCTATATATTTGCAAACAAATATTCTGCAATCAAAACTGTTGGGCTGGATTGACAAACCATGAACACTATGAGCATGCCATTATTTTATATCACTCTGAAAAGCTCTTTTGTTTTGTCCTCATATAAGTTTTTAATCTAAACATTATATCAAACACAAATTACTTGACTGGCCACACGAGAAAAAAATTAATATTATGCCATACTGCTCTCACTTATGATGGTAGGAAGGACTTCCTTGTGCGACAGATTGGGTAAGGAATTGTAAAATTTTCAAACATTTCCTTCAGCCTACCTATCAGAAAGGTCCAATACTGATTGTGGATGATTGGTTGAAGCAGAAGATTGCATGCCTTCGCTAAAACCTTATTGACATGTTGGACTTACAAATAGGCGTTCTAATTGTTTTGTTTGTATCCATGCAAGAAGTTAATAAGGACATGGTTAATAGATGAGCAAATAATATTACATAGAAATTATTTATTATATGTGAATGTTGACCCAATACATTGGAGAGACGTATAAAAAATGTTGGCAAAGGCCATGTATAAGTTTATTTTCTAAGATATTAATATAGAGAAGGCAACCACATGATTATTATTCAGGAATTATTTAATTATACTTTCATCAACATCATATCTACTTATTATAAGGTTTCTAGAAGCAAATATTGTGTTAGTCATGCAACCAAAGTCAATATGCATAAAATACAAAGCAAATATGCAGTTCATATGCAGTGAATATGCAGTGAATATACAGTAAATATGCAGTAGAAACACATTAAATATCTATAAATAATTGTTTCTCTTTACTTAGCATCTCCTTATCCTCGAATTCTATTATTTTACTTGCAAATCAAGCAACTATTGAATTGCATCCACCAGAATTAGATCAGCTGGGGGCTCTATTCTTTACTTCATGTACTTTTCAACAGTTGTTAATGGTTTCTTGATGAAATTTTGTTTATCTCTCATTTTCTTTACTGTTCATGCTATATCGTCATACTCGTCATCATCCTCATGAACTATATCATCCAAAACTTTCTCCTTATCGTCGATCGAATGAGGAATTGCATTAGTTGGGGCTTTCTCCTTACTGTCGAGCTTGTTCACGAACTTCAAATGATGTTGTTCGCGAACATAAATGAGTTGAACGCATTAGTGTTCAAGTTTGTTTATTTAAGAATCGAGTATTTAAAATATTGTTCAAATTTGTTTGTTTAGTTAATTAAACAATCACAAACGAGCTTTAATCAAACTGAACAACGAGTAGTTCAGCGAGTAGCTCGTCGAACGTTTGGTTCGCTTGTAGCCCTAGTTGTAGGGACACTTTTAGTTAGTTTTTTTTTTACAAACTTGGCTTTTACTTTTGTAATACTTTCATGTTGCCAAGAACTGTTGTAGATAGAACTCGGATTGAATATATATATATATATATATATATATATATATATATATATATATATATATATATATATATATATATATATATATATATATACATTTTTTTAGATTCAACGGTCTTCTGCTTTATATTATATTTAGTTGTTTATGTGTCGTATATAAATTGGAAGTTTAGTTTCTTAGCACTTCTCCAATTAGATCTTGGGGTCTGCTTCTGCTTCTTGCCATGGTCATGCACGATATGATCTAGGAGGTTGGGTCAGGTCATATTGGGTCTAGTCGTAACACCAATACTAATTCAAGGCTAATTAAGACTCTAAAACAATCCTGCATGGTCTAGTCTTAATTTGATAAACACGATTAATATGACGCTTAAATTTGATGAGATTTTTTTACTATTTAGCTCTGACCCCAATTATAAAGCATAAAGAATTATTTTCTTATAAAAACTATGGCTTTTAATCCTATGACCAAGTCCCCATAAAATCACTCCTATCTTTAGCAATATTAATTGTCTAATAAACTTCATTGGTCGCCCGCTTTAGAGCTCTATATTTGATAGTAACAATCCAAAAGATTTTATATCGAGCATAATTCATCTTGAATAATTTTGACAACTCATATGTCTATAGATGTATAACATGTTGGGAATGACCATAGAATTATGCCATTTAATCATATATCATACTCCTCTTAAAATGACTCCCATCTTTAGGGGAATTAATTATCCTACAAACTTCATTGTCTGCCCACTTTAGTACAATATACATGGTAGTGTTGGTCGAAAAATCATGGGTGTGATTCATTTAGAATAACTTTGATGACTTAAATGTTTTTAAGGATAACCCCTGAATTGGTGCCTCTGATAGCATAACATAGTTTTCATATAATGACTCTCATCATTAGGAGTAGAAATTGTCATATAACCTTCATTGGTCCCGACCACTTTAGAGATCTATACTTGATAGTGATGATAAGAAAAATATTATATGGGGCATTTGTTCATCTTGAATTACGTTAATGACATAGTCTCCATGAAATGATTCACAACTTAAATAGAAAAAATAATTATCCTCTTTATTAATATTAATTATCCTACAACTTGATCCCAATAAAATGATTATCCTCTTTATTAATATTAATTATCCTAAAAACTTTTGTCGCCCACTATGTTTAAAAAAAAAAAATCTTATATGGGGCATTATTCATGTTGAATAACTTTGATAAAGTTAGATGTCTATAAATGATGTGCTCTTGAATTGTGGTATTTAATCCTATGACCTAGTCTCCATGAAATGATTCACATATTTAGGTGTATTAGTTGTTACAAACTTCATTGGTCACCCACTTTAGAGCTTTGTACTTGATAGCAATAATAAGATGTCACGCCTTAAGATTTAAATTGGAAGAGTTACATCTTTTATCTTGTATTAACAAACCAAAGCTACTAATCATTCATATAAAAAAATAAAGCATCGAAAAATATCATTTCATTTCAAATATAAATTGATAAACATCAATATATACATTTATATTTCTATCCCAAAAGTCATTTAATATAGCTAGAAATCCTATCACATAAGTCTAAACAAAATTTTCTGGCTATAAAGAAATGAAAAACAAAATAAAATACCTATCACTGTAACAACCCTAGATCAGCCTCACTCCACTGGGTCCTTACGCTTCCCTAAAAAGCATGTAAATCATGGAATAAGTTAACAATCCAGTAGGTTAACTGAACCTACAATTATATCAATGCACAAAAGTAAAAATAATATGCATGTAATCATTCATTATATCTGAATAAACATGTAATAGTAAGGACATGTTATAGTCAATATGAATAGTAGAATTAATGCAATTACTATAAATCAATAAGCAATGTAAATCAATGTAACCAATAACTATATATAGGATTATTACGTTCTATCATTCATATAATTGTATAAAGTACAGCACAATAAGTGAAATCATGAATCTGTGTATGTTTATATTTTACACCTTTGTTCTATCTCTATATCATATTATATGTGTCAATATGTCTATCATATAATAAATATGATAATAAGTGTTATATATATATATATATATATATATATATATATATATATATATATATATATATATATATATATATATATATATATGTTGTATCATGTTCATGCATAACAAGCATAAATATAATATATCATGTGTATCATGTGTTCTGGTATCGATCTTATCATTCTTATCATATTTCTGTATCAATTATGTCATGTATTATGTTCATGTCATATCATATCATTTATTCCATTATCATATAATGATATATTTTATCAATTTATATACAATTTTATCATATATGCATATCATGTTTCAAGCAATCCAAGACATATGGCTCCTATAGTGTTTTTCCCTCTATCAAGTCCTATCGGTAAACCATACAAGAATCAGTTTTAATAATATCAATCTAGTAAAAAATATTAGTAATATCATTCTCAACCACAAGTTAAATGACTTTCATATAAAAGTCATCGCTTCTTACTCGTCGATTTATCATATCATATCAGTTAATCTCATTATGCTTCTTTTTTCATATCTTTTAGGATCATACCACAAATCATATTTAAAGAAAAGTTTGTTGGTCCACCCTCTTATATAGGATAATATGTTTTAAACTAACCTAAATTAGTTAAATATTTCCAACTAGCCTTTCTTGCTTTCATACATATGTCAAATCATATAAACACATAATAATAATAATAATAATAATAATAATAATAATAATAATAATAATAAATATAAACACATAATAATAATTATCATGTATACATCTACTACAATTATTATAAAATGTGAATCCACCCCGTGCGCTTATCAAAATGCATGTTAGATTAATAAATAGTAACTTTATGCAAGTCATGTATTTCATGCCTACATTTGAATGCACTAGCTCCTACACATTTTATTCATGTTTTTTATATTGTTTATTTCATTCAAATTAATATATATACATAACAATTTGGTGAAATTTCAACAAGCCTTTATCAAAATGCTTAGAATAATAATATCTATCATATATCAAAGAAGGAATCATTTAAATTAGGAGAAAATATATTTTTTCAAGTTTAGGAGGGAGAAAAATCATAATCACTAAAAACAAACGTAGGATAAAGATTACTTACCATGATTAAATTACTCTTCATAACTAGACTAATGAAAAATACCAGCCTGAGTCTCACTTTCTCTCTCTCTTTTCTCCTCTATCCTCACCCAACTATGCATATGATATGTGGGTAGGGAATGGTGGTGTTGAGTTTTAAATAAATGGATTGATCTAGATATTTTTCTATAAAAAATAGCTTGATAATGCAAGCACCGTGATGCTCCAAATCTCATCGCTGCAACGCTCACCCATGTTATTATAGAATATAAAAGACAATGTCGCAACACCAAATCCAAATGCCATTGTGTTCTCATAGCCAGACCTCAAAGTACATAGAGGGCAGCGCCGTAGAGCTCAACAACATAGATCCGCAATGCTCCCACCTAGATTTTTATGCATGCAAACAAATTCTTCTCAATCATTTACATGACTTTAATGTGACTTTAATCATGTGAAAACTATGGTTATTACATATTAAAAAGCCTAGAATTATGACCACTAATCGAATGGCCTAGACTTCATAAAATGATACACATTTTAAGAGTATAAATTGTCTTGTAAACTTTATTGGTCACCCACTTCAATTAAAAACCTTAAATGGAGCATTGTTCATCTTGAATAACATTGATAACTTAAAATGCATAGAAATGTAAAACATGCCCATGAATTATGGCATTTAATCCTAGGAAAATGATTCACATATTTAGGTCATATGACTAATGTCATATTTTCTATTATTTATTGACTGCTTTAGAATGCCCAAAATCATGCAAATGGTCCTATTGTTGATTCTTCCAACATTATTAACTCTCCATGCAATGAGTTTAGGGGTTCTAACTAAATAAATAATATTTAAATTTCAAATTATTTAAAAAATATTATGGATAAATTCTCTTTATTTTTTTTAAAAAATTTATATTATTATATCATTTAGACAATATTTAAATAATTTTAATATTCATCACAAATACTTAATTGTTGATCCCCATCTACTTGTAAAGTCATGAGCCAAATATCCTG